>OU696587.1:2362078-2442078 GCA_916048095.2 Sacculina carcini | reverse complement strand
TTTAGAGAACAAGTATGTGTACAGATATGAAGTGAAAGCGAAGAAAGATGGAGATAGAAGGATATGAGATGGAAGTGAATTATAGAAACGTGGGACAACAAATGACCAGGGATTTTCACACACTTTTCTGAGATATTGCAGATGATGCGAAATACGGACGTAGGGATTGGAGACTTGATATATTAAACGTACGATATATTTAGACTGATCTTCACCGGACATACTTCACCTGTACATCAACCGGTATGACACCTCGCGATATCAATGTATCAAATCAACACGTGATGAAAACACTAACCAAAAAGTAATGTGCGAATGTTTATACCGAAAACTATGTTTGAAAATGGATATCGACAGACATTTAGCAACGAAACGTTCTAAATTTCTTCCATATACAAACGTCGATCAATTCCCATGTATAAGCTATGTGATGATGATGGAAATTTGATTACCGGGACATTTTACTATCAAGAACTTCAACGTGTTTGAATACAACATGAATATTGTGCATTGTCTTTGCGACCGATTTAGTCAAGCCGTTTTTTATACATATTTCAAGTATGATTGAAAATTATTATATTCTCGTCTCTGCCAAACATCGACTTGGCGATCCCGATATAATGAGTATCGTGACATAAAATAGAAATAAAGGAAAAAATAAAAGTTGGGCATAGAATAAAGAATAAATATAATAAGAAAATAAGAATAAGAAATAAAAAAATAAAAGTTGGGTATAGAATAAAGAATAAATATAATAAGAAAGGAAGAATAAGAAATAAAACTAAAAGTTGGGTTGGGTCGGGTTAGGAATAGAATAAAGAAAAAAAAAGTTAGGTTAGGTATAGAATAAAGAATAAATATAATAAAAAAGGAAGAATAAGAAAGAAAAAAAGTTAGGTTGGGCATAGAATAAAGAATAAATATAATAAGAAAGGAAGAATAAGAAATAAAACTAAAAGTTGGGTTGGGTCGGGTTAGGAATAGAATAAAGAAAAAAAAGTTAGGTTAGGTATAGAATAAAGAATAAATATAATAAGAAAGGAAGAATAAGAAAGAAAAAAAAAGTTAGGTTGGGCATAGAATAAAGAATAAATATAATAAGAAAGGAAGAATAAGAAATAAAATAAAAAAGTTAGGTTGGGCATAGAATAAAGAATAAATATAATAAGAAAGGAAGAATAAGAAATAAAACTAAAAGTTGGGTTGGGTCGGGTTGGGTTAGGTTAGGTTAGGTTAGGTATAGAATAAATATTAAAAATAAAAGTTAGGTCGGGTTGGGTATAGAATAAATATTAAAAATAAAAGTTAGGTTAGGTTGGGTATAGAATAAAGAAATAAAGAAAATAAAGGTTAGGTTGGGTTAGGTATAGAATAAGAAAATAAGTTAGGTTAGGTTGAAAAACTAAAAAAAAAGTTAGGTTAGAAAAAAAAACTGAAAAAAAAAAAAAAAAGTCAGGTTAAAAAAGAAAAAAAGTTAGGTTAGGTTAAAAAGTTAGGTTCAGTGTGACGTCAGAGGGGGGTGACGTCAGAGGGGGGTGACGTCAGAGGGGGTGACGTCAGAGGGGGGAGGGGCCTAAGTAATGTAAACAAATGTCACAAAGTGGTGAAGCCTTCTACTACATATAGACACACTAACACGTTCACACACACACAATCTTTCACACACACACACAATCTTTCACACACACACACTCTCTCTCACTGCACACTATCACACCACACCTCCACCTGTTTTAAAGAAACATAAATCAACAAAAGAACAGACAATTAAAAAACGCGAACCAAGCAAACCAGGAGCCAATAAAAAAAACTAACTCGACGACGGCCTCCACCAGATGCACACACCGTGGTTGCGGCGAAGCACAACACGTCAGGCCCCAGCGTCCACCGCGCTCCCGCCTCGCCCGTGCTCTTCAGTGCTTCGCCGCAGCCTGTCGTCTTCTTTATCACAGGCTGCCGCGACAGGGCACAACACCTCGGCCCCAGCACCCACCGTGCTCCCGCCGACACCCGTGCTATCCAGCACCCCGTCGCAGACAGCCGTGACTCCGCCGCACACGCAAGCCGCACCGTCGTCGTCGTTCGTCATTTCTCCTCCGGCTTCAGCAGCTCCTTTCACTCACATGCCCTCCAGCACCAGCAGCCTCCACCAGCGATCTTCTATCTGCCCGGCGACGAGTCTAACACCAGTGCAGGCGAGACGACCAGCATCCCTCGGCCACAGATCCTCAGCTGCCTCCCGCCGACATCATGCTGCACTGCCGTCCCCCTGCACACCATCTCCGCTGCTGAAGCCGGGTCGCAGACACTACTTCTTCTTCATACTTACTTCTTCCCTTCATCACTTATTTTATCAATACGGCTTTCTCTCTTGGCGAATTTCTTGCGTCAAAGAGTGCCAGTATTCTCCCTATTCTGAAAAAACCTAACCTTGATCCCAATTGTTTGTCTAACTACCGTCCCATCTCTAGAATTCCTTGGCTATCCAAATCTCTTGAAATGGCTGCTTATGTCCAGATCTCGGACTACCTTGAGCGCCATGATCTATTTCTCCCTGAACAATCTGGCTTCCGTAGCTTTCACTCAACAGAAACCTCGCTTCTCTTCCTCTATGACTCTATTCTTAAGTCTACTCTTGCTTGTAAGGATGTTCTTCTCATTCAACTGGACTTCTCTGCAGCTTTTGACACTGTTGATCATCTAATTCTACTCAATACTCTGTCTAACCTAGGTATTAGTGGCACTGCACTATCATTCTTCCGCTCTTATCTCTCTACTCGGTCTCAGTTTGTTTGTACTAGTGATTCTCGTAGTGAGTCTTTCCCACTCTCATACGGTGTCCCACAGGGGTCCGTCCTAGGTCCTCTCCTCTTCAATATTTACTTAACTTCCATAGGTGAAATCCTTCATCGCCATGATGTCTCTTTCCAAATCTTTGCGGACGATATCCAAATTCTTTTCTCGTCTAATACTATTTCCCAATCTTCTGTTTCTTCTCTCTTGGATGATATTGAAACTTGGTCTTTTTCCCACCATCTTAAGCTCAATCCCGATAAGACTAAATATATCATTTTTCAATCCTCTAGAACAGTGCTTCTCAAATTATCTGATGTGGCGGACCGGCAGGGTTTTTTTTCAATGTGTCAGGGACCGGCAAGTGAAGCAATATTCAGTAAATAGTAATAGTAATATTCATATATTAATAATAACAGTAGAATAATAGTAATATTCATATATACAGGAAAAATATAATGAATACATAATAAAAGTATGTTGACATTTCAGCGTGGCATGGAGTTTGACTACTGTTTCTTTCTTTTCTGGAAAATCTCCACGTACCGGTAGACGATGGCTCGCGTACCGTCACCGGTACGCGTACCACACTTTGAGTAGCACTGCTCTAGAAGTTTAACTTCTCTGTCTGTTCCTCTCTCTAACTCTGTTCGTAGCTTAGGTGTTTTACTTGATGATTATCTTTCTTTTGATCTATACATATCTGATATCATTAGGGTATGTAACTTTCACATTAGGCGAATCTATTCTATCCGTAGATATTTAACTGTCTCTGCTGCTTTCAAACTAGCTAATTCTTTCATTCTCAGTAGGGTACAATACTGTTGTTCGCTCTTTCTTTCTCCGAACCACCGCCAGCTTCGCAAACTTCAATCTGTTATTAGTAAAGCTTGTCGTCTAATCTACAATCTCCCTGCTGGCTCTCATGTATCTCTCTTTCTACAAAAATTGGGACTTCTCCCTATTAAGGCACTTATTGACTATCGCGTCTGCTTAATTATTCATTCTACCCTTATTCTTCGTAAGCCCTCGTATTTATTCGATCTTCTGTCTTTTAAAAAATCTACTCGTACACTTAGGTCATCTGATGATTCTCGTCTCTTACTGGAACCTGCTTTTCCCTCTAGACCAGGGGCCACCAAACTTTTATCACAATGGGCCGGATAACTGAAAGAATGACGAGCGCGGGCCGAATAAGCATTCTGTTCAATACTTGCAAGCCAGAACGAAAGCTCTGGGAGAAAAGACGAAAAACTAAGTCTAGCATTCCATGTTAATAAAAAAACAAAGACAACCAAGTTGTTTGCTCACAGACATAAGTTGTTACAAACACTGATGCCATACCAGCGGCAAATTTCTTCAATTTCGGAAACTCAGGATCGGGTGAGCAGCGGTAAAATTCTACAAGTTTTCCTTCTCTGTGCTTCTCTTTCAACAAGTCATTTGCTTGCAAATCAATGAGCTCCAACTGAAGTTTAACTGGCACATCATCAAGGTTACAATCAAACGGACTCTGGAACAGAAGAATGTCACTCTCAGTTCTGTCGAGATCTGAAAATCTCTCCAAAAATGCTTCCTCAAGTCATGAATAATCTTTTTTGGAAAAACGAGGTTGACATCTTCAGTGATTGAAGCGCAAAACTCTCTGAAACAGTGAAAATGAGAGAAGTTTTCCCTTCTAGTTGTGCTTCAAACAATGACAGCTTTCTCCGAAATCCTTTGATGATTCTGTAGAGATCACAGATGAGGTTATTCTTTCCCTGAAGTTTCAAGTTCAGTTCATTCATGTGGGGTGTGATGTCGACCAAAAAAGACAACTTTGACAGCCAGATAGGATCTGACAACTGTGGATCGGCTCTATCTTTTTCTGTGAGAAAAACATCTATTTCGTTTCGGAGCTTGTAAAAACGAAACAGGACTTTACCACAGCTGAGCCATCTCACTGCTGTGTAATAAGGCAAGTCACAGAAATCAGAATGAATTTCTTCAAGAAAAGTCTGGAACTGACGGTGATTGAGTGCATGTCCCCGAATGAAGTTCACAGCAGAAACGACTGGTACACAAAAAATATCTAAGGCTTTCCCACAGAGTGCTTGCTGATGTATGGTGCAGTGTATGAACAGAGCGCCTGGAATTTGAAGATCTTCCAACTGAGTCCTGATCTGCCCCACCAGACCCTTCCTCCCTCCAGCCATGTTTTTACCTTCATCAACTGCATCACCTCGAAGCTGATTCCACTGAAGGTTATAGTCTTGAAAATGTCTCTTCTAGTTGTTGTTCCATGCATGCTGCAAACGGATGCCAACTCTTCTGTTATCTGAAAGTCCAAATTGACACCACGAATGAACACGAGAAGTTGTGACGTACTCGAGATATCAGTGGACTCATCCAGAGCCAGAAAATACCACAAGAAGTTTCTACCTTTCTCACGTATCTGTAGCTCTATGTTCTCTCCAAGTTCTTCTGTTCTCCGCACAACTGAACTTGTCGAAAGGCTGATACTTCCAAACAAATCGGCTTTCTCAGGACACAAGTCATTTGCTGCTTCCATCATACACGCTTTGACGAAGTTGCCATCAGTAAACGGTTTTCCTGGGATCTTATGCACTATTTTCTAACTTATACGAGTGACAGATTAATTTTCAGCAAACTTTCTCGTGAAGAGGTTTCTTTGAGCTTCTAAACCACGTTTCATGGACTCATATTACTCAGAGCGTAACTTTCCAGCAAACTTTGGATATGTTGAAAGATGTTTTGTTTCATAGTGACGCCTAATATTGTACTCTTTCAAAACGGCAACACTTTCGCTACATATCACACAACTAGCTTTCTGGTCCTTTGTTTCCACAAAGAAGTACTTTACTCCCCATTCTTCATTGAAAACGCGACACTCGGCGTCCACTTTTATTTTCTTTAATGAAGCCATAATGAAGGGTGAAGAAAATGGGATCTGAAAATGAAAAAGAAATTGAATAAGAAACATAATTAATACCCTATTGAAACATAAGTAAAGCAGAAGATTCAGGGGTCACTGCACAGTGTGGCAAAAATTCATTGTGAACAATTTGCCACACTGTGCACTGGTGAAGCTACGGCTCACTAAAGGTACATATAAAGCTTATAGGTACATTTAGTAATAGAATATATCACATAATAAGGTGAGGTGAATAACACGAGGCTTCTATAGCATAGTTATACTATGTTTGTTACTTTATGACCTCTAATCACACTTGTAGTCCACTTACCTATCACTGTCAAACAAAGAAATCCTTGTTACATACCTATAAAATGGATGACAGGCAAAAAAAGTAAATATTACTGGAGCGTCAGACCTGTGTTGACAGCCGGGGTCATCTAGGGGTGGGAAAGATGCGTGTTTGTGTGTTTAGCCATGGAAACCATGGTGACGTTAGAGCGTAGGCGGAGCTACCACGAGCCGAGGAAGGACGTCAGTTTACCGTCGACGGGCCTGGTGAACTGACGTCGCGGGCCGGATTCGGCCCGCGGGCCGTAGTTTGGTGACCCCTGCTCTAGACATTCTCACTATAATCGCTGTCTATCTATCTTAGGACCCCGTCTTTACAATAAGCTCTCCCCAACACTGCGTTCTATCACTTCTATTCCTCTTTTCAAAAAACACTCTAAGAAATTTTTTCTGTTGAAGTCCTATTATATCCTTATATTAAATAAGTGAACTTCCGAACTTGGTTTTGTGCCTACTCGCCTGAGGATTTCGAAGCGGTTCTCCGAATAGAGTCACGTAGCAGAGACCACATGCCTCGAAACTAGGCGATGTAGACACTTGCACTTGTACTTGAACATTTGATGACTTGAAGAAACCTGACTCACTTGCGCTTGACCACCACGGACCTCAATGCTTGAATGAATAATGCCACGCTGTCAACTTGACCGGTCTTGACTTGACACTGACTCACTGACTCACTGACCGTCCGACTCGTCAAGCTGTGATTGGCTGTCAAGTGGGGCGTCATTGTGACGTCACTCGGGCCTGATCAGCTCGCCCCAAGCGAAGCAGCAGCACACAAAGTTCGGAGTGATTTAGGTGACGTAATATACAAGTATCTGATATTTCCGACAGCCTTGAACAAGATGTGGCGACCTCTCGCTCAGTGAAGACAGGGTGTAAATGTGCCAATCATTTTCCACCTCTCCACTCACAATTCTCTACTGCAACATGTGTATTTTCAGCCACTGCGTTCACTCATGGGTAATATAATATATCTACCACTCACACGAATATAAACTGCGACACACACACGCACACATGGGCAAGTAACAAGCAATGGCGGACTTTCAACAAATTGGATTCTGTGTTATACAGAAAATTATTAATAGACAGAGTAATCGTATTATTATGGCAGTCGTAAATATTAGCAGCCACACGGAAATAAACACTAGACAATACACAACAACAAAATGAACAAATACAAAGTATAAACATTTTCTGCATTTTTCACAAGTTCCAGACTCCAAAGTTATCTGCGCACCACACCTGAATCGCCCCAGTTAGTCGAACAAAATCATTCAATGCGTTCATTATAATAATACGGCACTTTCTCAACCAGAACAAAAACAAAGTCTATATTGCAAATAACACAGGCGCGAGAAGATCGCAAACTCATCGCTCACGTGACGACTAGCTGTTTGAATAAGAGACAAGTTCAACACAAACAAGACACGACAAAATAGTTCACAGTTAATTGGTGAATCCATAAAACTACACATCATCACAAGTACCTCCGACTCATAACTATATATCATAGGCAGTTGCATCCAATAGGCACAATGTAATTATTCGACTATTGATGAGAAATTTCAGGTACGAAATCAGGTGTATCTAACTGAACTGTGCCAGTGTACCGCAAAAATACTGAATTTCATCATTGGAAGCATGATGGCACTGAAAAAGGCACTTGTTTCTCATTGGCACGTGATTGTTGATAAATACTTAATTATAGTACATTACATTATCTGAGACGACTAGACGGGCATTGAAACCGAGGACTTTTCAACGTTGATAAATCTACTCATAATTGATACTAGCCTCATCCCAATTTCTTCCAGAATCAAACAAACTGAATGTTACACTGACTGGTGTAACCTGGACACCACATCATCGTGTGACAGTCATCAAATACACATTGTTTTCAAGAAAAAACGTTCACACAACACACACACACACACACACACACACACACTGACACACAGCAAGTGAGCAGCGAATAGCAAGACACACAGAGCATAATAAACATGGACCAGACAAAAATCAAAGACAAGCACGAGAGAATAGCACGAGACAAGACCAGCAGCCTCAGTACTGATCAGAATAACAAACAGACCTCGTGTATAGATAGGCAAGTGAAAACCACGCCTGAACACACACACACACAGAGATAGAGAGTTTGTGAGTCTCATAGAAAGAAGGAGAAGAAACGGAAAATCCACAACAATTAGTTAATATTTATTGTTGTTGTTGTTGTTTTGAGTGGTTGTAGTGGCAGTGAGTGTTGTTTCGTGCATATCGTCACTGCCTTCTAACACTCGGCTCATATACGACCCCAAATTGAACGGCTACACACACACACACACACACACACATAGATATATACTTACTATACGTCTCACAAAAGCAGCCAGATATGAGGTCAAACAAGCTAACAAAAGCCAGAAACAAACAGTAACCGCAGTTGATATCGAAGGAAGGAGTGATAGAAGTATTTATTTTGTATTTTTGTATTTCGAAACGACACAGTAAACATATAATAACACCAAACAACATATTTTCATGTGTCGGGGGAAGCCATAAAGGCTTATATCCCTTGAAAAAAGCAAGAACAAATAGAATTAAAGAAGAAAATGAAAAAACATATATATACAGTTTAGTTCAGTTGGAAATGTACAGTGGCAAGTAATAGACGCGTTGCTTGCTGTACCTTAAATTTACAGTTCAGCAAGAGCTCAGTTTCATAATGAGATCATAAGAAGATCGGCAATCTCCACCAGGCAATTGAGTCAACATTGGGCTTTGTTATTTACATATATTCTAAGAGAATGGTGTTGAATAGGCATGTTGTGAATTTTTTCATAGACGTCATGTCACTCAGAATTATTTCTTTGTTCTTCACCAATTCATTCCACAGCTTCACACCGTTTATGGTCAAGCTAGATTTCTGGCGTATGTTCTTCTGTGTTGAACTAGGAACAGGTCGGGACGACGAGGATTTGTTTCAAAACAAATCTGTAGATTTTTGTGCAATTTTTTATAAAAAATTTGTACATTAATTTACATGTTTTGAAGTGTATAAGACCTGAAATATTCAATATTTTTCCTCTGGTGAAAAGTGGTTTGGATGGTGTGTTTCGTGGTAAATTGTATATGATTCTAACTATTCGTTTTTGCAAGACCTCTAATCTGTTCATGTATGATTTGCATGTGTGGCCCCATATTTCGCAAGCATATTCAAGATAGGGTTTAACCAGGGCATTGTAAAGCATTAAACTTTCTTCTCATTGAAGTAAATGTCTCGCTTTACCAAGAATGAATGCAGCTTTTGATACTTTTCTTGCTGTGCAATTGATGTGATCTTTCCAGCATATCTTGCTATCGAGTGTCACGCCAAGAAAATGTATTGTTTCGACTCTGGATATGCTGGTATTATTGATAATAATTTCGCCGTCCGGATCAACATTGAGTCTTGGAGACGAGAACAAGACAAATTTGGTTTTTCGGTGTTTAACGACAGTTTGTTTTGTATAAGCCAGTCATTTAGAGCCCTTAATTCACTATTTGCAGTTTCGAAGGCTTCTTTCACCGTAGCGCCAGAGCAAACTAGGTTGGTATCGTCGGCAAACACTACTAGCTTACCGGAGGTAACTGCTTTAAACATGTCGTTTACATATAGAAGAAACAACGTTGGCCCCAGAATAGATCCTTGCGGTACTCCGTATTTTACTGTTTCTTTTTCGGAATATACGTTGTTTAATGAGACTATTTGGGATCTATCGCACAGGTAATCTCTAAATAGTGAAAGTGAAATGCCTCTAATGCCGTACATATTTAATTTATTCAGCAGGATAGTATGGTCTAAAGTATCGAAGGCCATTTTAAGGTCGATGAAAACACCAATGGAACACAATTTTCTGTCAACTTGCTTGGAGATCTCCTCGGTCAAGTACTGATAATGATACAATGATAGAAGTACTGATAATGACACAATGATAGAAGTACTGATAATGACACAATGATAGAAGTACTGATAATGACACAATGATAGAAGTACTGATAATGATACAATGATAGAAGTACTGATAATGACACAATGATAGAAGTACTGATAATGACACAATGATAGAAATACTGATAATGACACAATGATAGAAGTACTGATAATGACACAATGATAGAAGTACTGATAATGACACAATGATAGAAGTACTGATAATGATACAATGATAGAAGTACTGATAATGACACAATGATAGAAGTACTGGTAATGACACAATGATAGAAATACTGATAATGATACAATGATAGAAATACTGATAATGATACAATGATAGAAGTACTGATAATGACACAATGATAGAAGTACTGATAATGACACAATGATAGAAGTACTGATAATGATACAATGATAGAAGTACTGATAATGATACAATGATAGAAGTACTGATAATGACACAATGATAGAAGTACTGATAATGATACAATGATAGAAGTACTGATAATGACACAATGATAGAAGTACTGATAATGACACAATGATAGAAGTACTGATAATGACACAATAATAGAAGTACTGATAATGATACAATGATAGAAGTATTGATAATGATACAATGATAGAAGTACTGATAATGATACAATGATAGAAGTACTGATAATGACACAATGATAGAAGTATTGATAATGATACAATGATAGAAGTACTGATAATGATACAATGATAGGAGTATTGACAATGATACAATGATAGAAGTACTGATAATCACACAATGATAGATAAGTACTGATAATGATACAATGATAGAAGTACTGATAATGATACAATGACAGAAGTACTGATAATGACACAATGATAGAAGTACTGATAATGATACAATGATAGAAGTACTGATAATGACAAAATGATAGAAGTACTGGTAATGACACAATGATAGAAGTACTGATAATGATACAATGATAGAAGTACTGATAATGATACAATGATAGAAGTACTGATAATGATACAATGATAGAAGTACTGATAATGATACAATGATAGAAGTACTGATAATGACACAATGATAGAAGTACTGATAATGACACAATGATAGGATTACTGATAATGATACAATGATAGAAGTACTGATAATGATACAATGATAGAAGTACTGATAATGACACAATGATAGAAGTACTGATAATGATACAATGATAGAAGTACTGATAATGACACAATGATAGAAGTACTGATAATAATACAATGATAGAAGTACTGATAATGATACAATGATAGGAGTATTGACAATGATACAATGATAGAAGTACTGATAATCACACAATGATAGATAAGTACTGATAATGATACAATGATAGAAGTACTGATAATGATACAATGATAGAAGTATTGATAATGATACAATGATAGAAGTACTGATAATGATACAATGATAGAAGTACTGATAATGATACAATGATAGAAGTACTGATAATGATACAATGACAGAAGTACTGATAATGACACAATGATAGAAGTACTGATAATGACACAATGATAGAAGTACTGATAATGATACAATGATAGAAGTACTGATAATGATACAATGACAGAAGTACTGATAATGACACAATGATAGAAGTACTGATAATGATACAATGATAGAAGTACTGATAATGATACAATGATAGAAGTACTGATAATGACAAAATGATAGAAGTACTGGTAATGACACAATGATAGAAGTACTGATAATGATACAATGATAGAAGTACTGATAATGATACAATGATAGAAGTACTGATAATGATACAATGATAGAAGTACTGATAATGATACAATGATAGAAGTACTGATAATGACACAATGATAGAAGTACTGATAATGACACAATGATAGGATTACTGATAATGATACAATGATAGAAGTACTGATAATGATACAATGATAGAAGTACTGATAATGATACAATGACAGAAGTACTGATAATGACACAATGATAGAAGTACTGATAATGATACAATGATAGAAGTACTGATAATGATACAATGATAGAAGTACTGATAATGACAAAATGATAGAAGTACTGATAATGACACAATGATAGAAGTACTGATAATGATACAATGATAGAAGTACTGATAATGATACAATGATAGAAGTACTGATAATGATACAATGATAGAAGTACTGATAATGATACAATGATAGAAGTACTGATAATGATACAATGATAGAAGTACTGATAATGATACAATGATAGAAGTACTGATAATGACAAAATGATAGAAGTACTGGTAATGACACAATGATAGAAGTACTGATAATGATACAATGATAGAAGTACTGATAATGATACAATGATAGAAGTACTGATAATGATACAATGATAGAAGTACTGATAATGATACAATGATAGAAGTACTGATAATGACACAATGATAGAAGTACTGATAATGATACAATGATAGAAGTACTGATAATGACACAATGATAGAAGTACTGATAATGACACAATGATAGAAGTACTGATAATGACACAATGATAGAAGTACTGATAATGACACAATGATAGAAGTACTGATAATGATACAATGATAGAAGTACTGATAATGATGCAATGATAGAAGTACTGATAATGATACAATGATACTGGTACTGATAATGATACAATGATAGAAGTACTGATAATGACACAATGATAGAAGTACTGATAATGACACAATGATAGAAGTACTGATAATGATACAATGATAGAAGTACTGATAATGATACAATGATAGAAGTACTGATAATGACACAATGATAGAAGTACTGATAATGACACAATGATAGAAGTACTGATAATGACACAATGATAGAAGTACTGATAATGATACAATGATAGAAGTACTGATAATGACACAATGATAGAAGTACTGATAATGACACAATGATAGAAGTACTGATAATGATACAATGATAGAAGTACTGATAATGATGCAATGATAGAAGTACTGATAATGATACAATGATACTGGTACTGATAATGATACAATGATAGAAGTACTGATAATGACACAATGATAGAAGTACTGATAATGACACAATGATAGAAGTACTGATAATGACACAATGATAGAAGTACTGATAATGACACAATGATAGAAGTACTGATAATGACACAATGATAGAAGTACTGATAATGACACAATGATAGAAGTACTGATAATGACACAATGATAGAAGTACTGATAATGATACAATGATAGAAGTACTGATAATGACACAATGATAGAAGTACTGATAATGATACAATGATAGAAGTACTGGTAATGACACAATGATAGAAGTACTGATAATGACACAATGATAGAAGTACTGATAATGATGCAATGATAGAAGTACTGATAATGATGCAATGATAGAAGTACTGATAATGATGCAATGATAGAAGTACTGATAATGACACAATGATAGAAGTACTGATAATGACACAATGATAGAAGTACTGATAATGATACAATGATAGAAGTACTGATAATGACACAATGATAGAAGTACTGATAATGACACAATGATAGAAGTACTGATAATGACACAATGATAGAAGTACTGATAATGACACAATGATAGAAGTACTGATAATGACACAATGATAGAAGTACTGATAATGACACAATGATAGAAGTACTGATAATGATACAATGATAGAAGTACTGGTAATGACACAATGATAGAAGTACTGATAATGACACAACGATAGAAGTACTGATAATGATACAATGATAGAAGTACTGATAATGATACAATGATAGAAGTACTGATAATGACACAATGATAGAAGTACTGATAATGATGCAATGATAGAAGTATTGACAATGATACAATGATAGAAGTACTGATAATGACACAATAATAGAAGTACTGATAATGACACAATGATAGAAGTACTGATAATGATACAATGATAGAAGTACTGGTAATGACACAATGATAGAAGTACTGATAATGATACAATGATAGAAGTACTGGTAATGACACAATGATAGAAGTACTGATAATGACACAACGATAGAAGTACTGATAATGATACAATGATAGAAGTACTGATAATGACACAATAATAGAAGTACTGATAATGACACAATGATAGAAGTACTGATAATGACACAATGATAGAAGTACTGATAATGACACAATGATAGAAGTACTGATAATGATGCAATGATAGAAGTACTGATAATGATACAATGATAGAAGTACTGGTAATGACACAATGATAGAAGTACTGATAATGATACAATGATAGAAGTACTGGTAATGACACAATGATAGAAGTACTGATAATGACACAACGATAGAAGTACTGATAATGATACAATGATAGAAGTACTGATAATGACACAATAATAGAAGTACTGATAATGACACAATGATAGAAGTACTGATAATGACACAATGATAGAAGTACTGATAATGACACAATGATAGAAGTACTGATAATGATGCAATGATAGAAGTACTGATACATGGGGTCACCGCACGGTGGAAATGTGACTGCACTCTTGCCATGTCAATGTACTTGCCTGTTATTGACAATGCTAATAATAATAATGATAATAGTGGTAGGGTGAGACGCGAGTACCGTGGGAGAGAGTCGCACGACGCCAGGCAGTTGTTGGTGTAATTGCCGCCAGCCTGCAGGAGGATACCGTGTCACCGCCGCCTTGCTGTACAGCAGCAGTGTGGCGCGATCATATTGCCGACGAGCTGCGCCATTATCGCCATACATCACCCCCGCCTCGCTGTCTACCAGTCAAGTGATTACACACACACACATAATTGAGAATATCATGTTTGATAAGCATTCTAGTTTGAGACAATGAATCCTGTTTGAATTTACTAGCTAGCAATATTTCAGGCCGACCAGCATGTTTGAAAAAGACACAAGCAAACACCGGTGGTAGATGGGCCGGCAAGACACAAGCTGGATGTAGCACAGCACAATCAGCTAGAAATATGACAATTCAGGCAGACCACAAGAGATAGTCAATATAGTGATGTGAATGCTGATCGGCTAAACAAAGCAACGGATGACATTCATGCAGTTGTGAAAACGTTTTGTCTGAACATCTGACTAGGGAAAAACACAAAGCACATTGTGTAGTCGGCGGTGAAGTGTAGCTATCAAACCTGCGTTCACGTGCAGCACCTTGCAGTGAGGAGCCGGTGAGTGGCGGGTGAGAGTGGTGCACGAGGTGGTGCCTGTCTGCTGCTCACTGCGTTGGCGGCTGACTGGTCGAGTACTGCTGGCGCCCGCCGTGCTAGCAGTATTCACGTGGCGACAATCTCCCGCCCCGACCTCACCTTGCTCCAGCACAGCGGCTGATGATGACACAACAGTGCTAGCAGCCACAGCAGGTGTCACTTGGCTCAATCTGCCAGCCGCAACACAGATGCGCGGTCAACAAACACACACACACACATGTCACACACACACACATGTCACACACACACACACACACATGACACACACACACACATGTCACACACACACACACATGTCACACACACACACACACACATGACACACACACACACATGTCACACACACACACACACACACACACACATGACACACACACACATGTCACACACATGTCACACACACACACACACACACACACATGACACACACACACACATGTCACACACACACACACACATGTCACACACACACATGTCACACACACACACACATATATGTAACATATGTCACACACACACACATGACACACACACACACACACATATGTCACATATGTCACACACACACACACGTACACACACATGTCACACACACACACACACACACACACACACACACACACACACACACACACACACATATGTCACACACACACACACACGTACACACACATGTCACACACACACACACACATGACACACACACACACATGACACACACACACACACACACATGTCACACACACACACACATGACACACACACACGCACACACACATACACACACACACACATGACACACACATGACACATACATGACACACAAATGACACACACACATGACACATGACACACACACATGACACACAAATGACACACACACACATGAGACACACACAAATGACACACACACATGAGACACACACATGAGACACACACATGACACACACAAATGACACACACACATGACACACACATGAGACACACACATGAGACACACATGAGACACACACATGACACACACACACGTGAGACACAGTTGAACGCCGAGAAGAGATGTGATACAATGTCGCCGATGTGTTAAGTCATACTGTTTGTCATTGCCGGCGTATATACACATACACTAGCGGCGGTCATTGAGCGAATGAGCAAATGACAAAAGCACACAGTATCTAATACAACACAAACAGCACTGGCAAACGGGCAAGCGTAGGGGAAATAGTGTGATAGTGTGAGAAAAGCAAGTGATGAAAGTGAAGGCAAAACTGCAGTGAAGCAAGTGGAGATAGTGATGGTGAACAGTGTGATGTGATGAGGAGAGAGTAAGAGAGGCGGGGTAAGAGTGAGAGTGACACAATCAATGCACTGACCCGATCACAGGCATGATAGACTCCAGATCAACCCGGTCTCCAAACACTCGGTCACTAGGAGCTGCGCTGAAATACTCGTCCAGAACCAACTTGGCTGTCTGCATATCAACACACACACACACACACACACACAAAGATACATACATACGTACAAAGGCATAGTCATACAAACACAAGCCCATGCACAGATGCTCATGCAGATAAATACGACACACACACACACACAGACAGACAGACAGACAAGCCGTCACCTTGACTAGGTTGGCGTGGGTGCCGGTCAGCTTGACGGAGCGACCGGCCACACTCACAGTGTAGCGAAACTGACCGAGTACCGAGCGTGATACACCAACACCAACACCAGTACCAGTACCGGTACCGTCACGACGCCATTCTTTGTACACATACACATGTACACATACATACACGCATATATAATCTAGCCATTTGTTGGTTGTTTTGTTATTTTGATATTTGCAATTCAAAATTATCTCTATATTTGTGAGTGTCTGCATGTGTCATCTACCGTCATATTTTTCACTTTAACTCTTCCAGTTTGCCGTCTATTTCACGTGCAAAGTGCGCAGTGTATGCATAATGTAGTTTATGGCGCTTACGCTCTTACTGCGTCACTATTCGGTTTGTATCCGGTAATAACTGACAATTTCCAACTAAAGATTCACACACACACACACACACACACACAAACAAGCACACACACACACACAAACAAGCACACACACACACCCACAAACAAGCACACACACACACACACACAAACAAGCACACACACACACAGTGGCGTGTTGGGCGGGTACCATCAGAATGTACACTGCTGACACTGTCGTCGGAGCCGGCCGGCGGGGAGGTGACGCACGGCGACGACACAGCCAGAGGAGATCCTGCTGGCAGATCCCCTGACGCAGGGGCGGCCGTGATGGCGCGTGTGGGAGAGGCATTGCGTCGTATCACGTCCTGAATCAGTTGATGGGCCGTGCTGCAGTGAAGCAAGACAACAACACGCCGCACTAACTCCATTATCAGGTCGCACTGAAACTAGCAGCTGTAAACCCAACTGCTAATAATTAACCACACAAACTCACTGCCGAAAGATCCACTCATGATGAGCCACGTTTCTGTTCATCACAGGCATTTTGAACCACTGACACAAAAATATAATCAGTGATATATTAACGTATTTCTTGACCACACAATGTCTTGTGGAAACCAGCCGCGAACTATTGAATATAGACAACACTAAACTTACATTTCTCCCGCATGTATAGCACGGAGCTTGACACTACTAATTAAAAGTATAAGTAAATTGTTCAGCAGCATTCAATATTCAGTACTTATCGAGTGTGTGAAGCTAGCAGCAGTGGCGGCGCCAGGATTCTTCAGATGCGGGGCTGAGGGGGGCTAAGAAAAAAGTTATGGGGACTTGGCGAAGCATGAAGAGCTACACTCGAACGCTGACTACATAATAATATAATAAGGGACTGGGGCACACTGATTCAGTCCTCGAACTTGAACCGAAATTACAGGACTTCATTTACAGTGGTAAGAAATTTTAATGTGCATGATTATTATTTTTGGGGGGCTTAGGGGGGCTTAGTATATTGTTGGGGGACTTCAGCCCACCCCAAGCCCACCTTTGCGCCGCCACTGGCTAACAGCTTAACAAAGCGTATGTAATAAGCGCCAGCTCTGATTATCACACAATTAGTGCATTATCGTATTTGAGCAGAGCAGTGGATAAAGCTGCTATGTTGGCGTGTAATTTTGCGGGGGCAAAACCTCACGACCCCGGCTGGCACTCAGCAGGTCCGGCCGCCACACACGACTTATCTTGCAGTCACAGTCCGCACAGAAAACAGCGCGAATGCAAGCGCACACGAACCCCGCCCTGCGGCAATTGCGCTATTCAAACACAATTACAAATAGAAAAGATAGCGTAAAAAGCACTTGTGTATGTTGAAATATGTGTGCTGAATAACTCACAGAACACTGTTCTCATCAGGTCCGGTGATGTGAACCAGACGATCCTTGGAGCCATGCGGAACTGACACACACACACACACACACACACACACACACACACACACACACACGACACCGTGCAACATACACAATCAAGCAGTGCATTGTGACCGCAACATTCATCTCTCATGTAATTCGAACACAAACAAGAGCTATGCGAAAATAATCACTGCCTTCACTAATCCACTAGCGCGGGGGTCGGCAAGCCGCGACTATAGCGCTGCCTAGAGGCTCCCTGGGACTTTTTTCAAAAATGTTTGAAAATAAAAAAAAAATGAGAGAAATATATGATTGTTATAAAGCATTTATAACGTTTATGTAAGGTTTGTAATTTTTTAGGTTCCAGACATATTTGTTTCTTGTTTTTGGTACAATATGGCTCTTTGAACATTTTGGGTCGCCTACTCCTGCACCAAGACAACACACAAAGCCACTGAGAGAGAGAGAGTGTGTGTGTGTGTCAGAAAGAGAGTTGTGTTGCATGCCAGAACAGGGCTCGTTCAAAGATACCTCGTTGAAACGAGATCACAGTGCCGCTCAGTTGTTCAATCTTGTGCACACGCAGTCCCTTCACCCCCATCACTACACACACAAGCAAATCAATGTGAAAACACACATGATAGTTGTGAGCTAAATAATTAACAAAGGTAGAATTTAATCGAACGATCACGAGGAAGCAGCAGACTGGTGCAGTACACGTATACGCGTGAATGCATAAAATGATGGCATATGATGGTCTAACTGTTGTATAAATAACTGTTGTGGTTCCCTGCGTGGAGCATTGAAACCAATACAAGGGATAGCTAAAATAAATAATGATCAGCTGATATATAATAATGATTAATGATGTATATATTAATTAATAATGATATTAATAATGAATAATAATAAAGAATGATTCTGGGGCTGTTTGAAACCATCTGTTGTTGCATGCAGCTAACACCAAGTGATTAGCCTAGAGCTGAAGCTAGCCCTCAAGACAAAACAAAACACACACGTGTGTGTGTGTGTGTGTGTGTGAGCGCATTATGTCTGGTTTGAATTGCTGCTAATTTGGGCTAATTGTGTTGTTTTGGTGGAGAGAAAGCACGGCGGCGTCATATCGTTGTGCGAGAAGAGATAGCAGAGAAACAGGCACCGCCCACCTTTGCCCGAGTCAGCGTTGCGAATGACTACCTCGTCCCGCACCCTGCTAGATGAGTGAGAGCGAGCCACGCGGCCGAGATGGTTGCAGGCTCGTGTGGTTGCACTCATGATATCAGTGTCATCTGGACCAGCAGCGACCGTGCCGTCATTAACACCAGCACTGCACGCGAACATCACCCGCCTCCCACCACCACTCACACCAACACTCTGCATGTGCCCACACACACACACATACAAATGCAACATGCAACAGTTGTACCATTGCAACAACTGTAACAACTGAAAAGCACGTAAATAACGCAACACAGAATCAACTGGCGTAATGCAATTGGTGAAATAAGGATCATGACAAACAGCGACACAAACTGCCATCTTACACTGTGCTAATGTGTGTGTGTGTGTGTGTGTGTGTGTGTGTGTGTGTGTGTGTGTGTGTGTGTGTGTGTGTGTTAGTGTGTGTGTCAGCGTAACGCACGGAGGGCGAAGTGAGAGCGTAGCGGTAGTACTGGGCGGCCGCCTGGTCGAACGTCCACGGCATATAGTTAGCTCGCAGCTCAATCAGCTCGAGCAGTCGCACGCGCGCTGCACGTGCTAGTCGCGCGTCTCGACACCCGTCCCGCAACTGCACAAACCGCTTGTCCAACACGTCTGCACACACACACACACACACACACACATACACACACACACACACAAACACACACACACACACACACACATACACATACACACAAGACTATCGTAGAAGCCAGAAATATAGGTGAGTTCTAAGGACAAATTGGACATTCAATGGGAAAGAGACAGGGCAGCACAATCGTAGTTAATTTTCTCTACCACAACTAGATGAGCACACACACACACACTCACACACACACACACACACACACACACACACACACACACACACACACACACACACACACACACATACACATACGTACACACATATATATGTATATATTCGCGATGTTGCGCTACGTGGAAGAAATGCTGGTGAGAGCGCTTGATGCAGTGAGAGAGAGAGAGGCACCTTTGTACAAGTGCTCCATCTCGGGTCCCATCAGTTTCAAGTTGAAATGCAGCGTGCCGATGGCGTGCACGAGCGTGCTGGAGAAATTCTGCGACGCGATCATCTGACTGACCTTCTCCAAGTCGGCCAGCACGTCCTCGGCTACCACAAACACATCATTGTGACACACACACACAAACACTGTGACAACGCACAAACATCATCCCGTTTGATAAGCTGGGGCTGGGGTTTGTCAATACAAGCGAGAGGAAACATGCCAAAATATATATATAAATATAAATAACATATAGATATATACATGCGAAAATGGACAGCAAGAAAAATGCGGCATATTATCAACACAAACATACATTTCTGGAAGTCAATCGCTCTTCCGGCAATACTCTATGGAATCAACGTCGTGGATATCAGGAAACAAGAGATTGAGAAACTACAGAGAATTGAAAACGGAGTATACAGGAGCATTCTAGGAGCGCCGAGTTACACACAGGTGAGTGCATTGAGAGGCGAAATTGGAGCATCGTCGATGAGGGCCAGAATATTGGAAGGAAAATGGAAGTTTTTGACGTATTGCAACAAGGAAAACAACGAAATCCTCAAAAGAATTTCAGAAGTACAAAAGGAAAATCGAGAGAAAGGAATACTGAATGGAATTAGAGACGAACTTAAGTCGATCGGAGTGAATGCAAAAAATACGGAAAACGCAGACAAAAAGAGTATTCGAGAAACGATAAGAAAGTGGGACACACAAATGTGGAAGGAAGAAGTCAAGGAAAGATCCAGCTTGAGAATATATAGCGATTGGAGAGAGGAACTCGGAGGACAAGAAAAGGTATATGACAATAGACCAGCATCTATTCTGCTACTGAAGTGCCGCACAAATAACTTGAATCTGAACGACAGAAAGAGATTCAAAGGAGAGAGCATGGAATGTGAATGTTGCGGATACGACGTGGAAAACCTCGAGCACTTCATACTATGGTGCCCAGCATATCAGTAAGAGCGAGTAAAACACCCATTACTAGTACAACCATACAAAGGAGAAGACCACGAAGTAATCCGAGAAGTATTATTCTGCAAGGACTACATCCAGGACACGAAGGAAACACTAGCGAGATTCTGGTCGATAAGGAAAAGGATGAGATGAGTGGACCGGTGCAGTAGGGGTAGGAATATAGCAATATGGTTGAAACCGTTCCAGCTATTATTCTGAGCTGGTACATTTTTAACTTCTATAGAAGTGTTGCATTTTTAGTTACTATATTAATGTATGGATGTAAATATAATAATATCCGAAAGTAAACGGTTTGTAGGTTACGTGTATTCATGTAATGTTAATTTTTTATGCATAACTCATATTTGTACATAATATTAGCGATGCATGTTGAATTGAATAAATAAAAAAATAAAAAATTATGTGTAGTATTTTGTGTTATATGTATGCGTTAACTAGTGATTTGTATACATGTGTCATGTGAGTGTGTATTGTAAATTGTTCGAGTAAATCTGGGCATATGTCTAGGTGGGTGTGGATGTTGATACGTGAAAAAAAAACTATGCTATGCTATATAATGTGTTATGTGGTTTATAGGTTGCATGTATATATATATATATATATATATATATATATATATATATATATATATATATATCTATAAATGTGTATATATATATATAGTGTGTAATGTGTTGTGTGCCAGTTTAGGGTGATTATGTGCATTTATAAGTGTAATTTAAGGTACATATGTATGTGTATAGACTGGTTATTCGAGTGCCAACATAAGGCACTGTTGTGTGTTTACAGATAGAATACAAATAGCATCAGAGAGTGCCGTTGTAAAGGCCAAACTCTCGTCTCTTATCTGATCTGATCTGACATGCCTACCAACACACACACACACATGCCTACCAACACACACACACACACAAACACAGCCGGTGCTTCACCCACGTTGTCTGGTGACAATGGCTGAATAACTGCCCGACCGCAGCGGCCTGTGCTTGCCGAACTTGACCTGGGCGCCGGCGCTAGAGTTCATGACAGCAGACTACACGACACAGCACAAGCACCAGACTCCCACTGCACGCCACACAATGCTGTCCACAACACGAGGCACAGGGACACAGCGGAGCAGCACAGCACACAACACACGCAAAGTTAAACATATGGTAACATCAAATGGGTAGACAAACACAATTCGCGTTCAAGATACGAAATTAGAACTGAAAATAAGAAGAACTGAAAATACGATCGCTTCTAGCTGAACACACTGAGTTTCAATGAGTGTCGAATGGGCCAAACAAATGTCCGGAATGATAGCAGGGCGGTGCAATTCGCACAATTTTTGTGTGCACATACAAACAATAGTAGCTACTTTTCCTACAATCTGATACAAAATCAGGGGAACACACCTGACCACATACAGCACACGTCACAAAATACTTGCTATTATATATATAATTTGAACATTTGATGTGTATTAAATTAAAGTGACATGATACGGCCCTTACACTTAACGAACCTAATCGAAAAAGCACACCAAACGTGCGGACCACGGTTACTGCTCAGCATGCAGATCAACGCCCACTTGAGCACTCAAAATTTGAGATTTCCAAGTTATTTGTGTGACTTATACGCATGTACATTATAATTGTGCTGTTGATGAACTAAAATAGCCACAATTCGCTTGCGAAATGTCTTATTATGTTTATGAAAAACCTTGATATTTCGTTCAGCAAGAACCTTTGACAAACTCTGAGTGAGCTTGACGCTGTGGGATTTTGCCTATTTATATTGCATTGATCATTTCTGGTATGTTTAAGAGGTGCATGTTGTGTTATGCATGCCAAGTAATTTTTAATTTTGCTGGGTTTTCACCGGAGATGTTTTTGTCATGGATTTATAGGTCCATCGTCGTAATGCTTCCGCGTCCAGTGGGATCAATATCTTATTTATATATTTTGATATATGTCCTACATATATAGCATCGTAAGATTAAATAATTCAAGGGTTTCGGCACCAACTCTTACTTTGTCCTTTGGAAAGTCCTGATCCTATTTCGCCAGCATCGGTGCTCTGCGGAACCTTGATGATACACACTTCGTAATCAGTGCACTCTCACGTCTTGTAAATAAATACTTCCTAATAGTATAGCACCGTATATAATATATATGTGCAGTATATAGTATGTTGTGTGGCCACCATTTTATTCAATTGGTCTTGTCATTTTTTCAGACGCACTCTATTCAGGGACGTTCTATTTTATCATCATGTCAATAGAAATCGAGTCGGCCGATGTAATTCGCTTGATCCAGCAGTATCTCAAGGAAAACAACCTTTACAGAACACTGCACGCGTTGCAGGATGAAACTACCATCTCTCTGAACACAGTGGACTCTGTAGACAGCTTTGTGGCTGACATCAACAACGGTCACTGGGATACCGTGTTGAAGGTGGTGCAGTCGCTGAAACTTCCCGACCGCAAGCTGATAGACCTCTATGAGCAAGTGGTCCTCGAGCTGATTGAGCTGCGAGAACTCGGAGCGGCTCGGTCGCTTCTGAGGAACACAGATCCAATGAATGTGCTGAAGCAACAGGAGGCGGATCGCTATGTTCATCTGGAAAATCTGCTGGCTCGATCCTACTTCGACCCTCGAGAAGCCTACCCGGACGGTTCCAGTAAAGAGAGGAGGAGGGCTGCCATCGCCCAGGCTCTGTCCGGTGAGGTGTCGGTCGTGCCGCCCAGTCGTCTTCTGGCGTTGCTGGGACAGGCGCTCAAGTGGCAGCAGCACCAGGGTCTCCTGCCGCCCGGCATGCAGATCGATTTGTTCCGCGGAAAGGCGGCGGTGCGTGACCAAGAAGATGAGACTTATCCGACGCAGATGTCGCGACAGATCAAATTACGCAAAACGCACGCAGAGTGTGCGATTTTCTCGCCAGACGGCCAGTATTTGGTAACAGGGACCGTTGATGGTTTCATAGAGGTGTGGAACTTCACAACCGGCAAAATCAGGAAAGATCTCAAATATCAAAGCCAGGATACGTTTATGCTGATGGATGATGCGTGCTTGTCGTTGGCTTTCAGTCGCGACTCTGAGATGCTAGCATCGGGCAGTCAAGACGGCAAAATCAAGGTTTGGAAAATCCTCACCGGTCAATGTCTGAGGAAGTTTGAGAGGGCTCATACTCAGGGAATCACGAGTCTCCAGTTTTCACGCGATAACAGTCAGCTGCTGTCCACATCATTCGACCATATGGTCCGTATTCATGGCTTGAAATCAGGCAAAACACTCAAGGAGTTTCGCGGACACTCTTCGTTCGTCAACACGGCCACATTCAGCATGGACGGTCATTCCGTAATCAGCGGCTCATCGGACGGCACCGTCAGGATCTGGAGCGTGAAGACCACCGACTGCACCAACACTATCAAGCCGCTCGGGGGCACCAGCGAACACGAATGTCCTGTCAACACTGTGTGCCTGCTGCCCAAGAACCCCGAGCACTTCGTCGTGTGCAACCGTTCCAACACGATCGCCATCATGAACATGATGGGTCAGATGGTACGTTCGTTCAGCACCGGCAAGCGCGAGGAGGGCGACCTGGCGTGTGTGGTGGTGTCGCCGCGTGGCGAGTGGATCTACACGGTCGGTCACGACCTCGTGCTCTACTGTTTCTCCACCACGTCGGGCAAGCTGGAGCGCACGCTAACCGTGCACGACAGCGAGGTGATCAACATCAGCCACCATCCGCACCAGAACCTCGTGTGCACGTTCAGTGGCGACGGAATCATCAGACTGTGGAAGCCTTGATTCGTGGTGTAGCAGGTCAGGTCAGGTCCCCCGGGCATGGGATATGTGTGGTCCCGGGGTCATGTCCAGGGAGACCGTCATTCAGTGTGTTTTGAATATGATCTTGAGTCGAGTTCACTGTCAGTGGCTTTCTCACTGGCAACATGAACGAGCGCATGGCGCATTTCCTGGCGTGTTCATTCTCAATCTTACCCACATTACTATCACATCACCCGTTACATAGCGTGAGTCCGCATGCTTAATTTTATGTATTGTTTTTGAACGATGCTTGTTCGAACACATCAATACATTAGTGTACAACTAATTTGTCCCGAGGTGCTTGTTATGATCAAACTTCCTCATGCTCCTCGGTGCGCCTTCAGTAGTTTTTCTCTAAACAAAAACGCCTTACCCAATTTGCACTCAAACACTGACCACATACAACACGTGGAGGTTCATTTTTACCAGTTTCCAACCTAGAATTCAGCTGGTACGTAGCACAGTGGTCTTGCCAGCCAATTACATCAAGCTCAGTCCAGTCGCCAGCTGATCTCGTTTGGAAGTCATGACAGAACTGTCACCAGTGTAAAAGCCATCCCCAACACGATGCTTTCTTAAGCCAGGTATAGAAGTTTGAGGCCATCCCATGTCTTCCCACATCAACATCCGCAAACAAGTTGACCAATACGTCACAATTATTCACTCAGATTTAACTCTCCATCACGCACACCCGCACATACAAACACAATTAATTACAATTAGTTGACGAGCAGAGAGATAAAATAAGACGCGAACACGACCATCTTTTCTGGAAAACAGTTTGAGCGGCACTGACATTTGCGGCGTGTGATCGAAATTCTGCTCTCATCAGCAACGTCACACCATGCACTGACACACACATGCAGACATACACGCATACACACGATGAGTGTTCAAGCGGAGGACAGGGGCGCGTGTAGGAGGCACAGTACAGCACAAATGATTAGTATTGGTACAGCCGAATGTTGTCGCTGCTGAAAAAACACCAAACGCAGCACAATATCACTTGAACAAGACGTGTTCGTGCAGTTAGCTCGGCACGTGCTCAATACACGTGGATGAAGAACGAAGAAGAGCACGTGTTTGTGTGAGCGACACAAACAGCTCACGACAGGGACATGCCCAGCAGGAAACCGCCGGCAAATCCGGACGCAATGTATTTGTTCGACATGACAAACTGCTTCGCCTGTTTCATTAACACAAACACAACAACGTTCAAGGTTAAAGGCCTCAAGTGATAGCTGCTACACGGGAAGAAGCCGAAGCTTATGAACACACAGATGTGCACCGTGCAGCTCGCTGCCAACGAAAAACCGACCTCTACGCTGTGGTACAAGGACGGAAGACGTATTAGAGAGAGCCACCTCCCCAGAATGCATGGCACAACACATGACTGGTATCTGGTACTGCTCGTTTACTGCTGGGTGGACAGGGGCTGTTTGATTATAAAATTCGCCCAAAGAAATCCACCTCCGCCGGGATTCGAACCACGGACTACCCACTTGTGAGACGCGTGTGCTGCCACTACACGGACTCTATAACTAAACAACATGCGTAGACAGGTCACATACCGGGTGCGTCAATCGAATATGCAAACACTTCACCCGAACAGAACAATGTATGACCTGTTTTACCGACCAAGTCGCCAGTGCAGTGGGAGTGCTGGCATTAAACTAGCATTCAAATTACACTGCTAATTATCTGTTATATATCTGGTGTTTATAGGTGTGTGTGTCTGAACAATTGTTCTGTATTTTAACAACACTGAAAACGATAAACAGCCATGACACGACAAAACGCACATAGTTTGTTGCAGCCACTTGTGAGTGCTCGCTTAATTATGTGCCTTTTGTTTCGTTAAGAAGCAGAAAAACAACACACACAGAGAGACAGAGAAAGAGAGATAAAGAAAGGGAACAGGCGCGGAAGTGTGAATCTGTGAAAGCTTGGAGGTGTGGATGTTTGGAGATGTAGATGTGCGGACGTTTGCAGGTTTAGAGGTGCGGATGGGCAGAGGTTTGGAGGTGTGGATGTTTGGAGGTGCGAATGTGTGGATTTTTGGAGGTGCGAATGTGGTCTCACATCAGCAATGACGCCCGGCGTGGCACCGTGCACCCCCGACTGAATGCGCTGCATGTCCTCGTTGACTCTCTTCCAGTTGATGTAGCCCTTGTGCGAGGCGATCTGAACGAGCAGCAGCGAGCACCCCACGGTCGTGGCCGCCATCTTGCCCACGCGCAGACTCAGGTACCCCGCCAGCCTGCACGTGCACACACACACACACACAAACAAACACACAAACAAACACAGGAGTGCGCGTGAGAGAGCGTTCTTACTAGCTGTATCCGTGAAAATGGGTCAGACTCATGACTGCCGCCTACAAGAGATCATATTTCTTGTTGAACAAGTGTGTTATCGCTTGATTTACATGGTCCCCGGGTAATTTATTCCAGTTTTTCATTATTATATTTGGGAGAATATACCTCTAAACGTGCTTATCCTGTTTTTGTAGGCCAAAACTATGATTACTGCTAGGTTTGGAAAATTACAACAACTTCTGGTTTCAACCCGTTCATTTACACGAAGACATCCGGAAACTTCCGACCCTTCCATCTTCTAATGCTGCCAATTCTCAATCTGTCGAAATAAGTCAAATGTTTGAGGATGGTTTATATTAGTATAGTATTTTAACAGCTGATCTTTGTATGTTCCCCAATTCCTATATGTTTTTGTCAGTGTGTATGCACGTGTGTGCTAGTTGTATGTATGTGTGCATATGCACCTATTTTATGCGCATATATTCAAGTGCACCACCTATCTAGATAGTTTACCTATTCTACATGTTTATCTGCTTGTGTTCGTAAGATGTAGTTTAATAGTTTGGGACAGTTACCGCGTGCTCTTTATCACACGCTATACACACTCGTGATTTTCACGCGCATATACACACACATGCACATACACATGAACACACGTGCGCACTCAGGCAAAATATCGTAAGTGCATAAAGATAACGCACATATTGGACGGTTATCGCAAGCACATAGAACCTATCCTCATTGTACACACTAACAGTGATCACCATGGCAGCAAAAATAGCGATAAGTAATAGCAATGCTAGCAGAAATACGAGGGATTCATCACACACCATCCGACTGACGCCCCGAAACCAATCTGCTTGTAGGTGGAGCCTTTCTTCACGTCGTCATAGACGCTCTTCACGAGCCCCTTGGCCTCGTCGCTGAAACTGGCGCCGTTGCTTGATACGGGCACGATTTTGTCCTGGGGAGCCATCGAGTGTCGCCGCCGCTGCACTGTTGACGATACTGGACCGCAGAGAACACTATCTCCAGCACAACTGTCTGATGAAACACACACACAAGCCAATATGAACACAACCACGTGCAATGATACACACGGAACTTCAAAACGACAATTTGCAAACACACGTGTAGCGCGGTGCAACAGCAGGACACCGCTGCCTTCACACCACGTGACTGCACTCTCTCCGCTCTTTCCAGACGCTGCATGCCCTGTTGTGCTTGCAGGGATATCGCACTACTGCTTACCTATGAATGCTTACCTATGAAAAGATAGTGGGGAAATAAGAAGTGATCTTCTTGTGGTGATCCCCACCTCTAGGACCTGTCAGCCACCTGTCCGAGACCTAAGTGCCTGTCGTAGCGAGCCTTGAATGTGGCTATTGATGGTGCCGTGACTACAGTTTCTGGGAGGGCTTTCCATGGGTCAATGAACCTGAGGGCAGACCAGTTACCCTTCATGGTGGTCCGCCAGTGGTCCGGTTTGTTGAGCTTAAGAGAGTGGCCACGCAGCTGCTGCCCTAAACGCAGCTGCAAGCGTTTCCGGACGTTTCCGCGAGGTACAAACTGCAGCACCACCACTGCAACGTCTAGCGTGTTTGTATGTGGCATGTGATTCACCAGTCGTGTGATAAACGCTCGCGAGAGAAACTGTGTTCGCCCGTGTAGCGAGGCGGCGCGATGCCTAACATCTCGACATTGCGCCGTCTAACGACTCCGTTATACACGGCCTAGTTGATATATCCTCCTTGCATCGAAGTCATACATCGCCACAATGAAATAATATTCGATAGCCTCGATTTCTAGACGCTTCTGTCGCAGCGCTAGCACAAAATCAGCGCTTAAAAACTGAAATAGTCAAACGAGACGTGTTCAATATCCAAATAATGTCAGCGACTAACGACTTTCCTATCAAGCACCAATAGCGTGTTCTTGCAATCAGATTGAGCGGTAACAAATACAGAGAGAAACAATGCAGATCACTCGACCTACCTCGAACTACCCGGTTAGCTCAACAAACAATGAAACACTTGTCTTCAAATTGAAGGAAATTGTCTTCATTGAAAGATGCCAGAGTTTCATCTGGCATCTCTACTAATAATCAACCCAAACAAACAATCATCAGTGTATGGTGTATGACGATTGTAGTGTGGATTGATTAGGTTTGTTTATTTTCTGGAACGGTTTTCCACGAAGCGTTCATTTGTGGTGATGTGCTTTATTTTTTCAGTCGTTTTAAATATGTATTGTATCATAATTTATCAGCGCACAAGTGCTCACTGTTCGGCCGCTTTTGAAAATGTTTTGTGTATATTTGTTTATTTTCATCGGATCTTGTTTTTAGTTCATCATTGATTAATTTCGTGCCTAATTTCTTTTTTTTTCAATTGGACATACAGAAGATGCTATGTAAGACAAAATTGTTTCCATTGCTGCATGATACGGCACCAAGGGTGGAATTGGCGTTGTATTGAAAATCGTAATCGAAATTCAACTATATTTGCATTATATAATACCAAACATTTAGTGCTCGCTGAGCATACATTGTCCCGTGCTGTGCGTTTTCAGGTCAGCTCGTTCGGAATACTACACACAAGAAGCCATGGTGGGTAGTTCCTATATTTCATATATTTAATTTTAAATGCCTTGAAACCTGACATACAAGCATGTGCTTTTGACGTGTCTAAAGTGAAATATGAAATGCACAAACTGAATTATGCAATGCACAAGATGTGGAATCACGAAGTTTTTGTGTGGCAACTGCAGTCAACAGTGTTCGTTGACTAACCATTTTATATTAATGCGAGAAGGCCAACCGGAGCTTTGTGCCTCCACTCCGAAGCAAGCTTCTTGAAAGTCCTCAGATCGGGAGTATATATAGTGCCCTGGCTGTTAGTTGAGCGTGTGGAAGTGGATGATATAAGACATGTGGCGATATTATGTGGCGTGGCTTTGTTTGTTTGTTCATGTATAGTCGTCAGAAGTGGAGGAGACGCTCAAGAGGATTCAGTCGCACAAGGGCGTGATGGGCTCCATCATCATCAACTCGGAAGGTAACCAGTTTTCTGTGTCTTGTGCTGCGAGTCGGCAGCATGGGCACATTCACGGGGACCAGGAATCGCAAGCGCTCAAATCACCAGTTACACAAACAGTTGGATCGTTTTGCACTCGCATGATTTATGTTCGTATAGGACTAATTTTGAGTCATGTCTTAATAATTGTCGTATTCACGTGCTTTCTTCATCGACGCATCTCATCGTGTTATTCATGGAAATCATAGGGAATGTTGCAACTTGGTGTAACCGCAGGCCAACCTGTAGCGATAGAAACACTGGACGTTACAAATGACTAGATAGCTCCGACAACTCGTCAATCATTCGTCGTGTGATCGTCATATTTCAAGTGATAATGGCGGATGTATACAGTTGGTATTCTTCTAATTGACTGCAAGTGTACAATTGATTGATGAAGCAGTGGGAGTTTAATAAGACACGCACCATTATGCAGGCATTGCAGTGCGCTCGACGCTCGAGTACGCCTTGACCGTGCAGTACGCCGGACTCGTGCGCCAGCTGACTGACAAGGCGCGCTCGATGGTGCGAGATCTAGACTCCACCAATGACCTCACCTTCCTGCGCGTGCGCTCCAAGAAGCACGAGATCATGATTGCGCCAGGTGAGTCGACAGCGAGCTGGTCCAGTCGGTGCGGTGTTTGTGTTCTTCTAGTGGATGAGCACCGCATCACTTCCCCACCCCGTATTTTCTGTTTATTTCTGTATCCACTGTTTCATTACTTTGATCTGATTTGTAGGAAGTGACGAGTTTTCAGTGTCTTTTATGTTATAACCTAGAACAGGGGTTCTTAACCGGGGGTGCACGCCTGGTGCCAAAACGATGCGAGAATTCTGGGAAAATTAAACAAAATATACGGTTTACATATGCTTTCTATTTTCCCAGAGAAAAATGTTCTTACAGGAACTTCAAGCTGTATACAAATTAATTAAAAGTTAAAGCTATCCGAAATCAAGGGGTGCGAGAACTGACTTCGTATTTGAACAAATTACGAAAATTGTTAAGAATCACTATCCTAGTGTGTTGTTGAGATTGGAAAAAATGCAAAACAAATTCCGTTGTACCTCGCTCTGTTCAAACTCTCATATAACGTTCATATGTTCTATGAGAACTTCTCTTCGTTCTATGAAACTATGTTCTATGTTCTATGATCGTCACTATGATGCCCGAAGTTGCGGCGTTTTATGGTTCGATTGAAAAGATGCTGGCTCCTAAACAGTCAGGTCCAGTCAGGCATTGTTCAGCGGTGTGTGTTTGCTGGTTGTGATTCAGACAAGGAGTACATCTTCATCGTGATTCAAAATCCCAACGAGTAGACGCGCAAACTGCCAGCACACGACGCGTTCATTGACTTCATTATCAAATTCTGCCCATATGACTTGCCTTGTTGGCTTCCAGTTGTGTTCTGGTTATTTTCAACGTCAAATGCACTTTGCATGAGCTGTGATTATGCTACGTTGATCGGGATTTATTATTTTTTCATTTGTGGTTGTTTTTGTTTGTTTGTCTTGTGTATTATCACGTCGGTTGTCGTGTGATGTTGGTTTTGTGTTGTGCCTTCTAGGTGCTGAATAAATTATTGTGTTCAATTAAGCGTCGCCGACTGTGAGTGTATGAATATCTTGGCTGGTAGGTGCTGGTGCGCTATCGCTTCATGTATTCAATCAGAATATCGGCCACAAGCCAGTTACATGGGCACATGCAGTTTCTAGATCAAACATTCTCTTTCTCTGATTCCTCACTTCTTAATGAGCCATTTCTTCATTTTCCACAACAGCACTGATAAATTCAATAAATTCAGTTGTTACATCAAAGTCAAGAGGTCATTAGAAAATCACATAAACGAATTTGAATTGATAAGAGCACACATTTGTCCTGTTCTGTCCGACCTTTAGCTTCCCACTTGACAACTCTTCCATTTCCTACCAGTGGGAAATTCCCCACACAGGTTACTGTTCACCATTGTTCTAGATGACTGTTTCCCATACTCAGGCGTCACAGTGTGAAGAGGGTTGAATCTGACATGACAGCCAGTATCGACTGATACAGATCAATTCCACCAATGTGACTGCCACTTCACAAATGACCGCGCCAGTCCAACACGACTACAATGTCCAGAATATAGTGTATAATGAATATAGCGTAGATCACCAAGTGCGACAATAATGCTAGTTCAACATATATACATATACAGTATGTTTTCATATAGACAAAATAAGTTCACACTAACACATGCGATTTATGCAAATAAAATTCGTACAACAACGAAACAAGCACGCGACAAATTCGAACCGTTAATAAGCGCGAACATTAAAGCCACCGCACACACATCAACACTGACCCAATAATGACTGAAACGCCGAATTTACCATAAAAATATCACCGACACGGAGGCGGCATGCTCCACTATGCAGGTGCACAGCCGACATGTTGCCACACTAATGATAGTTGGCCAAACTAGCGCGAATATGGCGGCGGAGCACCCTGCAATAAAACACAACTGGAATATTACTCAGTGATAAAGCAAACATGCACACACCGAGTGCACTATTGCAACCAAATCACGAGAATTATTGATAAAACTAGCATTAAAACCCGCCAGTTGTGCGGAGGAATAAATAAAATGAAATTCATATCTATAAAAATTGATATTCATAAAAAAAATTCCAAATTTAAAAAGAAAAAATGTAAACTCATAAGTGTCTTACTCAATAGAAAAGTCCAAATGAGAATCTTTTTATATTAATTTTGACAAAATATTTTCCCTCCACCCGCTTCATATTTAAATCTGCCCGTCGTGGGGAATAATTCAGAACACAAACACGTAACAAACAATGAAAATTCTAGCATGTAAACCCGTTATATCGTTTTCTGAGCATTAAAACCCGCCCGTTGTCGTGAGGAATAATTCAGAACGCAAACACTGTTTTTATTAGATATAGATAGAAGTAGATGCAGAATATTGACCAAAATTTTCGCATTTTTCAGGGCTCATTTTGTCTTTACACCGCTATAACTTTTTCTAAAATTATTTTTCAAATTTTAAAATTTAACCTATCTTGTAGAGAACATAATTTCCAACATTATGGTGTAAATTTTTAGTGTGTACACCGAGTGGCTGCCGAGTAATAACTGGCAGAAAATGGACCAAGGCGGGTTGTCGGTGGAAATGACATGATCTTGAATAAACGATTATATCTTTTGAAATGTTGACACTACATATTTGAAAAATGGATCATCTTGTAGAACACAAAATTTCCAATCTGTGGATATGAAAAACTGTAAATTCTGTTAAGCAGTTTTCCTCAAACCCGTGGCATAAAATCACCAAAATGTGAAAAACTCGTTTGTGCACACACACACACACAGAATAACGTTTTTATTATTATAGATTGTCCTCAGTTTGGTGTTAGCTTAACGGAAAAATTGGCACTGGTCCATTTTCGGGTTCTGGTAACCGCTAACAATACCAATAGAATTAAATCAATCACATACCCCCCTGACAATCAGATATATCGTGAAATATAAGCAAATATGGCATATTTCCAATACAGCTACGGTATAAGCTGTTATGCTGTTATAAAACCACCATCTGACGATACTTTATATGACACACACACACACACTCGGCAGGGTTTGAAGACAGGACTGTCTGAACCTTGCTCATATCCTGTACAAAACAACTATCGAGTCCGTCCGCCTCGTAGCCGAGTGGCTAAGACGCACGCTCTGTGCACAGGGTTCGATTCTCTGGCGAGGTGAAACGTTTGGGTTCGTTTCGTTAAGGGTAGCCCAATTGTCGCACTGCGGGTTTTATGTGCGCGCAGCCGTGCAGTTTCTGTGCTGGCGGTGACCGCAAAACCCGTGCGGCCGGACCCGCGGTGTGCCAGCCGGGGCCGTGAGGCTTTGCCCATGCATAAATTCACGCGAACATTAGCCTTTCCATTGCTGTGTTCAAATGCGTATATATATAAAATTATATTGAGTACACACGCTTGTGTACTCGATAGTGTGTATGTGTATGTGTGTGCACACAACACACAACGACAACATACATGTATAATTGCAGCTAGTAGTGAGCGAACTGTGCGTGGAGCAGTGTGACCCACGCAAGGTCACCGGCCAGCGTTAGGCACGAAATAGCACGCGCGTGTCTGTACACTCTCTTTCATGCGATCATTCAGTGTTTGACAGGCGCACTGATCGCATGTGCCTCTTTCGCCCCGGTAAGTGACAATAACACGCCAATTAAACCAATTGTGAGATTGTATATTTCCCAATGCGTGTGTACTGTGTCCCAGCGGGAGTATTTGCGGGCTATTCGAAATTCGAAACTAATTCACTAAATAACTGACTCACTGACTAACTATATTGCTGACTGATCACTGACTAATTTACTAAATTACTGACTCACTGACTGAACGTGAGTGTTAGTCGAAAGTCGAAAGTGTTCTGTTGTTATGTATATGATTGTTTTGTTTGCAGATGAAATCATTCGTGAAGTTTAATATGCGTGTATGTTCAGAATGTCTGTCTGAACATACACACAACTTGTTTGACATCTCACCTGCAAAGTGGCGGCGGTGTAAGCAGTGTGCGGCTGTGCTGGGTTGTAGAAGCTGGTGGTCGGGCCGGCCGGGTTCTCGCCGTACTGAACACCAGCAGCAGCAGGCTGAGGGGCCGTCGGCTGTACAAAACCAGTGACGCCAGGGTACGGAGGAGGCGCCACCTGTGTGTACACAAAACCAACTACGACACACACACATACACACACACACACACACACACAGTAAGCATGCACTGTCCGATGATGAAATAATGACATGAGTGAATGATACATAATACGAATCACTATCATTGTATACTAGCAGTGCATTCCTCAATTGTAGAACATAAATACAAATAGTAGACATGATTGAAGTGAAGACAGCTTAGATCAGGGGTTCTTAGCGGGGGGCATCATGCGCCTTGGCGGTATGAAAACCAAATGTCGGGGGTATGGGAATCAATTTCTGCATACTGCTATATATTAACAATATATTAATATATCTAAATAATAAAATTATCAATGGTTATGTTTTCCCTATTAATCCGTATTTAAAGTACAGTAAAATGAAGCGATTGAAATACTCGTGGATCTGGAAGACATACTGGCAAATATTAAGATTGGTGATAATTATTTGAACAGTCAAGTAAAGTCGGGTATATGGTACCATATTCGACAATCCATCGGGGGTATGGAACCATCAAAAGGAACCCCTGGCTTAGATGTTCGTATTGCGTGGGTGAAATAAGGTAGTGTTAAACACGAAGCACGCGAGTTACTGCTTGTCTATCAGAACCACCTGACTGACTGACTGACTAACTGACTGACTGACTAACTGACTGACTGACTGACTGACTGACTGACTGACTGACTGACTGACTGACTGACTGACTGACTGACTGACTGACTAACTGACTAACTGACTAACTGACTGACTAACTCACTGACTGACTAACTGACTGACTGACTGACTAACTGACTGACTGACTAACTGACTGACTGACTAACTGACTGACTAACTGACTAACTGACTAACTGACTGACTGACTGACTGACTGACTGACTGACTGACTGTGTGACTGACTGACTGACTGTGTGACTGTCTCACTAACTGACTAACTGACTGACTAACTGACTGACTGACTAACTGACTGACTGACTCACTGACTGACTGACTGACTGACTGACTGACTGACTGACTGACTGACTGACTGACTGACTGACTGACTGACTGACTGACTGACTGACTGACTGACTGACTGACTAACTGACTGACTGACTGACTGACTGACTGACTGACTGACTGACTGACTGACTGACTGACTGACTGACTGACTGACTGACTGACTAACTAACTGACTGACTAACTGACTGACTAACTGACTGACTGACTGACTAACTGACTAACTAACTGACTAACTGACTAACTGACTAACTGACTGACTGACTGACTGACTAACTGACTCACTGACTGACTGACTGACTCACTGACCGGGGGGAGGAGAGGGGAATGTTGAGTAGGGCGGCATCCATCCGTTATATCCCTGAGGAGCTGGCGTGTAGGCGGGCGGTGGAGCGGGGTAATATTCGGGCGGTGCTTCAGTGGGGTAAGCAGCGGTTGCAGGGGGTATACCACCACCGGCCGACATGTATCTGTTGGCTACAACACACACACACACACACACACACACACACATACACACACACACATACACGCCAGGGTTATGACAAATTTCACATTCACTAGCCTGCGGTTCTAAATGATCAACTTTTACCTAAAACTCTCAGAAATGATTTTGTCAGACCTTGATATAAACTTGGCGCGCATCACACGGTTCATATTCCCGATTAAAGCACATGTTGCTGCAGAAGATCATGAAAGTGATGTGGGCAGCCGATGTATTGAGGTTCATTGATTGCCTTGTCGTGAAATATTCTCGTAAACACGGCAATTTGGTATTCTCCCTCGTCAACATTATCTTACCATCAACATGTAAGCATAATTTGTCTTTAGAGAGCAGTTCCATGAGGCGGTTCTCAACTGGCTCGGCATCTCTGATAGCTCGGCATCATACTGTGTTGGTGTTGGGGCAATTACTCCATCTTCAGCCAGACTTTGAGGCTCCTGCGATGCTTTTCTACTTGACAAATAATGTTTTGAATCCAGTTTGGCAGCAGATTGTGTTGTGCGGTGTGTTGCACTTGTTGCAATAGAGTCTAGTGGACCTGGTTCAGGGTGAAACTCATCACTGCTGCTTTCCTCCTCACTAGCACCATCACTGAGACAACTGTTTGACTCGTGGACGATTCTGATGCGCGTCTGGTTATATCTGATAGATTCATTGTTAAAATAGGAGCCCGTCACTAGAGGTCCACTGGTATAGATGAGCAATACACAGGTAATGCAGTCTGGTGTACAACACATTGCAATCACATCCAGTCCATCACATTATTTTCTACATTCAATTGTAATTTGCTTTTTTCAATTAATATCTAACTGTATATGTTTTCATTATTATATTGTTTTTCTTGTCGTTTCTTGACACGTATTATCGTTTTCACTTTATAGACTGCCATGTCGCCTCACATATCACACAATACAAACTACTGTGTTAGCTCATGTAATCTTAAAAATAAGTGTTATGCGCGCACACTTTTCAAGTGATATAATCAAATTAACTTGAAAACATGACCTATTGACGAAAGTCCATCAACTAAAACATCAGGAAAATCAAGCTTCACACACACACACACACACGTGCACAGAGCAAGTGCGAGGTGGGCGATACACAGAGCAAGTGCGAGGTGGGCGAAATTCACCCATTCTGGCGGCGGTGATCATCGCCTGGCCGAACTCAATGCAGCCGCCGTTTTTGAACGTCATCTTGAACGTGGCGTCGCCTGAGAAGCCGGCGTTAGGCTGTGCCCTCACCTTGCCGTGCAGGTAATTGGCACCAAACACCGGCTGCTCCAACTCCACCTGCCAGAGTTGCCAGATGGTCGGGCGTACATACAAAATGCCAAACATTAGTTGCCATGAAAATGCCAAACATTACTTGTCATGAAAATGCCAAACATTAGTTGCCATGAAAATGCCAAACATTAGTTGCCATGAAAATGCCAAACATTAGTTGTCATGAAAATGTCAAACATTAGTTGTCATGAAAATGCCTAACATTCACCAAATGATAGAAATGTAATCACTAATTTAGAACAAAACAAAACTGATGGAGAAACGGATGTTAATTTGAACCAGCTGAATATGGGTCAGTTTCATTAAGAAAATGCACTTGTATCTCAATTGTTAGGCACAGCATTATGAACATATTGTTTGGCATCTCGCCTCGTTGAGAGTGCAAAACGGAAACGAGAACGACTTGAGCGCGTCTTCTCGCTTGCTGTTGAGAAAAATCATGCGGTGTGTGGTGAGAAATAAGTCGCCCGTTTTGCCGCCACGCAGCGCCACACATGCGCCGTAATTGCCGAACTCTAGCGACACTTTCTTGCAGTATAATATGATGCTGCCGACAATCAGAAACACACCCACGCACACACAAATTCACCTCAACCATTCACCGCCAAGCACACTAAGCCCCACAAACAATACATTCAAAACCATATATACTCACTAGACACAAGAGCATCTTACGAAAATATATATTGCCTTATCCCAGGCTATTACTGTATAACGTTAAAAATCGACACAAACAATTCGAGCCTCTCTTATGGCGCGCCTGGACGGCAAGATCCGGCATGAAGCAAAGTCGAGCAATTACCATTCTCCGGCGTGTATCAGAATACCGCCATTCTCCACGTGCGCAGAATTCAACGACATGTTGCCTGGCGACCTGTTGACAAGCACAACACAGTAAATCAGCGTCATAATCAACACATGCGCCACTCACACGCTAGCGTTATGCATGAATAACCACTACAAATATAGTGAGCCCACCTACACTGACCTATAAACGGATGATGGAGAATTCAAGAATATATAACTTACCTTAGTGATTGCTTAGCTTAGTGATAGTAAAGAGCTAAAGTAGCTTAGTGATAGCTCAGTTGTGTATCGGTTGTCATGGTGTGCGGACGTGCGTTGCTGCTCTTGTGTGTATTGTTCTCTCTCCATCCGTTTAATGACCCGGACCGGAATTTGAAATTGAACCGTCTCAACGAACCGATAAGTATGTTAAAATTCTACTATCAAAACATTCGCAGTTTAAAGAACAAGCTGATGACTCTGCGTAGTATGTGTGCGCTCTTGGTTGAATTCCAAGTTATCAACCTTTCTGAGACGTGGCTGAACGACCAGGTATCTGACAGCGAGATAGAGTCAGCCCTCCCGAATTACTGTGTTTTCCGCCGTGACAGAGGCTCCAGAGGTGGAGGGGTGATCAGTGCTATACTCTCAGGCCTGTCACCGAAACGCAGGAGAGATTTGGAGGGCGACTGCGAGTGTCTAGTTACCCAAATGGGGCCCCCTGGGCGTATATTTCTCAATGCTGTTTTCTACAGAGCGCCCAATGATGTTCAAAGCATAAACGAGATAGTTCAATCGATTGACAAAATGCATTGCACTGGTCTACCATTAGTCATGCATGGCGATTTTAACTTGCCCGAAGTGGTTTGGAACGCAAGTGGTGCTGTTACTTCAGCCAGTATAAGGTCAACGACCGCCAGCCTCATAGATGCGTTCGAACGAACAAACTGTAATCAGCTGATTCTCAAGCCGACCGGCGCTCACGGTACCTTTCTTGACTTGGCGTTTACCACTTTTTCGGGCGCTTATGCGACACTGTGTGACGCTATATTCAAGTCCGATCACTCGGCCTCTGTGACCTTCATACCGCATCAACTGACACGTGGCTCATTGGTAAACAGACGTACTGCGTTCAATTATAAAGCGGCAGATTGGTATGGGCTTCGCCAGCGTTTACGTCTGTTTCCGTGGTGCATGCTGGACAAGCTCACTTCTGACATGGCAGTGGACCTGTTCTACGATGTTGTTCTGTCGGCGATTCGCGACTGTGTACCCACGGTCAGGTTTGCACGAAAATATCCCCAATGGTTTGACAAAAGTCTGAAAAATGCCATTAGAATAAAGAACAGCACGCGTGAGTTCTACAGGCGTTACAAAGGCCCGATGGCTTACGCACTGTACTCCGAAAAACGCAAGAAGTTGAAAAATCTAATGGCGGAGAAATATAAAAACCACTTGATAAAAATGGTCAACTGCTTCCGAGACAACCCTAAAAGAATGTATTCTTTCATCCGCACAGTGAGTAAAAGTGTGGGCAGCAGTTCGATTCCTGACATTGTTTACAAGGATGAAACGGCAGACTGTGACCTGGAAAAAGCAAAACTCCTAAACAAATGTTTCGCTGACAAATTCACTGAGCGCAGCACAGGAACACTGCCAAGCATCTCCAACTTCAGCGCCGATACGCTGCATCACATAGAAACATCGGTGGAGGAGGTGAAGCAGCGTCTTCAGGAAGTGAGTGCTTACAAAGCGTGCGGTTCTGATGACATCAGTGGTCGCATTGTGCGAGAGTGTGCAGCAGAGTTCGCTGTCCCATTGAGCAAGATTTTCCAAATCTGCCTCAACACTGGCGTTTTCCCTAGCACTTGGAAGGACGCGAATGTAATCCCCGTTCCAAAGAAGGGTGACCGCAAGCAGGCAACTAACTATCGCTCCATAAGCCTGTTGCCTGTGTTTGCCAAAGTACTCGAGGAGATTGTAAAGGCGCGTCTGCTGAGTCATGTTCTGCCAGCGATTTCGAAGAACCAGCATGGTTTCTGCCCAGGGCGTTCTTGTGTCACCAATCTGGCCGCGTTGGTGAGCTTTGCCGGAGACTCAATCGACGCGAAAACTCAGCTGGACGTTCTATACACGGACTTCTCGTCGGCATTCCAGAGTGTTGACCATCGTATGCTGCTCCACAAGCTATCCGAAGCGTATGACGTCAAAGGCTCGCTACATGATTTACTGAGATCTTATCTCACGGGACGCCGGCAACGAGTGCTGGTGAACGGAGTGTCATCACCGTGGTCGCAGGTAACCAGCGGAGTGCCGGAGGGGTCTGTTCTAAGCCCCCTCCTCTTCATCATCTACGTGAACGATTTGGCTGAGAAATTGGGCACCTCAGCACTACTATACGCAGATGACGTAAAGCTTTTCCGGACGGTCAAGGCGAGCAACGACTGTGAGAGTCTGCAAGAGCAGCTCAACACTCTGTGTGAGTGGTGTGAAAAGTGGGGTCTCAAACTGAACCCTGCAAAATGCTCACACTTGTGTATCACGCTGAAAAAGAAGCCAGTTGAGTTCACCTACACGATAGGCTGCGACACAGTGCAAAAGGTGACCACTACACGTGACCTGGGGGTCGTCATTGACTCCAAGCTCACCTTTGCACAACACATTGATGACGTCGCTCGCAGAGCCAATCGCTCACTTGGTGTGCTCACCAGATGCATGCAAGGTCTACCACGGAACTTCGACTCACGAAGCCTGATTGCCGCCTATTGTTCGAATGTGCGGTCGACCATCGAGTACGCCAGTGTGATTTGGGCAGGCGCAGCACCAACGCACACACAGAGGCTGCAGCTGATACAGAACAGATTCCTCCGCACACTCAAGTACCTGCAGGCCAATCGAACCGAGATGAATCACACCGAACTCCACTCAATGTACGGCCTCCAACCACTTGACATTCGCAGGCGATGGCTCGACGTCGCGTTTCTTCATTCTTTAATGAAAAACAGACTCGACTCTCCGCAGCTGCTGTCACGAGTCGGATGGAGAGTACCAAGACCAGGTGTGCGCCCCCGGGACCCCCTGCATATACCACCAACGCGCACCGTGGTCACTGGTAGAATATGGCACGCTCGCTTGCCTCTATACTACAACAAGCTAGTGAATATGCAGCCAGGTATAGACATCCTTAATGTCAGTCGTTCTGCACTTCGCAAAGTCTGTTTTTAAAATTGACTTTATATATATACTTCTTTTTTTTTCCAAGTTTTAGAATCTTATATTTGCTATTCGCTTTCGTGAATTGTATTATGTGTACTCCGCCTATAATTGGGATGTCATCCTGTTGGTTGGTGTGAATAAAAACAAAAAAACAAAACAAGAGGCAAAAGAGTCATAGCTCATATATGGTGCCTCTTCTCTGTGTTTTTCTCATAGTCTCGAACTAGTCATAACTGTTTTAAATCCATTAACACTGGTACTGCTGACTTCTTCCTCTGTTAGACTATTCCACTTGTTCACAACTCTCGATGTAAAAAACATATTTATTTTGCTTGTTCTATGCCGTGGCTTAACAAGCTTCAGACTATGCCCTCTTGTTTCCAAGAACTGATCTCTCGGTGCTACTCGTAGTAAATTTCCATCTCCAACTTTATCAAATGCCTTCACAATTTTGAAAGCTTCAATCATGTCTCATCTGGTTCTTCTCTCTTCCAAGGTAGTGAGTCCCAAATGACGAAGTCTTTCTTCATAGGTAAGGTGTGTCAGTGATGGAACTAATTTTGTGGCTCTCCTTTGCACTCGTTCAAGCTTCTTGATATCACCTTGTGTATACGGCGACCAGGCCTGAACACAGTATTCAAGACGAGGCCTAACCAGTGAGTTACAGAGTTTGAGTAGCATTTCTGAATCCATACATGACATAGTCTTCTATATCAGACCAAGCATTGAATTGGATTTTGCTGCTGCCTTTGCTACCTGTCTCGATGGTTTCAGGTTATCAGTAATGACAACGCCAAGATCCTTTTCCTCTCTTGTTTCCTCCAAAACATTTTGCCCCAGATAGTATTCATATCCATGGTTACGTTTACCAATATGCATGACCCTACATTTATCAGCATTAAACTGTAGCAGCCAGTTCTGAGTCCACTCCTTCAGTCTATGCAGGTCGTTTTGCGGTATTACCGCATCATCATTACTTTTTATTGTCCGATAAATCTTGGCATCATCAGCAAATAGTTTCCCACTTGACTGTGTTGAATCCAACAAGTCATTGATGTAACACCAGGAACAGGGTCGGCCCCAAAACACTTCCCTGTGGGACCCCACTCCATACTCGTAGCCAGTCTGAGTAGTTGCCCCTAATACTAACCCTCTGCATTCGTTTACACAAAAATCCACGTACCCATCTTGAGACCTCACCCACCACTCCAAGTGCTTCTAACTTGACCAACAATCGCTTGTGTGGAACTGTATCAAAAGCCTTACGGCAATCCAAGTACAAAACGTCCACACTATCACCTTCATCTATGGCGTTTTCAACTTCCTCGAGGTATTCCAATAATTGGGTTAGACAAGAGCTTCCAGCTCTAAAGCCATGTTGCCAGCTCCTGAGCAGCTGATTGCTTTCTAGGTTTTCTATCATCCGTTTATTTAAAAACTTTTCAAATACTTTGCAAGGAACTGATGCCAGGCTTACTGGCCGATAATTCAAGGGATTAGTCTTGCCCCCCTTCTTGTAAATAGGGCAGACATCGGCCTTGGTCCAGTCTGTTGGTACATCTCCCGTCGACAGAGAGGACTTGAAGATATCCCATAGAGGGTATGCCAAGATGTCACCACACTCCTTGGGCAGCCTAGGATGAACTCCATCCGGTCCAGGGGTCGAGTTATCCCTGAGACTATTGATTGTCATTTTAACTTCCTCGATATTAAGGTTACATGTCCGTAGTTCTTCACCTAAGAATCTACTATCAGGAATTGGAATATCAGTTACACTTTCTCGTGTAAATACTTTTTGAAACTCTTCATTCAAGGTTGTACAGTCTCTGTTAGACTGGTTGTTAGCAAGCCGTCTGGTTTCCTGAGCTTGAGTACCTCTTCTTTTACTCGGGTCTTGCTGCGGGCATATGCAAAGAATGGCCGGGGATTATTTCCTACCTCCATGGATAGTTGTTTCTCAAATCGGTATTTTGCCTCTCTCACTTCGCGAGTAGCGTCATTTCTTATTCTGCAATAGTTCCTGTACCTGGCTACTGTTCTTCTCTGTCTGTAATGCTTCCAGGCTTCTTCCTTTTCTCTGATTTTTCTCATTACTCTTGCTGTCATCCATTTGGGCTTTGTCTTTGCATTAAATGCTAATTCTCTCTGGAATGGCACACAGTCTTCTAAGACCCTACTATAGTGATGAAGAAAGACACTCCACTTGTCTTCCGTAGATTTGTCCTCAAGTTCTTCCTTCCATTGCACGCTTCTGAACATGTTGTTTGCTCTCACGTAATCTCCCTTATAGAAACACATTTTGGTATTTTGAGGATCCACACTCGGTATACCCTCAACCAAAAAATTAAAAGTTAGCACACTGTGGTCACTCTTTCCTATTGGTGCTTTGTATTCCATGTTGTCTATTTCTATGTCATCATTGGTGAAGACTAGATCAAGTAGAGATGGGTTATCACAACCTCTTGCTCGGGTGAACTCTTTAACATGTTGATAAAGAAATGCATACTGACTAGTTTCCAAAAATTTGGCTTGTTAACTCTCTTCCCCACCTTCCACACAATTAATATCCCAGTTAATCTCCTTGAAGTTATAGTCACCACAGATTAGTCTTTGTTGTACATTTAAATTCCCATAGTTAGAATTGTCTGCCTTATGCTCTCATTGTACTCTTGAGATGAGGTTGGTGGTCTATAACTGAAAGCCAACAGTATTTTATTCTGTCCTGTTTCTACCAAACAACACACCGTTTCATTACATGCCCATATATCATCCATATATTCTGTGGCTGGTATGTCTTTTCTCAAAAGAATTCACACCACCATACTATACTTGGTAACTATACTTGGTACTGTTATGTCGCCCGATGTCTATATTATACCGCACTCTAAAGATGACAATTTTTAGGGGCAAACATCATTTTATCAGATAATTACAAACGTCGATCATTCGGCAAAAACCAACTGCCCTCCAATAACTGCCAATTGGACTTGCTTTCTCCACTTCAACGCACAATGCCATAAATAATTACAAAATATGATCAATAGAAACGTATAGCATTTCGAATAAATAACAAAAAACTGATAAGCAATAGAATATTATATCATGACAAAATCTGGAAAAATAATACCACCGACCAAGTAACAACATAAGCGAACCAACCACAAGTACACACAAGATGTGTTGCAACTCAAGTCCAAGAGCAACATTAGGATTGCCAGTTGGGATAACAAAAAAGCCACACTCAAATGCAATCTGGGCTTTTAAAATGAGTCATATGCTGCATATGGGCTGCTCATTTTCTATTGATTTAAAAAAATTGTGGATTTATTTTTTCCCATGATTTCTATGATGCTGAATTCAATTATGGTAAAATAATTAATATTGGAAAATATTTAAGGAGCGCAAATCCCACTTGAAAATTTCAAATTTAGTTGAAAAATTACAAATATTGCATATTTCGTTCAGTAACTTGACTTTTACAATTTCTACAGCCATTTAACAACAATCATTTGCAAGAGCAAATTGAGCTCCTGATGAGCTCCTGATTGAGCTCATCTGATGATATAATTTTTGGCAAAATTTCACTTAACAAAATACCGTATAGTCTGCATATCTGCATAGTATGCAAATATGCAGATATGCAAGTTTATTTATATGCTATCACATATCGGTGTGAAATATCATTGAATAACATAAGCAAATATTTTGATACAGGTTGTGATAGATACAGCGCTTAATAATTATGTTCACATGCAGGGGCGCAACCAGTCATTGTTATAGGTAGGACAAACATTGCTCACCTAATTTCACCACATGACATAATAGGCCAGGAACCTGCATAGAAAAGGATTCATAAATATGCGTTGCCGATGTGAATACGCATTATGGTTCTAAGCATGTATTATATATTTATTTAATATTGTTAATACCGTCAAATAAATGTTTATTGTTCCATATATTGCGATGTATTTGTGATGGTAGACAATTGCATGCACTCAAAATCACAAAACCAAAGACATGTCACGTGGATGACAGTGGACCGACCGTCGAGCGAGTTATGCTTCCAACCAACTACTTATTACACCATGTGTCTGCGTTAATGGGCATGCACCAACGTAGATGACAGTTCAAAGCAAGACACGAAAATGATAACCAATGAACGACATCAAATAATGTGTGTGTGTGTGTGCGTAGGCGTATGTATTAAGCTATGACTGCCAAAATAGGCAGCCACAATCGACGGAGCTTGGCATTCAAGTGACCGTTACGACAAAACAACACAGTGGGTGATGTTGGTACGAATGAGTGCGGTGAGTGTGCCAGTACGTCGGGCTGTGCCGAGCGAAAATGTTGTGTAAAACAGAACTGGTGCGCTTCAATGGAGCCCAGCAATCATAACGCAAGATCTCGTTTCTGGTGCAGTTCTGGTAAACAGCTCTACGTACGCTTTACCGATAATCCCTTGCTACATAATCTCCGAGCTGAAAAACAAATTAACTCGTCACGTACGTCAACAAAAATCGCGTCCAAGAAAAGCAATAACGTCACACCAGTGAAAGCCAATGAGCTGGAATCAAACAACGAAGATAAAACATGCGCAAAATCTGGCATAGATATTCTCGTCGCATTTTCCTGCAAGTCTTGTTCTCCTAACAGCGAACGCGCGGCTTCCCCACCTAGATCAAGAGCAACTCCGAACAACTCGAGGCAAGCAACAGACCCAGAGAAGTGTCATTTGGTGAAAAATTCAGTCCGTGATGAAGACAAAGAGCGCAAGACCATCGATTCCTCACTGAACGCAATCAGTAATGGAACAACGTATAGTAGTCGAGCAGAGGGAAAGTGGGCAAAGAAACACCTCTACGCAACTAAGCACATGAAGACCGGGTACTACGACGAAAAACAATGCTCCAAACAGATAACTTTCAGACACAGAAATTCTTGCTCAATGAAGGTAAGTCAAATTAACGATAAAGAAAACGTGAGTGATAAAGGTATTCCACACACTAGAGAAGTTGCTGAAATATTCTCTGGTCTGTCGGAGTGGAAGCTGTATCGACCGAAAACAACCCGAGCATACAGCAAAAACCACAATTGCACCAACAACGCAACTATTGTGAACAAATCATTCAGCTATCCAAGACAACTGCTAGAAATGAAGCGAAGTCTGAGAGAAAAACAAGAAAATCGTTTCAGTCCGACATTCAAGAGGAGGAACAGCTCACGCCTCTATGAAATATCCCTTAGATGCATGAAAATCACAAGAAGAAATGCATTTTGTCCTCGGTCACATCGCATCAATACTCCGGAGAAAAAAGGCAACAGACACCAAACAAAGTGTCGATTTCATGGAATGCACAGGACACAATCAAACAGTTTGTCGGCAAAAAGCGATCTCCCCCGCTACCGCTCATGTCGAGGGTACGCTCTCATGAGAGATGTATGGAAATTACAAGCAGGAGATTTAGTGCCCATGAAACAGCTGGCTATCATCCTGCCTCACTCCTGCAACTAGACACAACACCGACTTGTTCAACCGAGCTGCAACAGCAATACGATTAATGCTCGATAAACACGCTTTGACAGAGTGGCCAACACCACCATGATGCACCATGTCTGATTATATCGCACTGCACTGGATACTGGAACTGTTCTATAACTCGACGTTAAACATATATAAATACGCACGTGAATGTTGCCTTTAAATACACCCAAGATGTTACGATAAGAAATGACAAATAATAAAATTGCTTACTAAATTGATTATTTATTAATTAAAAATATATAACCATATATTTTTGATAAATTCAATTTTCTTTTTGTGACGAAGCCCAAGCTCGGTCGTTCGAACGCCGTGCTAATCAGTAAGAAAAGTGGTATATTCTCACTGAGACTTGGCTCTTTGATTGCGACGTTTCTTCCTTCAGAGCTCTCCTCCCTCGGCTATTTTTTCCACGCTGCTCACGATCTCTCGTCTTCTATCAATTCTCGTGGTAGTAGTATTGGCGTTGAATATCACTCCTCATTTTTAACCTTGTTGAACAATTTATATTTCTCATTCAGTTCATTCGAATATGAGGTTAATTTACACCACGAACAATCACTCGCACACAGACATACAAACCATCACATAGACGCCTAAGCACGCTCGCGCACACAACCCATCCCCATCCCCAAGTACAAACAGGTAAGCTTATACGTACACATACGCACATTCGCGCACGCACACACACACACACACACACACACACACACATGAAACCCGCACAGACACATACACTCGCACACTCGCGCATGCGTACTCGTACTAATGCAAACACTCATACGTGCATACTCACATATACAACTATAAATATGATATTGGTGTAGCCTGGAAGAATATTCTCCTCCAGACAAACGAGATTAAACTGGATTGCCGCTTTGCAGTTTTCAATCTTCTTCTTTGTCGTCTCGATCGCTCGTGCGAGTTTTTGATGATCGCTGTTGAGCTTGTGCAGTAATTCGCCGATGTGTAACGTTTCGGAGCAGCCGGTCTCCATCCTCAGACAATGTGGTCAACTAAATGCCGTTTGTTCGCTGTCGAGTGTGTGTTTAAATAGGTCGTCAATTGTATGTGTTATTTTCACGCCTCGTGTATGCGCGCGGTGTGCGAAATTCGCACCTATGGTCGATGACACCTATGGCTCACGCCACTGCGCGCCGCCGTTTGTGGCACCTCGCGCATGGGCTCGTCCAGCTCACTGCTTGATGGGGGTCTTTGGGTGGGGAGAACATCTTTGGTCTTTGGGTGGCGTGAAAATAACACATACAATTGACGACCTATATAAACACACACTCGACAGCGAACAAACGGCATTTAGTTGACCACATTGTCCGAGGATGGAGACCGGCTGCTCCGAAACGTTACACATCGGCGAATTACTGCACAAGCTCAACAGCGATCATCAAAAACTCGCATGAGCGATCGAGACGACAAAGAAGAAGATTGAAAACTGCAAAGCGGCAATCCAGTTTAATATCGTTTGTCTGAATGAGAACTATAAATATACATACATTCACACTCCCACCTGATTCCTAAGAATCACAAAAGTGGCACCGCCTTTGCCGACGAAATACTTCGCTCCTGCGCAACTCGGGTACTGGGAGCTCCGCTTCTGGTTCCGCATCCGGCTGCGGAAGATCTGGTCCCAACCATAAAGGTTTCCTGAATCGTACAGTCACTGGTGGCTCATCGTAGCCGCTGATGTCACTACGGTCCGCGACATCGGTTGATCCGTTTTGAACTGTTGGCACCTGCAGCGTCCCCGTCTCGTTCCTCGGTCGCACATCATTGACGTGATAAGGTACTCCGTCCACCCCGACAGCTTGACTTGAGATAACGCTAGTGACATTACCCCTGGAGGACACTTGGTCACAGCGCGTTCCTGGCCGCCTCTCCCACACATTCTGTCCAATCCGATAGCTGTTGCCTCTAGACCTAGCTCTCGTAGGAGTTTCCACATCAACATCTCTTATTCTTAGTGAGTACCGATATAACCGATCCATCGGAGAAGATTCAGCACTATCCTCTGACGGCAACAAATTGTAGCGATATACTGCCTCTTCTATCGAACAGTGAGATCTGGCCACGATCCCCTTTACTGTGCGGTGACATCTTCCCACTATTCCGTTCCCATGTGGCTCATGAGCACATCGGAAAATTGGCATTGCTCCCCAACGTGACAAAAACGCGCGGAACTCTGAGCTGGTGAAAGTTGTTCCATTATCGGTCGGTACTTCTCGAGGTGCCCCTCTTTCAAGGAATATTTGAATATAGGAATATAATATTCCTCTTTCAAGGAATATTATATTTCGAGATTCGTCGCTACGCTCTTGCTGTCCTCCAGCGTCAGTTTCCTCCAAAGGGCGAATCGAGATGGCCCATAATCAACTACTGATAGGTACGGAAATCCTCGTACATGTGTCACATCCATGGCCAGTCGATCCCAAGGGCATTTGACAGAAAGTGTGCCGTGGTTCCATTTGACCGGTGCCGGATCGATCGAACGACAAACTTCGCAGTTCATGACTACTTCGCGGGTCATCCTCTTGGCCACTCGAGAGTCCCGCCGTTTTACCATGTTCTACTTACCCCTGGATGTCCAGCAACATGGTGCAATCTCATAATTTCATCTTGCTGCACCTCCGGTGATGGATGGCCGGCGCAGCACGTTTGAACTGTTTAAATCATCCACTTGGCGAACACCCGAGTTAGGACATCCGCAAAATTTTCTGCAGAGCGTACTAACACTACTTCAATATTTAGTCCAAGCTCTTCTTGAATTCGTTTCACCGTGCCCAGTCTTCTTCTTATCAGAAGCTCTCCAGCTGCCTTGGTTCTCACCCTGGCTTTCCCTGTAAGGGCATTTCGTGGCCAGTGGAGCACGGTGAGCGAGTCTGTTTTGACTCGAATTTTTTTCATTCTCCACGAAACCGCTAAATTGATCCCCCTCAGTACGGCATCAAGCTCAGCCATATTAATATGGTAATCATCTTTGCGTAACCAGCACGCGTCTTCTATCACATGACCATTCACCTCCAACACGACACCCAAAGCTAACTGACTCGCCTCTACCCATATATCAGCATGATCACCGCTCACACACGTGTGCCCTCTTGCCATGTCTTCCGATATCACCCTTTCTCTTAACAGATTGATCACTCTTAGACAATGAGAGTCCAAAATTTCATCATCCCACCCAGATGATGCTTCATTTGCCAAAAGTTTCACAAATGACGAGGCTGCTCTCATCCATCCAAACACAGACATGTTTTCAACAACCTTTCCGCAAAATGAGAAAATATTACGTCTTGTAACTGGTCCACACAGGTCTCCAACTGCATTGTCCCTTGCCCAAGGGAGTGGTCCATCTTGTTGGTGCACACACAGTCCAAGAACACGAAACGATGGTTCAGCTCTACTCACGGGTTTGCACACCAGGCCGATAAAGTGAGCAGCCATTTCAGTCGATACGACTGAAATGGCTGCTCACTTTATCAGCGCTCACCACACGCTGGTCGACCAAAATGTCATCTAAATACGCCGATGACACTTTGTTCACATCTGCATTCTGTCTCAGCACGTAGTCGACAATAGATTTCATGATCAGAGGCGCCGCACTGAGACCGAATCCCAAACGGCTAAGGCAATAACGCTTCCTTTGAATCATGGCTGTCTGGTATCTCCAGAGCTGTGGCTCGACCCCACTTGTAGGTAAGCTTTTTTTAGATCCAGCGATGCTATGCTCTCACCCATTCTCCTCCAGTCGCGCATCTTTTGTTGTTACATATCCGCATCAGCTGTATGGAGTTCAATTAATTGGTTCAGTTACCGGAAGTCCATGACCGGCCTCACCTTTCGTTTGTTTTCTTGATTGACTGCCATCAGTGGTATCAAGCCTTTCACCGACCCATGCTTCTGCTCATCATGTTCTACCAACCAGCCCTCATCAATCCACATCTGCAGTTCCGCGTCGTACTCTTCACGATCCCGTGGTGATATTTTATACTCGGGAATACTGTTCGTTAGAACAGCGGGATGTCCGGACCACTTCCACCTCACACTCCAGGCATTATCAGCAGGATTGAAGGTCGTGGCAAAATTATTTTCTTCAATAGTTGGTTTGTCCACAACTGCTGCTGCCACATCATCTTGGCACATTTTCCCTTGACTTGGATCCCCGAAAGCCAGCCTCATGTCTTTATCTATTGGCACGCCTCCCAAAGCCATAATGCTATCAAGTCCCAACACGAAATCCACTCCAACCGGCCGATGCTCTACCACAATAGCGTCCACAGAAAACCACCGATCCTCAACACAGACCAAGACTGAGCTGGTACCGTCACAGAACATTCTGTCCCCACTAATCGTCTCAAGAGGTAATTTCTTCCTATTTATTCCACGGCTGCAGGGTCTCTTGTTCACCAAACTCCTGGATCATCCGGTGTCTACTAGTGTTCGACAGGTATCGCCATTGACACGCACATCGATAATTCATGGCGCCGAGATGGTCGAAGAGAAGAGACTGGCACCGAAGCCCCTCTCCTTGCTCGTTTTCCGGACAGACTGAACTGATGTGACCAATCTGACCGCACTTAAAACAAGTCAATTGACGACCCCTGTCAACACCATCACGTCTGACACGCTGGGAGCATGCGCAAGCAATATGACCACGTTTACCGCACACGTAGCACCTTACAAAACGATCCACGTGTGAATTGTTCAAGGTAGGTGCAGAAACAGTCATGCCAGTAGTTTTGTTAGTGTCATTTCTCTCCAAACAGTCCAAGTGGTTTGGTGTGGCCACACTACTCTCTGCCAAGACAACCCTCGCTCTACTAACGACATCTGGTGTTGACATGTCGTCCAGCATGGCATTTGCTCGTAGAGTATTTCTCACATGCTGTGGCAGTGCTCTCACAAATGCGCATTTGATTGCCACCGGATCGGTTATCTTGCACCTTGCTCCCAATCTCTGAAGATATGCCAATAATACGTCCACACATTCACCATCCGACAGCCTCCGAGTCGCAAGCTTGTCGTAGGCTGCAAAAGCGTCAGTTCCGAATGCAGTTTGTAGAGCCTCCTCGACTTTGCCCATATTCAGCTGATCTGTGTCTGAGAGTCCATCAACCACTGAGTAGGCGTCTCCTGCGAGGCGCATCCCGGCCACTTGCGCCACATTGCTGACTGCATGCAGACAACATATTTTCTTGACTCTGCTCAGCCACTTGGAAGGATCTGTTGTGCCGTCATACTCCGGCACCGAGCGCACATCAAGGACTGCAGTTGCCGAAATAGCTTGTGGTTTATCTTCTGCTGCACGGCCCTCCATGAGACGAATTAGAAAGGACGATGTATTAAATGGCACACAAAATGATGATGTCATGGAAATTTAAGCAAAGAGAAAAAAAGACCAAAGAAACCAGAACACAACGCACGCGACGCACACAACGCACAAGCCTCTGTCAAAAGCCGACACGCGACAACACCAAAATATCCCACAGAAACTCCCCAAATCCTAGCCACGACCAACCGCCACACAAACTGTCTCCAAAGTTAATTCACACCACGAAAAATCACTCGCACACAGACATACAACCCATCACATGCACGCCTAAGCTCGCTCGCGCACACAACCCATCCCCATCCCCAAGTACAAACAGGTAAGCTTATACGTACACATACGCACACTCGCGCACGTACACACACACACACACACACGTTCAAACCATGAAACCCGCACAGACACATACACTCGCACACTCGCGCATGCGTACTCGTACTAATGCAAACACTCATACGTGCATACTCACATATGCAACTATAAATAGATATACATTCACAGATTTGATGAGAGGAGACCATAACAATGAATAATTATCAATCAAAATGCCTTGGACAAAGAGGAAAGAATATTTTGCGTCACTACTTATTTGGAGACGATGTAGGCCTCATGAATTCGCTATAATTGTTAATGTAGATTATTTGCTCATTCTGCCGCATATTTTTGTTTCACATGTGCATGTTACGAAATATCATTGTTTAAAATTGATGACAAATGTTGTAGCATGTCTTTTACGAGTAATGTCTGCGATCATCGGCGTAGATTTGTGTCGAGGCTCGGGAGGATGACAGTCATCATGTATTAAAGTTCAAGCATGACTCAGTTGGTCAATTGTGAGACCCAATTGTGGGAACTATTTTCAGCCTATTCAATTACAACACACATACCCAAATGAAAAGTGTATTGCGTAATATAATTCTTCACATATTAATAATTTCTTGAATTTTTGACGTATTGTCATTTGCCTTCTATGCTGATTTTGATGACAATATACTCAATGAACTGAACTCAGCAGAATTATAGGGGGGTATAATTGCATATTCATACCCCCCAGCCAATTTGTCGGGGTATATATAACCCCATACCCCCCAGGATTTACGCCCATGTCTGCGATAAACACGTGTAATGTATTGCATCCTATATTCTACAAAGTATTCCGAACATAGTCCTGTTTAGAAGCAAACAAAAAATTTAGATATATTCCAGACAGGCGCGCGTGGGCATCACCGCCTCACGCGCACCCACAAGAGGTCACACGCCGACAACACTTCGAACACGACTCCTAGCTCACACCGTGACACACGGACACACAGTCCTCACGCCCACCGCCATAACCAATCAGCGGCGAGCCGGTCAATCGCTCGCCGCCGCAGGGCATGCACACTTCCCCAAACGCATACATACAAACACATCACCACACAACGCAAACGCGAATCACACACACACACTCCAACGCGCTCACACACTCACTCTCTCGTTCACAATCACGCCACACCTCCACGTGTTTTAAAGAAACATGAACTAAAGAGCGTACAATAAAAAACGCATAACAAACAAACAAAAACAACCACACCCGACGACGGCCGCCACCAGACACATACACCGTGGCTACGGCGAATCACAATACGACAGGCCCCAGTGTCCACCACGCTCCCGCCTCCGCCCGTGCTCTTCAGTGCTCCGCCGCAGCCTGCCGTCCTCATAATCACCGGCTGCCGCGACAGGGCACAACACCTCGACCACATCATCCACCATGCTCCCGTCGATTCCAGTGCTCTTCAGCACCCTGCCGCAGACAGCCGTGACGTCGCCGCACATGCAGGCCACGCCGTCGTCGTCGATCGTCATTTTTTCCTCCGGCTTTAGCAGCCCCTCTCTGTCACCTGCCGTCCAGCACCAGCATCCTCCACCAGCAATCGTCGCCTCCACCGACAATCCTGTAGTTGCCCGGCGACGTACCTTACACCAGTGCAGGCGGGACGACCAGCAACCCTCGGCCACAACTCCTCAGCTGCCTCCTGCCGGCATCATGCTGAACTGCCGTCCCCCTGCACACCAACCTGACACGCCACCGGTGTTCTCCGCTGGTAGGCCACTACTGATGCTGGAAGGCACTATCTCCGCTGCTGAAGCCAGGCAGACAAAAATAATTCCAAAACAAAAAGGCCGAAATAGCTTGTAGAAGCAAACAACAAATTTAGATATATTCCAGACATGCGCGCGTGGGCATCACCGCCTCACGCGCACCCACAAGACGTCACACGCCGACAACACTTCGAACACGACTCCTAGCTCACACCGTGACATACGGGAGCACACACGGACACACACACGCGCACAGTCCTCACGCCCACCGCCATAACCAATCAGCGGCGAGCCGGTCAATCGCTCGCCGCCGCGGGGCATGCACACTTCACCAAACGCATACATAAAAAAACATCACCACACAAAGCAAACGCGAATCACACACACACTCCAACGCGCTCACACACTCTCTCTCTCGCTCACAATCACACCACATCTTGTCTTGTGCTAGTGCTAATATTTTGTGCATAATGGTCCGTTTGTATAATTGGTGGTTAGCGCTTATTCGATTTGTGTGCATCAACGTATATGTGTATGTACTGTAATGTATTGAGTGTGTATACGCCGCCGACCGCTACCTGGAGGCTACAAAAGCGGCCCAAGCAGTGACAGCTGTCTCTTCGCCGCCGCCACAAACAGAGGACAACATGGCTATCCTGCTCGCCAAAATTGAGCAGCTTGAACATTCGCACAAACGCCTTGAATCGGCAATGGCAGCCCGAGACAACGCGACGATGTCAAATTACGCACCTCTGCCGACGAGAAACAGGAGCAATTCACGAATCCGGCGCCGTTCTCCATCACCGGATGTTCGCTCACGAGACAGCTCACCGGAGCGCCGCAGCACGAACCAACCGCGCCTCTGTTTTTATCATGCCCGGTTCGGCTCATCAGCACGTCGCTGCACGCCTCCTTGATCGTGGCATTTAACCAACAAGCCACCAACACATCACGCAGTGCCCTGGTGGCTCACGTATAAGCGCGCATCTTCTGTTCATCAAAGACGAGACTTCCGGTAGTCGGTTCCTGATCGATACAGGCGCACAAGTCAGTGTAGTGCCTAAAAACTTTGTACCGCGACGCACCAAGCTGCAGACACCACGACCAGACCAGCAACTTCAAGCTGCTAACGGCTCGAAAATTTCCGTCTTTGGTACGTACGAAGCCACAATGGTCTTTAATTCCCGCACGTTCGTCTGGTGCATGCTTGTGGCCGACGTCAGCATGCCCATACTCGGCACTGACTTTCTCGCCGCTAATGAACTGGTTGTCGACGTCTCTTATAAGCAGCTGTTGCACAAAGGTCACGTGTGCGCCAACGTGTCACCCTCACGTATCGCTTCACCAGGCATAAGCTTTGTCAATGGCAGCAATTCCAGCCCATACAAACGCTTACTCGCTTCTTTCTCTGAAATCACACAAGATCGTGCAACTGGTGCAGTCAAGCACAATGTGACTCACCACATCGTGACCAAGGGTCCACCGATCCACATTCGCCCTCGGCGTTTAGCCCCAGACAGAGCCAACATCGCCAAGAAGGAATTTGACGAAATGCTGCGCATATCTTGATGACATTTTGTTGGCATCAGCAGACGAAGATGAACACCTAGGACACATTCGCAAATTATTTCAAAGATTGCAGTCCTACGGCGTCGTAATCAACAAATATAAATGTGTATTTGGTCGTGACTCGGTCTCTCCTCGGACACCGTGTCACACCCGGCAGAATCTTCCCACTCGACGACAAGGTGCGTGCAATCAAGGGATTCCCACGAACTACCAGTTAGTCTCAGCTTCGACGATTTTTGGGTATGGTGGCGTATTATCACTGTTTTATACCCAACGCAGCTGCCGTACTACAGCCTCTGCACGCTCTTCTGACACACCGCGCCAAACGATCCAAAGCTCCGGTGGCATGGACACAACAGAGCATCGACACTTTCCATGCAGCCAAAGCAGCCCTGGCAGAGAGCAGTATGCTGACACACCAAATTCCCGGTGCTCCCTTGAGCATCCTGGTCGATGCGTCGGACACTGGTGTTGGCGGAGTATTACAACAGCACACCAATGGTCAATGGCAGCCCCTCAGCTACTTCTCCAAGACGCTGACGTCTACTGAACGGCGATACAGCACATTCGGCAGAGCTGCTCGGAGTGTACTCGGCCGTTCGCCACTTCCGCTACACGATCTACGGGCATGACGTCATCGTGTTCACCGATCATCGCCCTGTCGTGCATGCTTGCCTTCCATGTCAGAGAAATACTCGCCTCTTGAGCTACGACATCTGGATTTCATCAGCCAGATGTGTTAGAGATCCGACACCTGCCTGGCAGCAAAAACACAGTGGCTGATGCAGTTTCCAGAACAGCAGCCGTACTGACTGTTCCGTCGTGCCAAGTCGACGATTACGTCTTCCTAGCTGCGGCACAACGAGAATACACTTCATTGGAGACGCTTCGCAACTCGACATCATCACTGCAGCTACGCGATGTCATGTTCGGCGAAGCAAAAGTTTTGTGCGACGAGTCCACCAGTCGACCTCGCCGATTGCTTCCAACAGCATTACGCCGGCCGTACACTTCTTCTCTGCGCAATCTTTCGCACCCAGGCATTGATGCCACTGTGAAGCTCGTCTCATCTCCCTTCGTGTGGCCGGACATGGACCGAGACGTGCGCAAGTGGAACCGAGCATGCCTGCAGTGACAACGCGCCAAGTTTACCCGTCACACGAAGAGCGCGGTGCAACCATTTCCACCACCTGGAGAACGCTTCAGTCACGTGCACGTTCACATTGTAGGTCCATTGCCGCCATCACAGGGTCAGACGTACCTCCTCACATGTGTGGACGTACCTTCCAAATCAACTGCCGCACTCATCACAAACTGGGCATAAGAACACAACTAAACACATAAAATCACTATCAACAACACGATCATCCCACACACGTACACCAAAAATTCTGGCCATCCCAAGCGACACAACTCTCATTCAAATACCACATCACCAACATCAAACACATCTCACCCACGCCTCAACGTACTTAAATCACTCACACACAACTTTCGGACACAATAAAGACACTACCACCACTACTGGCGGAGCCAGAAGGGGGCTCAGGGGGCTTAAGCCCCCAAATGTTTTCATCAACTTCTCATAGACAAGAGGTTCACTGAAAGAGGTCAAAAATATATTTCTGTAGAATTTGTTCGTTTAAGCATGGTCGCAAAGCATAGTCGCATAGTACTGTGTCTAAATGTGTGTATATATCATTGAAAAATGTCCCGAGGCATGACCTTCACACGCTACCTAGTCACTCATACACAATTCAGCTCCCCAAAATTGAAATCTGGATCCCTTACTGACCACCACCATGGATAAACAATACATCAGACCTGCCATAGAATATACCAGCCCTGTATGGGCTAGCAATCTTGCAACACGCCACACACACTCCAAAACACCGGATTCAGAACAGTCACAGTGCACAACCACCATACCTGCAGACCACCTCCATCACGAAACAAAAATCCTCAAGCTCAAACATCACCTAGACATGATAAGCACACGACAGCAGCAGCAATCACCTCACAACACAAGAAAACACAGCAAGACACATCATAACAACACCAAGCACACTACTATGGACACATTCTGACCACACTTCCACCCGCTCCTCCACGCACATCAATCAAGAAACACACAAATCAATCCATTCAATACAACACAACACGTTCCTCTGAAACACCCACCATACATACACAAATATAAAAACACGCTAAAACAAGGTGAATCTGGCCAGGTTGAGATGTGGTCATCATCCTGTCCTTCTGTCCTATCAGAAAAGGTTGAATGCCCCAATCGATGACACCCGCTCAGATTACAATTCAGCATCACGCACTATCACACACATAATGGAACACTGAACAGCACATACACAACTCAGCACACTCACAACACACCAAATTCGCCACAGGCCTATGGAATAACCCGATCAGTGCCGTGTCTTTCCTCAGGAGTGCGAGGTTGTTCAGTCAGACAAGCTGAGGAACATCAACAAAAACCAAGCTGCAGCAGCAATACGATTCATACACAATACACACGCTTTGACAGAGTGACCAACACCACCATGATGCATGTCTAATTGCATAGTACTACACTGGCTACTGGAACTGTTCTATAACTAGGCGATAAACAAGTATATGATATAAATACACACGTGCAGTGGCGTAGATTTGTGTCGAGACTCGGGGGGGAATGACAGCCATTATGCATTAGTGTTCAAGGATGGCTCAGTTGGTCAATTGCATGAGACCCTCAACTATTTTCGGCCTATTCAAATATTATACACATACCACATTGAAAAGTATATTGCATAAAGTATAATTTTTCACATGTATACATATTAATTTGTACATTTTTTGGGTATTATTTTTTGTTATGCCGACTTTGATGATAATGTACCCAACGATCTGAACTAAGATGAATTATCGGGGGGTATAATTGCATACTCATACTCCCAGAGAATTTGTCGGGGGATATATACCCCCTATACCTCCCAGGATCTACGCCCATGCGCACGTGAATGTCGCCTCTTCAAAAAAATCCCCAAGGTGTTACGATAAGAAATGACAGATAAGTAAATTACTTACTAATTTGATTATATAATAATTAAATAAGATTTAACCAAAGAATTTTAATAGAAAAATTTCCGTTTTGTCCAAGTGTGTGGCACAACGAAACGATTCAATTTCACCTATAAGAAGTAGGCGAAAAAGTCATACAAGTTAGATATATTGAGCCTTGAATAGTTCTGCTAGAGTATTATGATAACAAGTCTCTACATTTCACAATAAATACATAATCAACGAGTAGCAGCGCACAGCACGTGATAACATACAATGAAGATCTGTCACCTGACTGACACGCGCGCGTTTTATCGCAGTGTCAACATCACGGCTACAACACGCGCGACTAACAGACGCTAGAAAAACAAGTGGTGCTCGTCGATGAATCCATCATACTGGAGCATATGGTGCATATCCTCGTGCATCCAGAGCTGAGCCTCAATATCATCAAAGTCGTCGGAGCTGCTGTAGTTGTCGTCCCAGTCTTCAGTCATATCTTCCGAGTCATCTAGCAGTCGCATATGCAGCGGCACAGAATTGAAGTCCAGCAGTCGCACTCCGTTCTCCAGACACACAAACTCCGGTTCTTCACTGTCCTGATGCTGTTCCTGTGAGACCGCCTGCTCCTGTTGCCAGTATACAGTGCCACCGACACGCACATCGAGCGGCGCCGCTTCCACACGCTCTATGGCCGCCTCACGCAGCGCCACGGCCATCAGGGCAGCATCGACGCTCACGCAGCTCAAGTCAAGCAGGCACAGTCGCCGCGCCCCGGCCACCAGTCGCTGCACACCAGCCTCGGTGAAGCGCGACCTGCCAGCGTAACTCTCGGCCGCGTACAAATACTGCAGCGGCACTGCTAACAAACTGTCTAGCACGGCGTCGCTCACAGCTGCCATGTAACTGACATCGAGCCGCGACAACTCACCCAGTTGCTGCACGTGCAACAGACCTGCTTCTGTGAGCGCCGAGCAGCCCTGCAGGTCGAGCTCGCTGAGGCCGGGCATCAGAGTGACCACGCGCTGCAGCACGTCATCGGAGAGGCGCGTGCTGAAACCAATGTCGAGGCTATTGAGCCGGGCGCCGGCGTCCCTGCAACCGGCCAAACATTGGTCCAATGGCAGTGTCAAGCGACCCATCGACAGTCTCCGCAGAGCAGGAAGACCGGCTAACATGCGGCGACAATCTGCCGTCGTCATTGAGGTCACAGCCGTCACGTCAAGACTGTGCAGCGCCGTGAGACCACGGTCTGAAAGCAGTGCCAGCTGATGTGACTGCAGACCGGAACATTCGCGCAATACCAGCTGCTCCATGGAGGCCGGCATTGCCGAGAATGACTGGCCGTTGACACTCGGGCTGCGGTTCAAGTCCAGTCGCCGCAGTCGGCCGAGATGTTGCAGCAGCAGCCACACGCTCGCCTCGCTGAAGTGGTAGTGATCGGGCAGATGCACGAGCTCCAACTGAGAACAGCGCGTACACAGCGCCATCAACGAGCGCTCGTCAATGGCGAAGCCGGTCAGATCGATCTCCACCAGATGTCGACACCGCCGCGCCACCAGAAGCAGCGCCGAGTGCGAGCAACTGCGTGCGTTCCCGCCGGTGAACAAGCGCTGCACGTTGGGCGCGTATATCAGCAGTTGTTTAAGCGTACGATCACTGAGACGACAGCGCCCCGTGCGACTGAACACGTCTCGCAGGTCGAGTGTGTGCAGTGACGCAAGACACTTGCCGACTACGCTGTGCCAGTGCCAGCATACACGACGTGCACGTACGAGCTGTTTGAGCGGCAGCTGTTGCAGGATGAGCACCAGTAGTTCAAGGGGCAGCTGCTGGATGAAACACTCTCCGCCGCCGTCCTCTTGCAGCTGCTGGGAAGCATCGGTCTGCACCGCTTCTCTGGCTGGTTGGCCACGCAGCAGGGCACGCGACACTCGCATATGGCGACCAAACAGACACAGCAGATTGGAGCCACTGGCAAGCAGGGCTCTCTCCACTGCCTCGTCGCTATCAAACGTCACAAATCCAAAACCTTTGAGGTTGCCAGTGCGTCGGTCCGTCACCAGATGGGTGTGAGTAACTGTACCGAACTGACTAAACACATTCGATACTCGCCACTTGGACGCCTTGAACGGTATATTGCCGACAAATATCTTATGTTGTTTGGACCTGGTCGCCCGACTAGACGTTGTTGCTGCGTTATCGCGCCCATTTTCACCGTTCTCCACGTCATCCGGCCGCGCAGATAACTCATTCGAGACAACTTGCGAAGACGTGCAATCTGTTTCAACCGAACTCATTCTGTACAATAGCAATTCAAATCAAAGGTAAAGTGATGCACATATTGTTGTATAATTCTTATGTGTAGTGTGTTGTAAGAGTTGTCACGTGTGTTGTAGATGTTATGCGAAGTGATTGGAGACTGATGGACCGTTAGATATTTGAAACACAGTGGAAAGAGAGAGAGATGAAGTGATAGGAAGTCAGAGATAGAAGAATCGTAGACATTTAAGTGTTATTTTTCGTGTAATATAGTTTGTGGAGGGTCGGGGTAAGATAACATGCTGGACATGTGGCGAAGAAGGCCATATCTCCAGACATTGTACCGTGTCGGGAAACGGAGAAGGGAGAGTTTCTGCGCCGGAGGCTCCCCCAAAGTAGCACTGAAGGCGCTACCTCTCGTTGATGCCACGGTTAACGGACACGATGCGAGAGCTTTTATTGATTCTGGCTGCTCTCAAACGGTGATATCAGCTCGGTTTTGTAGTGATGTACCTGGGCGGTGCGATATAGTAACATTTGACGGTGACAAAGTGTGTTGTGGTGGTCCGGTTCGCGCATCAATCAAACTGATGGACAGAAACGTGAGCGTTGCTTTGATTGTTGCAGAACAGCTCATATCTGGAGTGGATGTTCTTATAGGCATGGACATAATCACCGAGATGGGTGGAGTTTTTATTGATGATCGTGGAGTGAAATTAAATGTACATCGTAATGTGTGTTTCAGCTCAAGGTGTAAACGTACATACGTTATCTGTTGACGACGATGACTTCTCAGCCTGTTTTGACGGTGATAAGTGGACGGCCAGGTGGAAGTGGAAGAATGAGCCCCCGGTGCTTAGGTATCAATGTATGTTGTTGTTACAAAAGCGATACAAACCGTTGTTACAAAAGCGGTATATTGTTACAAAAGCGGCATGACATCTGAGGTGGAGAAGAAATTCGATAACAAATGTCCGATTGGTGTCATCCCACTCATGGCCGTTGTGCAAGAGAACAAAGGAAAAGTTAGACCCGTGCTAGACTACCGAGAACTTAATAACTTTGTCAGTTGCAAGAATGGTAGGGACATGATGGCTTGTGATGAGGCACTGCGTGAGTGGAGAAGGGGAGGTGAGCAATCGAAACTAGTTTATCTGAAATCGGCTTATTTACAGATTCACGTTGCATCGGATTTACAAACTTTTCAGCGTGTGTGTTGGCGAGAAAAAAACTTTAATCTTTCTCGGTTGGGTTTCGGGTTAAATTTTGCCATTCGAATAATGAGTCAGGTTCTACAGAAAGTGTTACAACAGAGTGAAAGAGTGAGGAATGGAACTAGTGCATACATAGACGGCATAATTGTAGATGAACGACATAATTGTCGGCAGAAGAAGTTGCGGTGCATTTAAAGAAGTTTAGTATCGAAGCGAAACTTCATGAGCCGCTTGAGAATAATCGTGTTCTCGGTTGGAAGTTGCTACGAGGAAATAATGGTTGACTGAATTTCAAGCGTGGAAATGAATTGCCAGATATCGAAGAGACAAGAATGAGTCGGCGGACGTTATTTTCTGTGTGTGGTCGTCTCATTGGGCAATACCCTGTGTGCGGGTGGCTCCGTGTGGCGTGTAGCTATGTGAAAAGATTGTGAGAAGGAAAGTCGTGGGATGATAATATTGGTGGGGAGGCGCACGGAATGTTGCGGGATGTGTTGAGGAAAGTCCGAATGTGTGATCCAGTGAGAGGACTATGGTCGGTGTCGTTTGATGTGGTTTCTGGAAAAGTGTGGAGTGGTGCTAGTAATCTGGCCGCTGGATCTCCCATTGAGATTGAGGGAAAAATAGTGGAAGATGGCGCGTGGCTAAGGAAACCGTCTGATTTGAGTCACATCAACATCGCTGAGCTTGACGCAGCTATACGTGGTATTAATCTGGCTCTAAACTGGAAGCTAAGGATTTGGATGTTGTGACTGATTCGGCAACGGTTTCCAGCTGGTTGAAGTCGGCTTTGCGAGGTGAACAAAGACTTAAGGTTGCGGGCATGTCGGAAATGTTAGTGAGACGACGATTAGGCCTATTTCAAGAAGTTGTTGAGCAGTTTGGACTCAAAGTTAATGTGACGTTAGTGGAGTCACGCGAGAGCCTGGCAGATGCCCTGACTAGGGTAGACAAACGATGGCTGAACAAGAAACGTGTCAGCAATAGTCCAACACCGGTGTGCAATGTGAGTGTAAGCACTCTGCACAATGATCACCACTTCGGTGTGGAGAGAACCCTGCAGCTGGCCAAGCTCGTCAACCCAGATGTGACGATGAAAGAGGCGGAGTATTGTGTGAAGCATTGCACTCAATGTCGCAGTATCTACCCAGCTCCAGTAAAGCATGAGCCAGGTGTGCTGACTGTGAGTGAAAACTCGTTGAGGTTGTCTGTTGACACAACTCACTGGAACGGCAAATGTTTCTTAACAATTGTTGATTGTTGTCCAAGTCGTTTCGCTCTGTGGCGTCGGGTAGTCTGAAAAATCGATAGATGTTGTTAGGATTTTAGAGGAAGTGTATAGGGAACGAGGTCCGCCGTCCGATATTCTGCTTGACAACAGTGCAACTTTCCGTTCCTACCAAGTTTGTCAGTTGGGCCGTAAATGGCGGGTGAATTTGAGATGCCGAGCTGCATATAGACCTGCAGGGAACGGTGTAGTTGAGAGAAACCACCGAAGAATTAAGCGTGTGGCAGCTCGCAACGGAACATCACCATTGGATGCTGTGTTTTTTTACAACCTGGCCGCGACTAGCAACGAGGGTCGAGTTAGTTCACCAAGTACTATGATTCATTCATATCAATGGCGGCATCCTCGCGCAGAACCAACGACATTGGGCGACACCACTATTACCAGAATTCGTCAGGGTGATACTGTTCTGGTGAAGCCGGCAGACGGCAAGTGTACGTCGCGCTGGCAGCCAGGCAGGGTAACTGGCGTTATTTCTAGAAATAACATCGAGGTTGACGGTGTGTCTCGTCATATACTTGATGTGCGCCGTTTATTGGATACAACGGATGAAAGTGACGATGACGAGGAGACAGGCGATGCACCACACCCCTAAATGCAATGTTAAATGCAACGTCGAGGGGTGTGGACCTCACACATACATTGGCATGACGACGACAACGCTGTCCCGGAGGCTGACGTGCAAGCTCAACAACGGTGACATCAAGAAGCACACCAGTCTGGCGCACGACAGAAATATCACACGGCAAGACATCGTCGAAGGAACACAGGGGTAAATCAACGACAGCGACTTTGTCTCCGTGCCGACGCCAGCGACGCAACTGCTCAAGACACACCTCAGCCTCTAACGTGTCAGTTGTCAAATGACTCTTCAGCTCCCTAAAGTCCATTACTGGGCGCACCTTGCACTTGTTTTTCTAGTGCACCGCCATTAAAAACACCAAGCCGAGAGGTGTCCCGAGTGCATCTACGTCATAGGACAACATCTAGCCCTGCTCAATCAATGTGTTCAACTCAGCAACAAACTCTTGCTTGATGGACGACTTCACATTGTACTGGGATGATGTGTTCGTCAAATACTGCGCTTTCTTGCCACTCCACTCCAATGTGACATTTCATATGATTTGCTTTTCATCAAATTTAACAACAAAATCTAGAGTATCAATGGCGGTCAAGCGAGGCATTGTGAAGTATCTTCCTACAGTGCATACTCTTTGATCACTAGATGTGGCACAAGTATCCGTTCTTGACGTATAACAGCGAACTCCGTATGTTGCTCCAAAAACCAGGCTGCGAATTAGCAGATATTCAGAAGCCATTTAAACCGGCAATCTTGTCAAGTTCGACCACCATCTTAAAACCAAACAGACAATCACCGAGGACAAGATAATTGAAACAAACACTCGCCAATGATAACACAACTTTGCTCTCCCCTATACACTGAGCTTTCCCCCGTTCATGGCATAAGCATCCGTAAATGTTCTTCTAATTGTACGTTTACACAATGAATGGTGCACCAAGCTTCTGGAGCATCCGGTATCTAACAGCACATCACACATCACACCGTTGACCGTGGCCTTGGTGGTGACCACCGCCGTGTTCACTGTCTTGGAGAGGAAGCTCGCGCACACTGCCTCTCCTCGCAGTTTAATGGACACGACGCTTGCATGTGTCCTTGCCTTACAGTAAGGTGGCAAATGACCAAGTCTTCCACACTTGACTGGTGCGCTCAATCCAATGTACTAGATATTGTGATTGTCATTTCGAGATTCCTTGAAATCGGACAAAATTGATCTCGTTCTATCTGCAACTTTACGGAGCGACATGCCGTCCAAACTAGCATTTGCTCTCAATACTACACACGCTAGAAGGCATTCCCTTAGACGCACACTTCAACGCCAAATCTGATGTGATTTCACATATATTTTCAAGACTTTCCAGTTCTGATGCAAATGCATCCACAACTTCATCATTCTTCAGCGTTCGAGACACAAAATGTCCATAAGAAAAAAACGGATCGGCACAGAAAGATCGCTGAAGCACTTGACACACTTTGCCAATATTCAGTTGATCTCCACAGCTCAACCTATCCAAGACCGCGTAGGCGTCTCCTGACAACCTCATCATCACCACGGTCGCTATATCTGACACACCTTTCAATCTGCACATTTTCTTGACCTTTCCTAACCATTCTGCTGGATCGATTTCCCCGTTGTATTCCTGTAAAAGTCGTATGAACAGAGCACCACCATTGACATCAGCAGATAATTCCATTCTGTGGTCGAAATAGCTCGTGGTAGAAAAGGCGAATATATTAAAACAAAAATATATCAGTACACTTCAAGACACACACACGACCCCCGTTTTTCATTCAATCCGAATTCCCTTGCGAATTGTTGATCTCAACGCATTGTCATGACAACATGACATGATTGTTTGTTGTGATTGTGGATTGATATACGTGATATTACTTGAAATGAAATATCTTTTTGGATCGTGGTGGACCGAATCTCAGCATCGAGTCAGCACTGGTTGTAAGTTTGGAAATCTATTCTTGAGGTTGATTGAGCTTGGTCAAAATCGTTTGGTGTTGGAAACATCACGTGATCTGTTCTGGCCATTTTTGCACGACGGCTGCTATCGGTTATCGGCGTGGCGGCTTATGTGATCCGACTTCATCAACAGTATCAGGTGGCACTGGACCCCACTGCTGCAGGTATGGTACGAACACGGACCGGGGCTCGGCGCCGCGGCAGCGGTGGTGGATTCACCACCAATGCTCGTGGCCCAGCCCAACAACAGAACGCCACTGCGGGCGCTGCTCTTCCCCCTCCTGCTGCCTCTTGTTCAGTGTCTCCTATCAGTCATACTCACAGTCCTGTTTCTTCTGCCTCTGCGGCCCCTGCGGCCTGCAAATCCTGCTCGGCTTTTGTTGGCGATGATGCCATTGGGTGTGACAAATGTGATGGCTGGTTTGACCCCAGTGCGATGTGCCTGGGTCTCCCTGCCCAAGCAATTGAGCAGATTGTTAATTTGGAGGGAGAAGGCATTCTTTATGTCTGCCTCAAGTGCCGCACCAGTGAACGTGGCGGTTCCTCTCCTCGGGTGCGGGGCGATGACGGGGGCTCCGCGGTGGCCCAGCTTTCCGAGATGGTCATCGCGCTCTGTGCCACCGTCCAGTTGCTGACGGGCCAGCTCTCGACCCTGCAGCAGACAGTGGCCGGTCTCGGTCAAGTGGTGCAGTCCCGCCTGGTCGAGCCGGCTGCTCCTCCCTCTGCGCTCCCGAGCGAACAGGGCGAGTCCATGAGACTCATCATCCAAGAAGAGGTGCGTGAGGCGAGGGACAGGGAGCGCCGGCGTTGCTCGTTGACCTTGAGAGGGCTCCCTGACGCGGGCCCGGAGCAGGTGGCTGCTAAGGTGTCGCTAATCTCGAGGCTCTTGATCAACAAAAACTTGGATGTCGCTCCTGTCGTCATCAACAAAACACGGGGAATCTACCGGTTCACAATAACGAACGATGACGACAGGAGCCAGCTGCTGGCTAACTTCTCGACGGCTCAGGGACTCTGAGCACAGAGGTGTCTTTATACACCGCGACCTAACTTACAAACAGCGCCAAGTCATATTTCAGAGAAGGGCGAGAGACCCTAGAGTTGCCCCCCCAGCCTGTCGCGCCAACTCCCAGCGGTGCGTCTGAACCACTCACTACTACCACCCAGACGCCTTCAAACTAAGTGGCCTTTCCTCGGGGTCTACCGACCTCTTTTCGTTTTTGCATATCGCACATGTTAACGTTAACTGTATAACCAACAAAATTCACTATATATCCGACTTTATTTATTCACAAAATGTTTCCGTTCTCGGGGTCAGCGAAACTTGGCTGTTGCCGTCGACTCCCTCTTCAATAATTGATATCCCCAACTACTCTGTATACAGACGTGATGTCGACGGCAGCAGACCTAAACACGGGGTTTGTATTTACTTTAAATCTAAATTGAGACACAAATTGTTTAATACGCCCTCTCCGAACACTATTGGCGTCCATCTCCTTGATCTCGATTTGTATGTAATTGTAATTTATCGCCCACCGTCTTATTCGGCACAGGAGAATGAGAATTTGTTAAACTTTTTGTATCAAAACTGCTCGGACATTGAGGTGGTTGTTATGGGTGATTTTAACTTACCATCTATTTCCTGGGATTCCTCTCGTTCTAGCCAGCCCTCCCCCCACAGATGCTATATTTTCTGACTGTTTTACTTCTCTCGGTCTCACCCAACTTATAACTTCTCCCACATTTTTTCCGTCCGGTAACGTTCTTGATCTGATCCTTGTGTCTGATCCCGACCGTGTGGGAGATACCCATGTACTGCCTCCCTTCCCGAACTGCGGCCACTCTCCCACCCTCACAAATTACGTCTTCCAAAACGGAGCCGACACCGATGACATTCCTAATAGTATAAAGATTTGGCACAGGGCAAATTTCTCTGAAATCTCATACTATTTAAGCATTATTGACTGGGACTTCGAGTTATCTCACCTGGATGTGGACGCTATGTTTTCCCGTTTTTGCGAAAATTGTTAAACCTCTTGTTGGTCGTTTTGTTCCCTCTAAATTCATATCCCATGGTCCTAAACGTGGTAAATTTAGAGCCCCTGCCCACTTGAGAAAAGCTAGGAAGCGTCTATGGAGCGAGTATAAGTGTGTGCGCCATGACCATGGCAGAAATTCCGCTGTAGCTGAGGAAGCTCTCGGACGCTTCCTAGACTGCAATAAAAAAGCTCAGAAGTCATCTGTTCTCCCAACAATACAATCATGAATCATCCCTCGTAGACCTCCTTTCTTCCAATTCCAAAATTTTCCACGCATACATTCGCAACAAAAAGATTGGTAGACCTGGTGTGGGCCCGTTAAAGACCAACTGTGGTGAAGTGGTGTGCGAGGCGGGACTCATGGCTGAACTTTTCGCCGAAACTTTCAGCAACATTTACTGCTCTCGAACCCCAGCCAACCCTGCCCCACACCAGAGCCACACTGGTTGTATTCCCGAGCTGGAATTTTTCCTCAGATGACGTCCTCACTGCCCTAAATTCACTCAACCCTTCATCCTCCATGGGCCCCGATGGAATTCATCCCAGCTTATTGAAGAACTGCAGTTTGTTCCTGGCGTACCCACTATTCCTTATTTTCTCCAAATCCTATTCTTCGGGTATTTTGCCAAAAATCTGGAAAGACTCCCTGATCACGCCGATCTTTAAGAAGGGCTCTCGATTCGACCCTATCATGTACCGTCCAATCTCATTAACCTCTGTCTGTGCCAAATCTTTTGAACGTATCATATGTAATCATATTTTCGAGTATTTAGACAACCACAGTCTTCTCTCTCATGACCAATTTGGGTTCAGACGTTGTAGATCAACTGAAGACCAATTAATTCTAATGTACTCCCAAATTTACTCATGGGTTGATGAGGGTATTAACGTTGATCTTATTCTTTTTGATTTTTCTAAAGCTTTTGATGTTGTGTCCCACGATGTTTCTTCTAGATAAATTACGTCTCTTAGGTATACGCACCCCCTTACTCGTCTGGATCTCAAATTTTCTGAGGAATCGTCACATGCGTGTGGTGGTTGATCACCAGCATAGCCGTCCTTACGCAGTAGCCAGTGGTGTTCCTCAGGGCACGGTGTTGGGTCCCCTTCTTTTCCTAATATACGTAAATCATCTTACCTACAACATCAATTCATATCGGTGAAAATATACGCTGATGACTTGACACTCTATTTTAGCATAAATTCGAACAGTCCTCTTGACGCCATTTCTTCCTGCCAAAAAGATATTAATACACTTGTTACTGTTGCCGAGTCGTGGGGGTCTACACATGAACCCTTCCAAATGTGTATTGTTAAGATTTGGCCACAAAAGCATTCCTTGGGAACAGTCTGACTTGCCTGCCCAGTACTATCTTAACGGAGTTCCCATCCCAGAGAAGGACTCCACGACTGATTTGGGAGTATTGGTGCATTCATCCCTGAAGTTCCACCTCCATATCGCCAGCGCTGCTCGACGTGCGGGCGGTCTCACAAATAACATTCTGAGAGCAACTGTCAACCGTGAACCGGCTTTTATGGTTCCAATATTTGTGGCCCACGTCAGACCCATTCTCGAATATTGTTCATCTGTCTGGAACTTGGGTTATGCTGGCGACCTGAAGCTGCTGGAGTGGGTACAGAGGCGATGGACAAACACCATTTGCGGATTGAGGAACCTAGATTATGGCAACCGCCTCAAAGCACTAAATTTATATTCCGTCCAGGGTAGATTGTTGAGGCATGACCTTATCAAATATTGGCAAATTATTCACAACAAAAGTGTGATTTCCCCTAGTGATCTGTTCACACCACCTCATTGCTCCGTCACCAGAGGGCACCCCTTCGAAATTGCGGTCACCAGATGCAGACTGGACATACGTAAACGTTCCTTCAATATGAGACACGTCGCACTGTGGAATTCTCTGCCTAAAAATGTAGTTTCCGTAGATAGCCTGGGCAAGTTCAAATCTGCCTTATCTAACCATCTCGGGGAGTTATTATTTGATTATTGCTAATATCGGGTTTTATTTCTTCCATCTAACTCTTTCCCCTCAAAAACAACCTTTTTTGTTTGTTTGATTGTTGTTGTTGTTTGTTTGTTTGTTTGTTTTTTTTGTTTTTTTTTGTTTTTGTTTTTTTTTGTTCGTTTCTTTGTTTTTTTTCCTTAGTACATTTAGTCTGATATATCGTTGTTTTTGCAAATAGCTGCCTATGATGCACCATCCAACTCATTCTTATTGCTGTCTCTCCCAGTTCATTCTGCTATCTAGAGTTAGCGCATCAGCAGCTTCTTTGGTCCTCGTACAGAGAACCGATCTCGCAGTCGGGGTCCAGGAAGCCCACCAGGTGAGAATACCAGGTGAGAATACCCACATTGTCACCCCAAACCACATGTCACATTAACCGGCAACCCACACGCAAGACATTGCATTTAGACATTTGAACTTCACACAAATTACATAAATAACAACATCACGTGCATAATGCATCAAACAACAAATTAATATTTAGCAATCTATAAATAAAAAAATGTTCCTATGCATGACTATTTTACGAACTCGAGCCAGTAGAACAAAACGATAAAAAGCTACAGCTGGACAGGTTAAGACCGCGAAGCCCGGACGCTAGTTTAACGCATCAATCATCGAGCTACTCAATAACCCATTTGGCCGTTACGCTAGGCAGAATATCGGCTAATTTCACGAATTTTCAAATTCCACGAGTTTACCGAGGTACATAGTCACTTAACAACTATGGGTCAAAGCTTTTAGTGAGCACAAAAACTTTATTTACTAGATTTTACTAGTCCTATATATATATAAATATATCTCGTATATAAATCAGTTTGAGAACATTTGAAAGTCACCTAAAAACGATATTAACTCGCCAAACCCACAAGCCCCAAGACACTGGCATTTCAGGCAGGGCTGCCAGATGTCTCAAGTTCTATATGGCCAAATCTCCGACGAAAAAAGGCCAAAAAAGGCCAGCCTTGAAACACAGCAAGGTTAATGTTTCCAAAAGGCCTAAAAAAGGCAGCAATACCATTGTGAGACTTAGAAAAGGTACTCTTTTAAAAAGATATTTGTTTCCAGTAGGTACGTTTCAGGCGGAAAAATGATTTCATGAGAAAATGTTTACAACAACATTTCAACTGCACAGATAATAATATATCTCAGAATTCAAATATCTGTGGCGAATAATGTATATTTCCAATACGCTGAGGTCGAATATTAATCTAGTTTTTTTAATTCCCTCTATTTTGCGATTTTGCCTTGTGTAGTAGTGTGACAATACGCTCAAAGCGCACATTTCGTTATACTTTCATTCTAAATATTCACAGATATCTCACAAACTAGGGATAACACAGCAGGCTAATAACATATTTTATTTCAGCTATATTCACTGGCGGATCCAGAGGGGGGGCTCAAAGGCCTGAAGCCCCCCCCCCCCCCCCCAGAAGAGGTTCACTAGAAGAGGTCAAGAATAAAAATTCGTATAATTCTTATAGAAAAGCACTATCGCAAAGACGAATTATACATATACATGACTGATCGCCCCTAAAATTCAGTCCCCCCCAAAATTGCGCTATGAGTACGCCACTGGCTACATTGAATTACATGAAAATACTTTTCGTATAAATGTGCTGGGACCTGTGTTATTGAACAATAATACAAATGCATTCTATTTTGATATTCCACGCTGTTGAGGTGAGCATCGTATGATTGCTCTTTATAAAATTGGGTGATGGACCCGTGTAGCGGCAGCCAGTGTTGACGAAGACTCTGCCGATAGGTGGCGGTGAAGTTTGCGTACATATACATTGTTTGTTTTCGTTGTTTATGTATGTATAACATGTATAACATGTTTATATTATTGTATGTATAACATGTGTTGCGCCGGTGTAACTGTTGTAATTATTATTGCAAACTGTTTTAATGTTGTTTCACATGTTTTGCTTACATATTGTTGTATCTTCTGTCGAGTTTGTATCCAGTGTATTTTGTTAATGTGTCATGGCAGCAAAATGAGTGTAGCGCAGGGGTTACCTTAGCATCACTGTCATCGTTTATTATCGCAGTGTTCAAACGCGATCATACTCCAAATACACGGTCGTATCGTTTGAGAGTGTTTGTGATCGCCGGGACATCTCCACCTATCCGGTCAGTAGATGCTGGTTTACGCTGGTGTTTCCCACACCAATAGTATTGCACAGCACGGGGCCCTCGCGTTCCTCTCCTTGTCGGCTATTTTGTGCCTCTAGTCCACTATCTCTGGATCAAAGGCAGCTTGGCCTCTCTGCCGAGCAAACCGGTTGCTCGGGAGCGCAACTAGTAGCGGCGCTTCGCTGCTTCCCGCGCGCCTTTCGTGGCCCCTTTTGTCGCGTGCGAGAACAGCAGGAACGTCCGGGTGGAGACCCGAACACTCGCGGCAGTCGCTATACGTGCAACACCGCGCTACACCCGCTTCTTTGTTGAACAAATGTCCTGTGGTTGAATCCTTACGACCGTTCCATTCCACAGCAATGGAAAACAATTATCATTTATAAACATAATAAAAAAATGCAGGCAACGAATCAATCAATAGATAATAAATTATACAAAGTGATATTGTACACAACAATGATAAATGAGCTTCCTAAAAGTATGCTTGCAGAATTTCATTGAGGGCCTGGCTGTTGTTCAGCCAGATCCCTGGGTGGTGTCGTTGAGTTGGATGCGACTTCACGATGTTCCTTTTTTATTTATTCAAATAACAAGAAATAATTTACGATATAAAAAATAGTACTGATCGATTTCGTTAAAAAACAGAATTTCCTTTAAACAGAATTTCCACGAGACCAACGTCGTTCGAAAAATGCCAAATTGGACTTAAAAGGCCAAACATGGCAGCCCTTATGCCAGGACGTTGACAATTCACGTCATTAGTGTATTATCAGTATCACAATAGTCACCAAGACAATCAAGTATTCAAAATATGCGACATATTGACTGTGTAGCAATTAATGTAAATTTTAACATTTAAATATCCATCAATTTTTAATAAATCAACGCCTAATTTCAAGTATGAATAAACCATATACCTCCTTATTAGAAGTCAATTACAACAATTACAATCCTTGAGCAGAGATACAAGGACTACTAAATATGAAATTTCCCTAGGACTGGACTGAACTGGACTGAACAATTCAAGAGCTTGTGATTGGAGTGTCACAAACACCACTCAAATAATGAAACAACAGTCTTAATATTGCATTTATTGAAAACACAAGGTACAATACAGGGAATTAGTAGAAATGCACAGACATAATTTCTAATGCGCACTTCAGAAAACACACACGCAAGATATATTATGATTCGAGAGACAAGAAGTTCACAATGTCCGTATAATCACAGGTGCAGGCACATTCAAAAACAGCTTAGCGAGCGATTGTTGTGTACGTTTCGCGTCATGAATGTACAAGAATTCCAATCGTAGTCGTGAATGAATTCCCTATCAAACTGACGCACAAACATGCACACACACATATATATACACATAGATGAAATAGCTATTACAATCACAGTGCTATATTAATAAGAACTGATGTGGAATAGTTCAACACATTAACTCTCATCGTTCTTGTATCTTCACTGAAACTATGCTCAAACACACACACACACATATATATATATATATATATTCACATGCAACACACAGACATGCATTCTAACTGTCTCACAAGTGATTCAGGGTAAGTATACTATACAAAAACCATTCCAGCTTCAACACACACACATACACACACCCACACACACACACCCACACACACACACACACACATAGATGCGACACACAGATGCGACACACGGACGCACACACACACACATATGCATACAATCGCATATGAACATAGGCCGACAAATGACTAGTGAATATTGATTAGACCAGCACAGCAACCATACATAACTCGTCGAAACATTGAGTTGCGAATAAATATGTGTCTGTGTGTGTGTATGTGTCAATATGTCAATGTGTCAGTGTATCAGTGTATCAATGTGTCAGTGTGTCAGTGTATCAGTGTGTCAGTGAGTCAGTGTGTCAGTGTGTCAATGTGTCAGTGTGTCAATGAGTCAGTGTGTCAGTGTATCAGTGTATCAGTGTGTCAGTGTGTCAGTATGTCAGTATGTCAGTGTATCAGTGTATCAGTGTGTCAGTGTATCAATGTATGAATGTGTCAGTGTATCAATGTGTCAGTATGTCAGTATGCCAGTGTGTCAGTATGTCAGTGTGTCAGTATATCAGTGTATCAGTGTGTCAGTGTGTTAGTGTATCAGTGTGTCAGTGTATCAGTGTGTCAGTGTATCAGTGTGTCAGTATGTCAGTGTATCAGTGTGTCAGTGTGTCAGTGTATCAGTGTGTCAGTATGTCAGTGTATCAGTGTGTCAGTGTGTCAGTGTATCAATGTGTCAGTGTATCAGTGTGTATCAGTGTGTGTCAGTGTGTCAGTGTTTGTCAATGTGTCAGTGTATCAGTGTGTCAGTGAGTCAATGTGTCAATGTGTCAATGTGTCAGTGTGTCAATGTGTCAGTGTATCAGTGTGTCAGTGAGTCAGTGTGTCAATGTGTCAATGTGTCAATGTGTCAGTGTGTCAGTATATCAGTGTATCAGTGTGTCAGTGTGTCAGTGTATCAGTGTATGTCAGTATGTCAGTGTATCAGTGTATCAGTGTGTCAGTGTATCAGTGTATCAGTGTATCAGTGTGTCAGTGTGTCAGTGTATCAGTGTATCAGTGTATCAGTGTATCAGTGTGTCAGTGTATCAGTGTGTCAGTGTGTCAGTGTGTCAGTGTATCAGTGTATCAGTGAGTCAGTGTGTCAGTGTATCAGTGTATCAGTGTGTCAGTGTGTCAGTGTGTCAGTGAGTCAGTGTGTCAGTGTGTCAGTGTGTCAGTGAGTCAGTGTGTCAGTGTATCAATGTGTCAGTATGTCAGTGTGTCAATGTGTCAATGTGTCAGTGAGTCAGTGTGTCAGTATGTCAGTGTGTCAGTATATCAGTGTATCAGTGTGTCAGTGTGTCAGTGTGTCAGTGTATCAGTGTGTCAGTGTGTCAGTGTGTCAGTGTGTCAATATGTCAGTGTCTCAGTGTATCAGTGTGTCAGTGTGTCAATGTATCAGTGTGTCAGTGAGTCAGTGTGTCAATGTGTCAGTGTGTCAATATGTCAATGTGTCAGTGTGTCAGTATGTCAGTGTGTCAGTGTGTCAGTGTGTCAGTGTATCAGTGTGTGTCAGTGTGTGTCAGTGTGTCAGTGTGTCAGTGTATCAGTGTATCAGTGTGTCAGTGTATCAGTGTGTCAGTGTGTCAATGTGTCAAACGTTATCAACTGACATCCATTTACCGTGTTGCGACTGTTTGCGGTATCTAACGGCATTTTCGTTCCACACAATTGCCAACTGGCTTTTTCTGGTAATAAGTGGATTGCGTGGTGTAGTGGCAGTACACCAGTGTGTGTCAGTGTGTCTGTGTGTCAGTGAGTCAGTGTATCAGTGAGTCAATGTGTCAGTGTGTCAGTGTATCAGTGTGTCAGTGTGTCAGTGAGTCAATGTGTCAGTGTGTCAATGTATCAGTGTGTGTCAGTGTGTCAGTGTGTCAGTGTATCAGTGTATCAGTGAGTCAGTGTGTCAGTGTGTCAATGTGTCAGTGTGTCAATGTGTCAGTGTATCAATGTGTCAGTGTGTCAATGTGTCAATGTGCCAATGTGTCAATGTGTCAGTGTGTCAATGTGTCGCACAGCAGGCGAGCAAATGCCTCAATACGCAATTATTCCAGTGGCTCAGTAAGTCAACAAAGTCCTGAGTGCAATATGAAATATTAAACAGTGGATGAGTGTATCAACAAGCACACTCGGTCAGTGAGTCATTAGTTCAGACAGTCACTGGATCATGAGGTTAGTTACTCAGTTAGTCAGTGAGTCAGTGAGTCAACACTTGTTGCCACAGCGGGCGTGCAGAGAGGTGATGTTGGCAGACAGAAGACACAGTTGTTGTTGCAGCGCGTGTTGATCGCGTGCAAGACGACTGCGTGACGATACGGCGCTGTTCAAACGCAACTTCCACTCGCCACCACTCGCCTCCAATAACTGGCGGTGCGCGCGCAAACGTTCGCACGTGCTACGAGCCTGCTGCACGGCCACCGCACGCTCTACACAACGTCAACACACACACACACACACACACACACACACACACACACACACACACACACACACACACACACACACACACACACACATGTATGTGTACATGCATCGCCAGAACTTGATTAGTGAACCAGTGATGGAATAGTTTGGTAAAATATCCGCCGAATAAAACAAGCTGAACATATTGTATTCAATAATAACACGGCGAAATTTGCTAGAAACAATCAGCGCCGCTGCCTAGTTAACTTTTAATAACTGAAACATTCAACTAATAATAAAGAATCAATAAACTATTGAATGGTGTATGAATGAATCTCTCCACAAACATCTTGCTTCTTCTTCTGAATAAATGCGTTTCTTGTACACTTTGTTGTTTTTTATGTTGTTACCTCTGATTGCTCTTGTTTTTCTCATGTTGTGCACGGTATGTATTTCCTTGTGCGTGCTGTTTTATGTTTGTTTTTCCGCAAGCTTTTATCTTTTATCATGTTTTTCGCGCCTTTGCATTTTATCGTGCGCTCTATTAAATATATGATTGTTTGTTTCTTTGAATGAGTAAATGAATATGATTACTTAATTCGCCTTCTTCTAGATGCAGGTATCGGTAAAATTATATATTAAGAAAATCGTAGCATTGATAACATTTTCACGCAGTGTGTGTACACTGTTGATGAGCACTTATCGTCACATTAATTACTGATTCATTCACTGATTCACCCATCCAACGCAGTCGTGCATCAAAACGACTGTCTTATAGCCACGAAATAAGCCTGCAATAACACCATGCTCACCCTTGGCATAGCGCGTATAAATCGCGGTAATATCCGCCACTCCGGACCAACTTCCGGCGCCGGACAAACGCAGTGCCGGCTGCCCGTCTGCGTCGATCCGTCGGTCAGCGGAAGACGGACGGCCGGACTTGCTGTCCTGCTGTACGGCCACAGTGAAAGGCCGCCGGACACAGGCAGGCTGACCGCGACTTCTCGCAGGAGCGGCCCGCGTCGCACTGGCCGCAACCAGACCCAAACTGTCGAGAAACAGCCGCTTGGCGGGCGTGGACGCCGTGCAGTTGACGGCAGCGCTGAGCTGCGTCGAAGGAGTCCACAGTGCGTCGGCAATGTGGTCGTGTTGGGTGGACGCGGCGACGGAACACGACGGCTGAATGGTGATGGGAGAAGTGACGGGACGATGCAGCGCCGAGTGACGCTCGCATTTTCTCAACTCCAAATCTGTCACACATACACGTACACGTACACGTACTGATACAGTCTGTGTGATAATACAAAAACAGACATATGAACACGTACACAATTGATTACAATGAAGCAGCAATGTGTGGCTCGGTTGAAACGAGGCAAACGAGGCCCGGATTAGCACCTTGATACCAGTGCAAACACAAGCCGAGCGAATGCGTCCCATAATGCCCAACGACAGATGCACTATTAAATACCAATAGTCTAACATCGCTCATGCTAATACAGGTTGTTCCCAAAGTCCTGGGCAGATTTCACAACTCCATATTTTTAACTATGAGAGGTACTAAAGTAAAAGTTGTGCCATGATAAATCAAATTACATCACAAACTTTCTTTGCAAACCTACTGAAAATATTTATTTATTTTCACACCCATTAATGAGGTTGACTCAACGAGAAAAAAGCTTCATGCACGACCACCCACCGTTCTTGATGTCGGGTGTGGTGAGACCGACGCTGGCGAGAAAGTCCAGCTTGTCGGACGAGAAGTCTGGCGCACAAGCCGGTCCTGCCATCACGTGAAGCTGTTTGACTGGCGGAGACTCGGGATCGTCACAGCCCAGCTTGCGCCGCTGTTCTCGCCGGTCCAGTCGACTGTTCACACTGACACGCTGCCGCTGCTGCTGACGGAACGCCGGCGCGCAGCTCAAGTCGACGGCCGCCGCCGCCGGCACAGTGGCTGTTTGTCGCCGCGCTGCTCCACTCAAGTTCAACGGTCCGCCGTGCTGTTGGAAGTGTTGAGACGTGATGTGGCGCGGCGGTGGCCGATTATGAGCGACGTGACGGAAACGGTGTGCAGACACACTGGCCGGCGTGCTTTCGTCAAATGGCCGCGTCACATTGGCCGCCTTCACGGCGTGTACGTGACCATTAGTGGCGCACTCGCCGCCGGCGCTAGCCAGGCTGGTGGTGGCCGCTGCCATGGTGGCGTTCACGCCTGCGCTGCCGGAGGTGCTGAGATCAAGTGGTGAGCGAGCTGCATCGTCGGGTGGTTGAGATCCTGGCGGGGCGCTGCTGCCATGAACAGGTG
>OU696587.1:2194935-2361578 GCA_916048095.2 Sacculina carcini | reverse complement strand
CTGTTGTCATGAACAGGTGTGACTGCAGGGCAGGTGGGAGACAAGAGATAAGGTCGGTACACTGATGACACGACAGCGTCCTCGCCACGCTCTGAAACACGCACACATAACGAATCAGAATACACAGATCCGTGTAACAATCGCTAATACATAAACATGCGAGATACTAGAGGCATAATTTACGCTGTAATCAGCTTTAGAAAACACTGTGCTTTAACAGAAATTTGCCAGGGCAAACACTCAGTGAAAACATGAAAATCGCTTGATACCTTCCCTCGTGTGTTAAATTTACGGGGCAGAAGCGAGTGTTTATCGCTCATAGACGGCAAGGCAACTCAAAAACAAGCAGTCATTATTAGTCAAGACTACGCCAATAATTTGCCCGTGCCAGATAATAATGAACCAATTCAACAAGACCGGTGCTGACAGACTGTTGACACAGCCATATCAGTGACCGACAGCCAAACTCACTGTCTGTCTTGGCCGAGCTGACAGCATGCGACACCAGAGGTCGCAGTGGACTGCGGTCGCGCAGTGCGGTCGTGCGTGTGGGCATTGTGACGGCAGGCGCGTGTCCCCGCCGCGGCGAGGCCGGCACGTCATCGGAGGCCAGAAGACCGCCGTCACCGCCGCTGCCAGAAGACCAGGCAGGACTGGACGACAGCGAGCCCGGCCCCACACCGTTCACAAGCCGACCACCACCGCTACTCTGTTTACTGCTAGTGTAGGGCTGGTTCTTGTTGTTTTTATGAGCTGATGAGTGGACGGACGGCCCGGAGGCTGTACTGCGAGACGAACTGGAATAATGACTGTTGTTGTTGTTACTGTTGTCCCCGGTGTTGTGAGGGAGGAAAGAGCTGGCAGTCTTGTTACTTTTGTTACTGGTGTTACTGTGACTGTTCTGAAACACACTGTTGTTTTTACCACTGTTGACACTGTTGTTGTGAGCGGTCACAGTGTTGTTAGCAACGCTGGTGTTACTGTTAACAGCGGCGTTGTTTTTGACAACACCGCCGCCAGTGCAGTTATTAATATTATTATTGTTGTTGTTGTTGATGTTTGCAGATGTGTAGAAGCCAATTTTCTCTCGCTCGGCGTCCAGTCGGCGTCTCGCCTCTTCCTCCAGCTTCAGTCTGCGCCGCAAACACACCAACAACAACCAAACACTGCCAATTATCCACCACAAGCATTGCTGGCTGAGTGAAAACAACCTATTTAACATTTGCATTGTCACACTAACGCCAGACGATTATTCATACTCCATTAGATATGCACACTTCTAACAAGTTCAGCTGTGTCGTAAAACACACGAGCAATGTTCTATTGGGAATTGAAATAAATAATTGAATAATACTGAAAGCTATGACAATCGATGACGGATGAAACCGACGCAAAAACATCACATAGCATGAGAGCGCACACAAACACACATTAATCAAACTCTTAATGCTACTACAAAAAACATTGTGTTATATCTTATTTCAAGTGTAATATTTTCAACAGAGATGGTATGAAGCAATTAATATCAGCGTCTGTGTCAGTGTATCAGTGTGTGTCAGTGTTTCAGTGTGTCAGTGTGTGTCAGTGTGTATCAGTGTGTCAGTGTTTCACTGTGTCAGTGTGTCAGTGTGTCAGTGTGTGTCAGTGTATCAGTGTGTCAGTGTGTCAGTGTATCAGTGTGTGTCAGTGTGTCAGTGTGTCAGTGTGTCAGTGTATCAGTGTGTGTCAGTGTATCAGTGTGTGTCAGTGTGTCAGTGTGTCAGTGTGTGTCAGTGTGTCAGTGTATCAATGTGTCAGTGTGTCAGTGTGTCAGTGTGTGTCAGTGTATCAGTGTATCAGTGTGTCAGTGTGTCAGTGTGTGTCAGTGTGTCAGTGTATCAGTGTGTGTCAGTGTGTGTCAGTGTGTGTCAGTGTGTGTCAGTGTGTGTCAGTGTGTGTCAGTGTGTGTCAGTGTATCAGTGTGTCAGTGTGTGTCAGTGTGTGTCAGTGTGTGTCAGTGTGTGTCAGTGTGTGTCAGTGTATCAGTGTATCAGTGTGTCAGTGTGTTTCAGTGTGTCAGTGTGTCAGTGTGTGTCAGTGTGTGTCAGTGTGTCAGTGTGTCAGTGTGTCAGTGTGTGTCAGTGTGTCAGTGTGTCAGTGTGTCAGTGTATCAGTGTGTCAGTGTGTGTCAGTGTGTGTCAGTGTGTGTCAGTGTGTGTCAGTGTGTGTCAGTGTGTGTCAGTGTGTGTCAGTGTGTGTCAGTGTGTGTCAGTGTGTGTCAGTGTGTCAGGGTGTCAGTGTGTCAGTGTATCAGTGTGTCAGTGTTTCAGTGTGTCAGTGTGGAGCTGCGCGCATGCATGAAATATACAGCCACACAAACAGCACATGGTTGAATGCACGTGCATTTGTGTTAGCGCACCTCTCCTGCAGGTAGAGAGTCTGCGACATGTAGAGGGGCGAGTGCATCAGTTCGGACGGATACTGTGCCGCGACCGCCGACGACAACACGTGAGGCAGCGAGGCAGTGACGGTGGCGCCCCCTGCTGCCACAGTGGCGGGAGGCAGCGACAACGATGGTCTCAGCAAGGCGAGACGCTCCAGGTACAACTGCTCCTCCAAACGAGAACTGACAACATACATGCACACACGCGCATACAGACAAACAGACACGCATACTCGCTGCAGTAACAGATGATGACTACATCCTTACCAATGGAATACACCTGAAACGTTCAATTGTTCATTCATAGGCAAACACGGCGCTGTTTAAAACAATGCTTGAGTGCTTCATTTAAAATCGATTGTTTGTAAATGGGCTCTCAATCATTTGCACACGCCAGAACACTGAGAACAAATGATCTCTTATAACTTTCATATGCGGCCTTTTTATAGTAGCAAGCGCACGGCAACATATGCAGCTGGGAGCTATGAAAAACTCACACAAATATATCGATATGAGACAAAGAACGGGCCCGAATAATATTGATTGAAAACAGCAAAGTGATTTGTTTGCAAGGAACTGTTCGGATACTCTGCCGCAATTAGCACTGACATGTATCGTAACCATGTGTATGTGCGCATGTGCGTGTACGCTTATTACTATTTGTTCAATGCCGCATTGTAATTTTTGCACTGTCTGTGCATCCGAGACATTGTGTAGAGATTGCGCAATATAAATTAATGAATAAATGAAAATGAAGAATGTGTTTGTGTGTGTGTGTGTGTGTGTGTGTGTGTGTGTGTGTGTGTGTGTGTGTGTGTGTGCGTGTGTGTGTGTGTGCGAGCTGGTCGTTCACCTGTAGAATGAGTGTTGCGCAGCGGCGGCGGCGGCCTGGTGTAGCTGGTAAATGTCGAGAGGAGAAGGAGCAGGAAGTCGGGAGAAAATGCTCGCCTCGGGGCATGGCCGTTCTTCTGGCGTCGTCATTGAGCAAGTGTCTGTGTGTACCGAGCGATATGGCTGAAAGCCCGACTTGGGCGCCACGTCGACAGTCGAGGCTGAACTAGAGTTTACAGACTCGCCGATAGATGGCAGTAGTGCCGATGATGCAGGGTTTGAAGCTGCAGTTCGCCGCAGACGAGTCGCGTCCTCTGTGTGAGGTGTTTGGTTTCGTTCTTCACTCTCATAACCCGACACCGCCGTCTATACATTAACACACGCTATATATTACTAGACAACACACACAACATTACAAAACACTCTGAATTCATAACATACTCACTACTATATAAATAAAAAAGGGCAATAATAGACCAATAGCATGCCAAGTTTACGTTTGATGTTTACGCATTATAATCTCCTAAACGAACATTTTAGGACAATTAAAATAATGTCAAAAATTACCATGCCTTGTAGTGTAGCGCTCAAATCCAAACAGTCAGCAAATACAGAAACGACACAAGCAGAGCCGTTGCAAGGTCGTATTGCAAGGTCGTATTGCAATGTCGTATTGCAACGTCTTATTGCAAGGTCGTATTGACCCCCCTCCCCGGAAGGCAATAATTGGACCCCCATTATAAATAAAGCACCGTTAAAGTAGAGGTACGACTTAAATAAAATGCAGTTACGAGCAACCCCTCAATCTCCTGGGGACTCGGTTGAAGCTGTAGGTGTCTGGAATCAAGAATATTAGATTTAGAAATTTTGATATATCGAATTTCTTTCAGTCCTAACCAAACCTAACTAAACCTAACCTAACCTAACCAGCTAAACCTAACCTAACCTAAAATCTATTAAAATATAGAAATGTTTGTGTGCGTTTTTTAAGCGTTTTTATGTTCCTGAATCCTTACACACATACATACATCCTAGACCGTACATGAGCAGACCCCCGTGATCCCACCTGTCGTGGCGTGCAGGAGCGACTGTTAACGGAGCAGTCGCTGGTGCGGCAGTTGGCTGGCTTCTTGGGGCTGGGAGAGTGGGTGTGATCAGGCGTGGTTGAGCCGCTGTTGCTGCCGACATTTTCGCCACTCTCGCGACAATCTGTCCATCAAACACAACGACACACTGGAGCTGCGGCGCTTCACTAAATACAACTAAATAAATAAACAGTCAATTACTCCAAATTTCACAAATTATTAACTATATTCGACATAAGCATTATCTTACATGGGCCTGAATATCTCATCATTCACTAACAACTGCTTAAAGAGAAAATTGTAGTACATATATGATGAATAATACTGTCAACAATAATCTCCAACTATTCTATCTAACTATTCTTATCAATAAAGAACGGATGTTCAGGCAAAATGCCATAAACGCCTATATTTGCCTATTTTTGGGCGTTTTCCAGATAAATGCCTATTTTGCATATTCGTCAAAAATATTGCCTATTCTATCCAAAAAATCATAAATTTATATCGAAGGTTTTCAAGTAACTGAGTTTACAGATGAAATGTTTGATTGCGCATTCACATAGCTCAGACGGGGTTGCATACGGCATAAATTGGCTATTCTGCATTGACGTTTAACTCCGGTACTCTTCTAGGATGTATCTCTAGACGGGTTTATATGTTTGATCGCTCTCAGAGAACAGTTAACGTTACTACCGCTGAGTGGAAAACTACGGATCACGTGTCGACAGAGACATAGTTATTGTGTTTATAGCAATGCATTCTCGATGAGTTCCTGTGTGCACTGTTGCTGAATTCGATCTTCTAGTCGTATGTGCGTGTGTTGTGTAAATACTTAATATAAATTAATAATTGGTTGTCTGTGTGAGGTTTGTACATTGTATGTCTGCATGTCTATGACTGTATCTGTAAGGTTTGTATATGAGGGGAGCTAGTGTGAACGAACGAGCTAAAAGAACTTTCAGCATCTGTCAAAATAATGAAATCCCTTCCAATCAAATCAATGCATGAATGTTTTGTGTTTATAAACGCACATCTTTTGATATTACCCCACTTGAATTGATAAATAGCAGAAAAGAAATTATTATGGACACTTTAACAGAGTTGGAGTCCGCGATGTATAGGCGTGATGTATAGTCGAAGATCAGAAACGCACTTGAGCTAAATGAAGATTTTTTGCAACAACAAAATTCTAAGAACATTGATTGAGGCAACTTTGGATCTGTGCCTTATTAAGATGCAACTATTGTTGCTAACTGTAAATATGCTCCAATCATGTTTGAAGATGCTGAAAGAACTTTTCACTCTTCTAGTATCTGCCCTCCGATCGTGGAAGCAATATAGCTTTTAAAAACATCGAAATAATAGTTTACATGTGTATAAACATTGGTTATTATGTGTTAGCAACGTAATTGATCAATAATAATGTTTGTCTCGGATTTAATAAATGCTTATGTTTGTCTATTTTGCTGTTCTACCGTGCCTTTTTGCCATTTTTAGTGCCTCAACATCCGGTCTTTACTTATAAAAATGTATATATATATCCCCCCGACAAATTGACTAGGGGAATAAATATGCAATTATATCCCCCGAGAATTATGCTGGGTTCAGTTCATTGGGTATATTATCATCAAAATCAGCATAGTTAAAAATAACAATAAAAAATGTACAAAATATGAAATGTGGTAAAATATATTTTACGCAATATACTTTTCATTGAGGTATGTGTTGTAATTTAATAGGCCGAAAATGGTTGAGGATCTCATGCAATTGACCAACTGAGTCAATTTTGAACACAAATGCATAATGGCTGTCATCCCCCCCGAGCCTTGACATAAATCTACGCATCTGCTCATCAAACTATTCTGTCAAACTAGTATGCCTTAATGAAAACATTTGATCTTCAATCGGCTGGCGGGTGCAATTACGAACACACATAATAGAACAGCCGTACCACTTGCACTTGCTGTGCCGACGTTTCTGGCGAGCGATTTGAGAGCCGCGGCGAAACTGGACGTGTGACTGCCAGCACTGGTCACTGTCACTGGCAGTGTAGCAGCGGGGGAAGACTGGGGGGCGGCCGGTAGAAGGGCCGATATGGTGGGGGAGTTGTGCTGGTCCAATTTGCGAGCACCCAACAGATGAAGAGGCGGCGGCTTCACCGGTGATGACAAACCTGGCGCAACAGAGACAATAACGGCGTTTATTGCACGAAAAATATTGATACATGAAACTGACAATTGTTAAAGTGTTTATTTCTTTGATTCCTCACTTCTTAATTAGCCATCTCTTCATTTTCCACAACAGCGCTGATAAATTCAATAAATTCAGTTGTTACATCAAAGTCAAGAGATCATTAGAAACTAAAATAAACGTATTTGAATTGATAAAAACACACATTTGTTCTTCTTTCCGACCTTTAGATTCCCACTTGACAACTCATCCATTTCCCACCAGTGGGGAATTCCCCAGAGGTTAAGAACCACTGATTTAGATTCACGTGTATTTGAGTGGCCAGAAATTGTAGCATTTAACAATATCATGCCAAGACGATTTATGAATGTATGAGTGAAGATTTCTTATGTGAATTTCGTGCACACAATGGCTGTTTGATGATAGCACAAAGATCACGTAGTAGAGGCACATAGTTGTGTATTGTTGTTGCGACAGAGCGCTGACAATGAGTGGGACAGAGCAGTGGGAGTAGAGCAATTGGGGCGGCGTGTGTGTGTGTGTGTGTGTGTGTGTGTGTGTGTGTGTGTGAATCCGAGCAAACACCGACGGCGTCACGGTAACATACACCCCGCCACATACACACACACAAACACAAATACACTCGTGTAGTGGATAGCAGAGCAGAGCAAGGAGAATCAGGAAGACAGAGGAAGGGAGAAGGCTTGACGGGGGCGGACGGAGATTGGCCGAGCAGAAAACAATGTCACCGCAGCAGCCTCGAGACTGCCACGGGCGCAATCAGCACCAGTATCAGGGAGGGTTATTTTTGAGCATTAACAATTGCTGCTCTCAAATCAGCTATTGCATCAAAAAATGATTGGCTCGAAAAATGTCAGCCCTCACGCAATAAAAATAGAAACAAAAATAAATATCCAAATAGGAACAGCATAAGTAAACACCATTTAACCACACAACCAAAACACACACACACACACATACATAGGCGTATAAAAGTATACACATGCATATATGCATGCGTATGACACCGTATGTGGGCGAGTGTGAATGTGCCGGACACACAAGCACACACATACACACACATACACACACACATACAAACAGTACACGACACGCTTGCAAACAAATGACCTGCACATACACACACGCACACACACATACAAACAAATACACAGACAGCATGCGGAGGCGGGATTCATCAAGAGAGAGCCAGTGTGTGTGTATGTGTGTGTGTATACGTGAGGACAAAAACAACGCGCCGGGTGGTAAATGCGACGCAGTCATGCCAAACACGCACCGACGCACGTGATGAAACATACACACACTGACACACAGACATACACACTGACACACACACTGACACACAGCAAGCAGAACAGTGCTTGTATTCATCAACTATGACACAATAGCAACCTTTACACACACACACACACACACACACACACACGGAGGAAACAGTCGGTGTCCTGGTGAAAAGTGCACCACTTCTCACAGACAGTGAACACAGGCTAATATAACAGAAATGTTTCATTTGTGAGAATATATTGAAAAATCTGCGTGGATGTTTCAAGTTTGGCAATAGCTGTATGAAAACCACACGAGAAAAGCATACCTCCAGAATAAAAGTGTATTTATCAATTACAATTATATTAGTTATACTGGTAATGCCGGAGGAACTGAAATAGTTTTAACGCAATAATTCTCCCTTACAAATGCCTCACTCACAACAATAAACATCGGTATAAAAACGGAACTCGGCAACAAAAAACAACGAAATTGGATGAAATTTAATGTTACGCATTGTATTTTCCACTAACACTTAGCGATCCAATGAAATTCCCGGGCGATCCAACTCTATTATGCGAGTCAGAAGTCGAGAATTAGGGTCTATAACTGTATAACTGTAACAATGACTGTAACAGTGCAACAGTTCACAAATAGCCCGTTCAAACTACACAAATACACACAAACACCAACCACTGTCGGTGTGAAATATCTCGACAAAATAGTGCACGTGCTGAATGAATAACCGACTGACACACACACACACACACACACACACACGCATACACAATGTTTAGAAAGCACGTCGGGTGGAACAACACGTCAGAAGCGTGTGTCCGCCCCTGTGCGTCGCAAATATTCCAGCCAACACACACACACACACTCATCCACGCCTCCGAAGTGCAACGCACATTCGCACACATAGACACACACACACACACACAGGCAGACAGACATACATCGACGCTATCCATTTGCACACACACGCGATCTCTCACACTCTGCCCGCACTCCCACTCTGCCAGCTCGAGGTAATCAGCCGACCGCCGCCAATTGACGCCGACACACGCGCATACACGCACGTGCACACCGGCACACACACACACACGCACTCACGCACGCGCGCACAAATCGGCGTAGAAAACCGGTACGAACCACTATCGACGTGTGTGTGTATGTGTGTCTGTGTGTATATGTTGTGGGGATGCGGAACGCCCGCCTTCACACACACACACACAGACATACACACACACACATGTTGACTTGTCTGTCCGTCTGCGCTCGTGTGTGTGCGTGCTGGGTTGATAATGCCTGCCTCATCCATTGTGTTGGCCACAAACCGATTGATTGCTGCTACCCGCCACGTATTTGTTCCTCTGTGCATGTGTGTGTGTGCGTGTGTGTGTGTGTGTGTGTGTGTGTGTGTGTGTGTGTGTGTGTGTGTGTGTGCGTCGATGCATGCTAGCAGCGAAAATTCGCGCCGTCAAGCGGGAATTGAAAACACACACACATACACATACACACAAACACACACACACACACACGCACGTCAGAGCGGAAGTGAAGCAATTGAAACACTTGCAGATGTATTTGTGCGATTACGTGCCACGTCACAACTACACCCTAGTACAGTGCCAATACAGCAAGCTAGGAATACCTAGTACAGTGGTTCTCAACCAATTTTCAGTGTTCGCACCCTTTCAAATCAAGTCACCCCCAAGATTCTCGAATTTTTTATTAGTTGCTTTATTCGTTAATAAGGAAAACAGATTTGGATATATTTTCCGCAAACTGAGAGTATTTAGCAAAAAGGTTTTTCCAAGAAAAATATAAAGCACAGGTGAAAACTTATATTATAATTAATTATTCACAGGAATTCTCGCAGCGCTTAGGAAGCACCCCACGGTAAGACTCCTTGTCGTCGTACAGCACCAATACAAGAACGTGTCATCACATGCCATACTTCAAATGTCTACCATATTTGTACCCATATTATTACGTATATTATTATTGTGGTGTCTCCGTCAAACTACTATGCCAATAATAATATTATTATGCGTTATGAATACTGTAATATATTGCAAATATATATTTGCAAATTACCACACACTCATCTAACTTAACAGGTAAATTATTGAGATAATTATTACTCTTAACACACCAGTTACATGGTTGTCTAGCTACACTCACGTAAATGTGAATATAAACGTAAAAGTTAGCTGAGTACAGTTTTTGAAATTATTTAGAAGCCGAGAAACTGCACACACACTAGAACAGTGGTTCTCAACCTGTTTCACACACTAGACCAGTGGTTCTCAACCTGTTTCACACACTAGACCAGTGGTTCTCAACCTGTTTCACACACTAGACCAGTGGTTCTCAACCTGTTTCACACACTAGACCAGTGGTTCTCAACCTGTTTCACACACTAGACCAGTGGTTCTCAACCTGTTTCACACACTAGACCAGTGGTTCTCAACCTGTTTCACGCACTAGACCAGTGGTTCTCAACCTGTTTCACACACTAGACCAGTGGTTCTCAACCTGTTTCACGCACTAGACCAGTGGTTCTCAACCTGTTTCACACACTAGACCAGTGGTTCTCAACCTGTTTCACACACTAGACCAGTGGTTCTCAATCTGTTTCACACACTAGACCAGTGGTTCTCAACCTGTTTCATACACTAGACCAGTGGTTCTCAACCTATTTCACACACTAGACCAGTGGTTCTCAACCTGTTTCACACACTAGACCAGTGGTTCTCAACCTGTTTCACACACTAGACCAGTGGTTCTCAATCTGTTTCACACACTAGACCAGTGGTTCTCAACCTATTTCACGCACTAGACCAGTGGTTCTCAACCTATTTCACACACTAGACCAGTGGTTCTCAACCTGTTTCACACATTAGACCAGTGGTTCTCAACCTATTTCACACACTAGACCAGTGGTTCTCAACCTGTTTCACGCACTAGACCAGTGGTTCTCAACCTGTTTCACACACTAGACCAGTGGTTCTCAACCTATTTCACACACTAGACCAGTGGTTCTCAACCTGTTTCACACACTAGACCAGTGGTTCTCAACCTATTTCACACACTAGACCAGTGGTTCTCAACCTGTTTCACACACTAGACCAGTGGTTCTCAACCTTTCTCACTGTTCGCACCATTTTCAAATCAGTTCATTCAGTTCTCGCACCCCCTGAATTATTGATAGCTATATGAATAAGATAAAAATACAAACGACGTAATAAGAAAACATTTTTATTCAATATATATTCATATAACTTGGAGTTATTTTAAGTTTGTTTCAAGTTTTTCCCACGAAAAATTTTAAACCATAGGAAAAACAAATTTTCATTAATTTTCGCAGGAACTCTGGCACCTCTTGCGAACTAAGCCAACGTCACCTAGAAGTGCAAGCACCCCGGCACTGCACTGCACTGGACAATACACTAGCAATATACCAGCCAGCTCAGCACCATACAGCTTCCACTTCTACACTTCATCACCAGAATGCCAGCCTCCTCCCCCGCTCTTCCCCCGCCTCTCACGCCTCTTTCTTGCCGAGTACTTGTGATGCGGAGGCTGGTGTTGAAATAATAGCAGCGTCGACGCCGTCATAACAGACCGGCGGCCATCATCCTCCGCGCTGCCGCTTTGGCCTCTCTCTCTCTCAAACTGTGTGTGTATGTGTGTGTGTGTGTATGTGTGTGTGTGTGTCAGTGTGTGTGTGTATGTTGCGAGTAGACGGCTGGTTTCATTATCAGCACGTCTCTCGAGCCAGACCGACGATAACTGGCAGCCGTCGGCGACGACGACACTCCTCCCTCTGCCCTCCCACCCTCATCATCTCTCTCTCCCTGCCTGTCTACACTCCCCGCTGACAGTCCCTATACTGCGTGTGTGTGTGTGTGTGCCTCAATATATGGCGGCAATATGGCGCGGCGGCGGCGTAAATGACGCGCCGTCGCTCGTCTCCACTGCGCCGAATTAGCGCCCGCGGTCGCAAGCTCGTAAACAAGCACACATACATACAAACACACAGCACAATGCACAAGCGCGCAGAATAGGACTGAGCATAGCACTGTACTGTGCAATGGTCGAGTATAAGACCGACACACACACACACACACACACAAGAGACGGATTGTATTAATCATGGCTGTTTGATTAGAAAAGCGACAATACTGAACAAAACATGCCTCACAAAACACTTCAAAACGTTGCTTGAAGAACAATTAGGTTTAGTATTCATGAGAGGAACAAGCAGTTATATTTTGGGGAGTGCAAGTGTTTTTTCACCCTGCCACAACTCACCTAGCTACGCCACTGCCAACTGCTATGAAACATCCTTCTATCCTCGACCAATGAGAGAAAAAATCAGAAAAGAGCAAGCATTCTGTTGTCGATCAATGGTGAATGATGGAAAAAGTCGAGTCAAATCGATTGCTGTACTTTTATCTGCCTCATGAATAAATGAGGAACACTCAAACTGAGCCTGCCTATGCCCGTGATTTCTAGTCGGGAGGAGAGTGTGTGAGTGAGAGGAGAGAGAGTGTGAGAGAGGACGGAGCACACACGGCTGGTTGGTAATAGGATTGGTCAACAATGAGCGTCCAAGTAAGCAGATAAGAGCGACAACACGAGACTGTCAGTGGGGAATTAGCCACGTTCAACTCTGTATGTGTGCGTGTGTGTGTGTGACTGTATGCGACTGTGTGTGTCAGACCAACTCGACTGATAACACAGCGAGAAAGTGGGTGTGATCAAGACTGCAAACAACTGGAAATCAAGAAGATGAATGAGGGAACGTCGTGTCCAGCTACTAACAACACCATATTCTTCCAGGACAAGTGAAACTGACACGAGTTGAGCCGTCTCTTCAAAAATTTATTTCGCTTCTATATATTGAATTAAATAAATAAGTAAATATAATAACCCAAAATATAATTACTTGTTCCAAATATAGAAATGCAAAAGTACATGCCTTAAACATGTAGATAAATGAATATACCTAATGAATATCCATGAATAAATGGTAATTATATGATGGAAGAAATGTGGGCTTAAAGAGCGGATGGTTTGGAAGTCACTGGTTGTGAGATGCACTGAAAATCTGAGCTGACACGACACATGCAATTGCTGCCGTGTTTCCCGAGCTCACAAATGCACACGCACAGTGTTCTGAGCGAGCATTCATAGTTGATGTACATCATGACACGAGACAATATTGTAAACAAAACTGCACTGTCGAACAGTCAGTGAACAGAACAACAGAGCAACAGTGGTCCACCGACCTTGGTACCAACCAGTTGGGAACAAGATGCCACTAGAACAGGAATTACCATCCTGAAATTACCACCCCGATAATCGTGTGCGATCATCAGAAATAATATTCACCGGTTTTCTTGGAAAATAAAAATGTTTCCACAAATAGGTCGAATTACAGAAGCGATAGAAGTGGAACACCACATCGCAACCAGGACACGCAGCCAGCCTCATAAACCTGACACATGACAAATGTTGCATTGATGTGGTTCGATGAGGACCACTGCAAGAAATGCTAATAACCTCGTCAGTTGGAATTTTCTACACTGACAGTGACGCGTGATATCCAGTACTGGAATCTTCACACCGCTGCTAGAATCAGTAGCATAACTCCAGCTAGAATCAGTGGCGGTACCAAGGGAGAGGTTTGCAGGGCTGAATCTCCCTCGAGGATATATGCCAAGCCCACTCTCAACTTCCCTCCCCTGAAAAGTGCGTTTACAGTTTCTTATGTTTCGCCAAGCCCCCACGTCTTATATCTTAGCCCTCCTCAGCCTCCCCACCGAAAAAATACTGCTGCCGCCACTGTCTATGATCTACTGTCGATCACGTAATATCAGAACATTTTTGACAGTCAAATAGTGTAATTGAGTGAATGAGTTGAGCAAGTTCATGTCGGCGGTATATACACGCGGGTCTAGTTGTTACATCTCTCATGACGCTAGGCTGGAGTCGCCCCTGTCTCCTGCTCCACCCTGCTGCCATTACGCCCACAGCTCCTGAACACCACGTGTATGTGTGTGTGTGAGTGTGTGTGTATGTGCTCCAGGTCTGAGGACATCCGGTGCGGCAAATCGATGTTTGGCGACCGATACACACACACACACACACACACACACACACACACACAAAGACGGACAAACAAACAAGCAGAAGAGAGAGAGGAAGGAAAGATGACAGAGTAAGAGACACGGCAGGATGACGGTGGATCCATTACGGAACTCATCGCCACGACACACAAACATACACGCACGTGCACGTCGCCGACACATACACACACAAGCGGGCGAGGAGAGAGGAGCACAAGATATCTCGCACGATACAGAGGGTGGGAGTGAAGACAGGCCGAATATAGCGCTAGCACACGACTCGTAAATTGACACAGCAGAAACACTCGAGCCACTCCATATAGCACGTTCACTCGCCCACACACACGACACACACACACACACACACACACACACACACACACACACACACACACACACACACACACACACACACACACACACACACAGAGAGTCAGCTGATGTGGCGCCAGATAGTGAAGACACAGGCGTGGTTCAACACGGTCTACAACATCACATCACAGAACCAGCACAGCAACACACGCCACATCAAGAAGGCAGGTGACATTCGCTGAACATTTTTGACAAAATTATTGCCTAGGCAATAACATATGGGAACATACGGACATACATGCAACAAAAACCGCACGACAAAACACAGACATAAAATTGAACATGTTTTCAATTGATTTCTGACACAATAAGCGAGAAAATAGACTGAAATTAATATTTGCATTGGCATACGTGTCATGAATGTAAAATACTGGCGCACACCAACATATTGTACACTCATCAAACTGCGGTGTATAATGTAAAACTTTTTTCAGTAAAAACAAATTGATGGAAAAACTTCAGTCCATAACGCACGTATTTGTTGTGTGGAATAGTTATGCTTAAGGTGTAGATTTGCTTGCGTGTGTGTGTGTGTGTGTGTGTGTGTGTGTGTGTGTGTGTGTGTGTGTGTGTGTGTGTGTGTGTGTGCGTGTGTACTTGTGTATGTCTGGTGAGTGTGTGTGTTGCATGTGTGAAGTGGTGATTAGTGAACAAAACAGTAGCACACAAACACACCGACAAATGAAGGCACAAATGAGGCACAATTAATGCACTGTGTCACACGATACACCACCCAGCCTATCACTACAAAAACACAAACACTGAACTCCAATAGAAACAACGGCGCAAAACAGGCCACAATCCAACCGTGTTTTTCAACCCAGTGGCAGATCTAGTGCAATTTGGGGGGGGGGGGGGGCTATGTATGAGTGACTATGTAGCGTGCGAAAGGCACGATTTGGGACATTTTTCAATAATAAATACACACATTTACACACCCAATATGCGTGAATATGCTTTGCGATAATGCATATATCAACAAATTCCATGAAAACATATTTTTCTTGCCCACTTTGGGGGGCTTCATCTCCCGATCCCCCTGGATCCGCCAGAACCATTTCCAGTCCGCAAAATACAAAATCGCAACTGAGATAAATACACACTCTTATTAATCAAACGACACGAAATTGAATTACTAGTAGAAGAGTACGAGAATGAAAAGAACGCCGGAACAACTTCACACACACACAACATGCATAATTCACCACAACACACTTACACACATTTCGCCGTGGAAAATCATCGACGACATTTTCGCCTCAGCACTGCAAACAAAGCATAGCAGCGTGTTCTGCTGCTCCACATCTGTGTGTGTGTTGGCATTAATCGCGCTGTTACTGTGTGGCGAAGAAGCGACGGCGGTGACATGCATTGATCGCTCGTGCGTCACGGCACAGCTTCAATTAATGAACCGACAACAATGCCACCGCACTCCTCACACACACACACACACACACACACACACACATACTCATGCCTCAATGTATGTATGTGCGTCGTTTCACGACAGACGTGTCTCTACTTCACTCGTGTATGTGTGTGTGTGTGTGTGTGTGTGTGTATGTTAGCCTGGCGGCGACAATTTGGCACAACGCACGCGCTCGCCGGCTGCATCCACACCTCTCTCTGCTGAGACACACAAGGACGCACGTGTACTCGCGCACCTCTCCATGCCCAGACAAGCAGACACACCGCCCCATCACACACACACACATACAAACACACATTCATTCGGTGCTAGGAATTGTGACGACCGACCGGGCGACAAAAACTCGCCGCCGTCGCTCCCACCCTCTTTCTCACACTCACACGCTCTGTACGGATGTCTCGCGCGGAGAACACAATTACTTCATCCATTTAGGGGGGAAGCGCGGCGCGGTGGCGGTGGGGCGGGGACGGGAGGTGGGGGAGTGCCGGGCTCAAATTGGACATGATGAGCGGCCGCCGACACCGCACAATACAATTAATTGCCCCACACACACACACGCGCATAAAGGAGAAACCTATAAAGTAGCACGGCGACAGGCTAGTGTTAAAACAGATGTGTATGTATGTGTGTATGTATGTGTCAGCGTGTGTGTGTGTGGCAGTGTGTATGTGCCGGTGTGCGTGTATGTGTCAGTGTGTATCTGTCGGTGTGTGTATGTGCGTGTGTGTGTCAGTGTGCATGTGTGTGTGTGTGACTGTTGGCGACGTACAGCGGCGAAATAGAGAGAGTGGTGGGAGAAATGAGCAGTAGCAGATGCGCCTAAAACGACCGGTTTGCGCCAGTCAACACACACACACACACACACACACACACACACACACATACACACATACGTACACGATCACACGGATAGACACACAGGAAATCGAGCCAACACGACAATCAACACAACATAACACAACATAACCAGCTAGCTAGCTCGCCCAGCCACGAGATACTGGCCACTTCTCAATAATAGCCCAGCTAACAACAACACTACAGCCCACCGTCCATATAACCACCACAAATCCTGAAGACGAACTCGTCGCCGTACACTGTGAAGCTGTGAAGATACAATTGAAAGAATGTTTATAAAGATTTGCTTTGTTGAAATTCCTATGTTAACAAATGCTAAATTAATTATATATGATCAGTTAATTAGTTGATTCACATGAAATATACGGCAAAACATCTATTTGAATGACATGTCTTTTTTTCAAATCTTCCTCGTAGTGTCGTTCAATTAGACTGAAAACGCTCTATTTTTCCACTAGCTGGCCAGATACGTTATGGAAAAAGAAACCATTTATGGAAAAAGAATCAGGTAACGTATGCATATTTCATTAACAAGCCAAAAAACAAGGTGATTTGTAGTAAGTTATAAGCATACACTTATAAAATCAGTCAGTCATAACTATTGCACAAAAAGCGAATTCATAAAAATGACGTTCAATTAGAGGTTTAACCGTCTAGAAGCCATGCTACAGATATATGTAACATGTGTTTCATAAGTTGCTTCAATAGTATAATATACTAATGAATAATAACACTCAAAAATTTCATCACCAAACCTAGAGTAACACGAGTGCAACATAAAAATCACATCTATTGAGCAAATGTGTGTGTCACACATACGACAATTGACATAATCAACATAATAATTGACATACGCCACTACAGCTTGCTGAGGGATGCAGGGAAACAGCTGATGCACAGGATACAGGATATCACCTTGGATTCTAGAGGGTTAACGGTTGATTAATTCATCATAAATCATGAAATCACAATACTTGGAGCTTGATGAAAATCTCATCCAACTCATCCAAATGACATTTTGAACAACATTATCGATCACACTATTTGATTTTACTTACTGATCAAATTCAATCCAAACGAAAATATCCGCCCAACATAAAACAAGAACATTTTCCAAATTCAACTTTCTGTAAGCAGCTAGAGTGTATGTGAGTATATGTGTTTGTGTGTGTGCGTGTGTGTGTCAGTTAGGTGTGAGTGGTTGGCATGAGGTCACCCGGGGTCACGAACCCGATACATGACCCGGGGCGGTGTTTGACCTTGTTGACCCCGATGAGGCGGCACTAAAGCGACGCCAATTGAGAGGCACATACACTCGCCAGCATGACACACAGACAAGCATACAGTTTTTGTATGACAGGGCGTACCTGGCGCATCACACGATCACTCGGCACAGTGAACCAGCGAGAATACAGTGAACCAGCGAGAATACAGTGAACCAGCGAGAATACAGTGAGACAGCGAGAATACAGTGAACCAGCGAGAATACAGTGAACCAGCGAGAATACAGTGAGACAGTGAGAATACAGTGAGAATACAGTGAACCAGCGAGAATACAGTGAGAATACAGTGATACAGCGAGAATAGTGATACAGCGAGAATACAGTGAGACAGCGAGAATACAGTGAACCAGCGAGAATACAGTGAGACAGCGAGAATGCAGTGAAACAGTGAGAATACAGTGAACCAGCGAGAATACAGCGAGAATACAGTGAGAGCCAAACACCAACTGATTGCACAATATCCTTCCATTCAAGCTCCAATAATAAACACACACACACACACACACACACACATATTATCTAGAGCTATTCTGAACATGTTCTCAGTGTTGGGCTCATTTTCAGATCACCAGTCAGTTCTCACACCCCCTGAGCTCTTGATAGCTATATTAAAAGTACCTCCCTCGTTCATCTCAATCAAATACCATTGTACCATTGTACCATTGTACCATACGCACATGAGTTTTTGCAACTTTATGTCTCCATTAGAAAAATAGGTTTAGATTTATCTCTTCGCACATTGTTCAAGAGGATTACAGGTAATATTAGGGAAAGTATAGAATATAGGTAAACCATATTTCCAAGTTTCAATGACGTCACGCCACATCGATGACGTCACGCAGTTCAATATTCCGCTGGTGTATCATCTGGTTCTCTTGTAATCGCGCCAGTAGCACGTCACTGAACACAACAGTGAACGTGCAGGTCGTGCGGTGAATTAACTTCAGCTTGTGAGAGAGCGAGAGAGAGAGGATGGGGGAGAGAGAGGGAGAGAGCAAGGTCGCGGTGACACGGGACACGCTGGTAATAAGAAGCACACGCCTCAATGCTGCATATGAACGACCAGCGGTGACAATTTACTAGACAGACAGACAGACAGACAGAACAACACGACAAGCCGCAGTGTCAAACAGTAATCTACAAGCACACGTGTATGTATGTGTGTGTGTGTGTGTGTGTGTGTGTGTTGGTCGCAGACACACAATATTCTGGTGTGTGGGCGATACATTTGCGATGGAGAGAGTGATGGTAGATAGAGGCAATAAGCTAGCAAGGACAGAGCATGAGAGCAAACTGCAGTACAAACAAACCACTTCTCAACCACGTGTCAGTGATATAGTGTCAGTGATATAGTGTCAGTGATATAGTGCCAGTGATATAGTGTCAGTGATGTAGTGTCAGTGATGTCGTGTCAGTGATATAGTGCCAGTGATATAGTGTCAGCGGTGTAGTGTCAGTGGTGTCGTGTCAGTGATATAGTGTCAGTGGTGTAGTGTCAGTGATGTCGTGTCAGTGATGTAGTGTCAGTGATGTAGTGTCAGTGATGTAGTGTCAGTGGTGTAATGTCAGGTGTAGTGTCAGCGGTGTAGTGTCAGTGATACAGTGTCAGTGATGTCGTGTCAGTGATGTAGTGTCAGTGATGTAGTGTCAGTGATGTAGTGTCAGTGATGTAGTGTCAGTGGTGTAATGTCAGGTGTAGTGTCAGTGATGTCGTGTCAGTGATGTCGTGTCAGTGATGTCGTGTCAGTGGTGTAGTGTCAGTGATGTCGTGTCAGTGATGTAGTGTCAGTGATGTAGTGTCAGTGGTGTAATGTCAGGTGTAGTGTCAGTGGTGTAGTGTCAGTGATGTCGTGTCAGTGATATAGTGTCAGTGGTGTAGTGTCAGTGATAAAGTGTCAGTGATGTAGTGTCAGTGATGTAGTGTCAGTGATATAGTGTCAGTGATGTCGTGTCAGTGATATAGTGTCAGTGATGTAGTGTCAGTGATGTCGTGTCAGTGATGTAGTGTCAGTGGTGTAGTGTCAGTGATGTAGTGTCAGTGATGTCGTGTCAGTGGTGTAGTGTCAGTGGTGTAGTGTCAGTGATGTAGTGTCAGTGGTGTAGTGTCAGTGATGTAGTGTCAGTGGTGTAGTGTCAGTGGTGTCGTGTCAGTGGTATAGTGTCAGTGGTGTAGTGTCAGTGGTGTCGTGTCAGTGGTGTCGTGTCAGTGGTGTCGTGTCAGTGATGTCGTGTCAGTGATGTAGTGTCAGTGATGTCGTGTCAGTGATGTAGTGTCAGTGATATAGTGTCAGTGGTGTAGTGTCAGTGATATAGTGTCAGTGATATAGTGTCAGTGGTGTAGTGTCAGTGATGTCGTGTCAGTGATGTAGTGTCAGTGATGTAGTGTCAGTGATATAGTGTCAGTGGTGTCGTGTCAGTGGTGTCGTGTCATTGATATAGTGTCAGTGGTGTAGTGTCAGTGATGTCGTGTCAGTGATGTAGTGTCAGTGATGTAGTGTCAGTGATACAGTGTCAGTGATGTCGTGTCAGTGATGTAGTGTCAGTGGTGTAGTGTCAGTGATATAGTGTCAGTGATGTAGTGTCAGTGATGTCGTGTCAGTGATGTAGTGTCAGTGATACAGTGTCAGTGATGTCGTGTCAGTGATGTCGTGTCAGTGGTGTCAGTGATATAGTGTCAGTGATGTAGTGTCAGTGATATAGTGTCAGTGATGTCGTGTCAGTGATGTCGTGTCAGTGATGTCGTGTCAGTGATGTCGTGTCAGTGGTGGCCTCGAAGCGTGACGCAATAGTCCGCCAGATCCCCGAGGGATTCACACGCCAGCTGAACGCCCGAGTGCATAAATGCGTGTGTGTGTATGTGTGTATGTGGCGGTCTCACTTATCATATGGTCGAGGAGTCACGTCCGTCAACGCCCCCACCCTCTCTCTCTCTCTCTGTGTGTGTGTGTATCCACCGCACACGCACTCACACATGTTTGTATGTCCGTGTGCCGACGCACATACAGGCCCGCCACTGGCTCGGTCGTTACACCGCATTCTCCGACCGACGTGTCTGTGTGTGTGTGTGTGTGTATGTGTGTATGTGAGCACTCCATCCCCACTTACCCGGGCACTGTACGCGCGGTGACAGAACACACACACAGACACAGACAGACAGACAGACAGACAGAAGCAGAGCAGGGCGGACGTATGGCCAACAACCTAGCACATACACACGCACACGCACATACATCTGCGGCGATGCCTCGTGAATTCGTCAACGGGCGGGCGCAAGGACAGAGCGGCAAATGGCTCCAGAAAAGAAAGAGTATGTGAGTAAGCAGCACGCAAGCACATACACCCACACCCACACACACACACTCACCGGCGGAATCGATAAGCGAGAGTTATACAGGGAAAGAGCACACAAACAGACACACAAACACAAACACTCAAACACGACTCACACACACACACACAGACACACGCATCTGTACGCTGGACATAGCCACTATGTGGATTGGATCTGAGTATGAGATCTAATAAATGAAGCCAGCTAATTCACACCAGCCACACACATACACACATACATACACACACGATGACGCCAGACTTGTTCGTAACCTCGTAACTCGTCAGTTTTCCAGCGCGAGTATGACGTCAACACACACACATACACGGTGTAAGTGAGAGAGTTCGCAATACAACTGGCAATATTGACAGGATAGATATAGAACAGGGGTTCCAAAATAATGTGACAATTACCGGGTGCTGTGCAGACAAAAATAATATAATTTTTAATAAAAATAATTGTTTGCTTATAAGTACCAATTTTTCTTAAGGAACTCTAAGCTGTATAAATCAATATTAAAACAACCTTTAAAAGGTTAAAAAAAACTTTGTCATTACGTCGTCTGTAGTTTCATCTTTTTCATATAGCTATCAGGAATGCAGGTGTGCGATAACTGACTGACTAAACAGTGTGCCAACACTGATACAAGGTTGAGAACCGCTCATATAGAACCTGAGAACTACTCATATAGAACCTGAGAACCACTCATATGGAACCCGAGAACCACTCATATAGAACATGAGAACCACTCATATAGAACCTGAGAACCACTCATATAGAACCGCCGTGGGGGTGTTGGTCAGGGATCACACACACACATGATTGAAAATGACTGGTCAAATGCACTGATTATACTTCCAGCCTGACTATTGATACTGTGTGCATTATTACACGTCGAGATGTATGCCGCCACACACACATACACATACACATACACACAATGCTGCCTGGTGTCACATATAAACAAACATGCACTCGCCACACACACTCATATTGATACAGGCACAACAGTGTACAGAGCCCTGGACAGAGCATGTGTGACAGACAGAGTGTGAGAGCACTTGGAGTGGAGCCAACTGGCCCTGGTTGAATAAGAACAATGTATCGATATGCCCCGGGGCGATCAGCAGATATGAGCGCGACATTGTCAGCACTGAACAGGAAATGCGTTGTTGAAAATGGCCCGTCCACCATTGGGGTAATTTAGCAATTTCTCTGGGGTAATGGAGGGAAATTATCCGTAGTGTTTTAGTTTAGCCATATATATATTTATTTATTATTAGAGCCACCGTATTAAACAGAACAATTACAACTTGTCGACAACATTGGCCAGAAGACAGGAAACATTCACAAACTAACAAATTAACATTAATTATACTAATAATATTGCTAGACAAATATGTGCAGTGTACAATATACGTACTTCTTGATGAACTACGCACATCAAGAAGGTCAAAATGACACTGTGTGTCTAGTTACATCACGGCTTCTTACCGGGGTGCCAACCTAGTTTCTAAGCGTCGATGTGTGTGTGTGTGTGTGTGTGTGTGTGTGTGTCAGTACTGACCAGGGTAAAGGAAGACGCCGGCAGCCAGGCCAGTAGTGGCCGACGGCGGGGGCGGCGGAAACAGTGGCACCCGGAAGTCCATGTCTCAAGTACAGAGCGTGAGAGACACGCAGGGAGAGTGTGTGGGAGCAGTCGCGACACTGTGACATACACACACAACACACACGCATACAAACATGCACGTGTAGCACAAGTGACTGAGTACTAGGTACTCCATAAGCCAGCTATGACTAGCTGACACAAAAAATGACCGCCAACACACACACACACACACGCACACACATACACATGAGGAACGCATGCAGCGGCTGGTAATGTTGTTAATATTGGCACCGGAAGCAGAACATCAAGAACATAAGAAAATAGGCACATTGGCGCTCACTTCGCATTGTTTAGCACCGATATATCAGTGAAATGGACCTATACAACAAGGCGAGCCAATGAGAAGTGAAAAATTAACAACATTTGCATGATTCTACTGCCGTGCAACAATCTCTCCTGTTGCAACACGTTGATCTGACACAAGGACACTGCACCATAATGCAGTCATCAACATGAAGCAGAATGATCCCTGCTGAAAGCGGCCAGCACACAGAGATGGCGCGTAATAAATAGCGAAAATAACAAATAAAACAAAACCACAAGAACAAAGACAGATAATAAAAAAACAGCGAACAATATAACTTATCATAAATTATATTCCAAACATGAATTCATAGCCACAATATATACTTGCTTTTCTAGTGAAGCCGATGAATACAGTACATTGAGAGAAAGAGTGTATTATACCTAACTCTATCATACCGGCCAAGATGTCGCTTTCAAGAAGTACAGGCCACCAATTGCTCTGTAAACTGAGTGAGACAGGAAGAGTGTGAGAGCGGCGAGGCAGAGTAAATGAGTAAATGCCATCACGAGCACGACATGTACCCGATCACACACACACACACACACACGCATACAAACATCTGTCTGTGGCTGTCGCAAAAACGCCATCAACCGACCATCAGCATTGGTGTCGTGTCAGTGGTGTCGTGTCAGTGTTGTCGTGTCAGTGATATGTCAGTGGTGTCGTGTCAGTGGTGTCCTGTCAGTGGTGTCGTGTCAGTGATATGTCAGTGGTGTCCTGTCAGTGATGTCAGTGGTGTGTCAGTGGTATAGTGTCAGTGATGTCAGTGGTATAGTGTCAGTGATGTGTCAGTGATGTCGTGTCAGTGATGTCGTGTCAGTGATGTCGTGTCAGTAGTGTCCTGTCAGTGGTGACATGTGACGCATGGCTGACGCATAAAAACGCCTACTGCTCAGTACCACATTGTCTCGAGTTTGTGTGTAGGTGTATGTGTGTTTGTGTGTGTGTGTGTGTGTGTGTGTGTGTGTGTGTGTGTGTGTGTGTGTGTGTGTGTGTGTGTGTGTGTGTGTGTGTATGTGTGTGTGTGTGTTACACCAGACATCAGGGACGGTCATAGGTGACGCGAGACTAAAACTGAGGGGAGAGAACTAGACATTAATAATCGGAATTGGTCTGATTCGGCTAATTAGGCAATTTTACATCACTATTACGACTGATTATATGACGCTATCATGACTAACTGAATTGGCATGCTTTCCTCAATTTGCCATGTAGCGTGTGAGAGGCGGTGTCGTGTCATTGTCATGTGTCATATTTATCTAGAACTAGCATTTCAGTGGAGTAGCAGCCAACCCAACCGCACCAATCAAGAACACTTAACATGCGTTGTGTTAGGAGGTGAATTAGCAGGAGATGATTTAGGAGGAATTTAGAAGTATTAGGAGAAAATGCTGATACCTCAATGATGTATGTACCTCAATGATCAAAACACCTCAACACAATACGCAACTTACTCTCGTCACTGCCGGTAATATATTAAAATATAGTGCAGTGATGCAGTGAGCTGAGAGGCAGAACTAATAGCAATTACAACCTGCTCAGGAGACACGAGAACAGTTCATTACAGGGGTCCTCTCCCCCTCTGTGGGGATAATGGGGGAGGGTGTTGATTCATAATGTAATATTGACAGTATGATATCGCTTGCCGCAGAAAAACAACACCAGGCTCAAATTCCCAGCCAGATAACATATCAATACACCACCAAGTGGAGTCATATTTGACGTGTTGGCTACACGAGTATGGTGTAATGTTATCATGCTACACATCAAACAGCAAGGCATTTTAGTAACGGACAAACATAACGATATTTCGATAGGAATTTAATCATTAAATAATGTATTTTGTTTTGATGAAAAAAACACGAACGCAGCACGGAAATTCATTAAAAATTTGAACAAATTTCTAAAATCACACAAAATTGCTGGAATCAATGATAGCACTGCACTTGCGAAGAAACTGATATTGTTATTAGGGCAGACTAATTAATGACGCGGTGATAAACAATGTCAAACATGCTTCAGTTAATTCGCAGTTCAAATTTGGACACAGCTATTTTAACATTAACAAATCTATCAGACCGGGTATTATTACCACATTCGAAGCAGTTTATAACTGAACACAGCTAGAACTCGCCCAATAAGATCCAGTTAGTGCAGTCAATACCTGAGGAAGCTGAGTCAACACCACGCAAACAATCTCACACACACGCACAAACGTACGCAACCAGCACACAACACATACTAACTGCCCAAACTCACCGTACCACTCACTACATACACACACACACACACACACATGAGCACATACACCCGCACACGGACACACAGCAGCAGACGGACGGACGACGACGGGAGAGCACATGCAGACACACAGACATACATACAACCGCACACGCACGCACACAGCGCTGCTTCGGCGGTGGTCCGTGTGTGTGTCGGTGTGTATGCGTGTGTGTGTCGGTGTGTCGGTGTGAGTGTGAACGCACGAGCTTTCGGCCACATACACACATAGACACACCGAGACAGAACAGATACGGCATCGCGTCGCACACACGTTCACTCGCTCGTTCGCTCACACACAGACACACAGACAGACAGACAGACAGACAGCGAGTCGGTCGCCATGACAGGCGCGGCACTGCCGTTTGCTGCGGTGTGGCATCAATTACACACAGACACACACACACACTGGCTGGCTGTCTGGCGCCCGACCGGGAAAATCTCGCGGACAGAGTGCAGCAGAATTGACACGAAGAAAGAGTGGCTGGCAGGGGCGACACGCACGCCCGCTCAGTGACAGCGCGCGATCAATGCGTCACAGGCCTGCGGTCATGTGCATGACTGTCTGTCTGTCTGTGTGTGCGTGTGTGTCTGTGTGTGTGTGTGTGTGTGTGTGGTACAGCGTGGTGTTGTGGTGCAGTGTTTGTGGCTGTGGTATTACAGGCGTACAAGCGGCTGGCTCCAAATCGCGGGCGTCAAAGCTGAGTTCAGCACGGAGAAAGTGGGGGGGGGGGGGGGAGTGGACGGGCGGGGGTTTGATAACTGCGTAATTTGTCACAGAGGCGATCGCCAGGGGTTTCCCATAAAATCTGGCCTAATTCACTGACACAATGCAAACGTCAGACATTTTCACACGACCAAACACCTGTTGATAACATGATAATTATTGCAACACAACACAAATAATTCTGATATTCAATGTTATATAGAATGATTAATTAAATATTAATCTTAATTCATTTAACTTTATTTAATTTTGTATCCACCTTGATATTTTGCAAGATAAATTTAATGTTACAAGGACGTAGATTTATTTCGAGACTCGGGGGGGATGACAGTCATCATGTATTAGTGTTCAAAGTTGACTCAGTTGGTCAATTGTGTGGTACCCTCAACTATTTACGGCCTATGCAATTAAAACACACCTACCTTAATGAAAAGTATATTGTGTGAGGTATAATTGTTCACATATTTTTTATTTTTTATTATTTTTTTTTTATGCTGGTTTTGATGATACGATGCCAAAGATTTGAATTAAACATATTTCTCGGGGGGTATTATTGTATATTCATACCCAAGGTCAATTTGTCGGGGGTATAATACCCCCATACCCCCTGGAAGTGCCCCCATGTCTCCTACTGTATATTTATTCTCTCATTCTGAACTCATCTTTTCTTGGTTTCTTTTACACTCCTCATCTCTCACTCACTGTATGCTTCCTCCTCTCATTGTTGAGACAGTGTAACAGTGAATGACAGTGTAACAGTGAGTGACAGTGTGACAGTGAGTGACAGTGTAGCAGTGAGTGACAGTGTAACAGTGAGTGACAGTGTAACAGTGAGTGACAGTGTAACAGTGAGTGACAGTGTAACAGTGAGTGAGACAGTGTAACAGTGAGTGACAGTGTAACAGTGAGTGACAGTGTAACAGTGAGTGACAGTGTAACAGTGAGTGACAGTGTAACAGTGAGTGACAGTGTAACAGTGAGTGACAGTGTAACAGTGAGTGACAGTGTAACAGTGAGTGACAGTGTAACAGTGTAACAGTGAGTGACAGTGTAACAGTGAGTGACAGTGTAACAGTGAGTGACAGTGTAACAGTGAGTGACAGTGTAACAGTGAGTGACAGTGTAACAGTGAGTGACAGTGTAACAGTGAGTGACAGTGTAACAGTGAGTGACAGTGTAACAGTGAGTGACAGTGTAACAGTGAGTGACAGTGTAACAGTGAGTGACAGTGTAACAGTGAATGACAGAGAGCGATCACGCGGTCGCCACAGTACTGGCCTTTGAGAGATCGCTCGGGCAAACACTCGAGTACTCACAACCTCTGTCTCTCTCCCTCTCACACTCTCTCTCTCTCTCTCATCCGCCGCCTTCCACCACCGGGACCGCGCCTGCGAGTTTTTGTGTATGCGCGTGTGTATGTGTATGTGAAGTGCGTGCGTGTGTGCTGGTTCAGCGCAGACTGACACACACACACACACACACACACACAGATGTGTGCGTGCGTGTGGGTGTGTGCGAGCATATAGACGCACGGTCTCAAGATACACATAGACAAATGCGTACACACATAAACCACGCACACACACGCACACACACACACACACACACAGACAGACAGACAGATAGAAATACCGGGAGTGGAAAAGCGACGCGCTCAAGCACGCAGACACCAACACCAACGCTCACACACACATAACACACGCACATACACTCCCATTCTCTCTCGGTCACACAGGCACTCCTGGGCCACACGCCTGCATGCGCACACACAGACACACACGCACGCGCACACCCTCAGTGGCACGTCATTAGCAGGCGACGTGATGCGACGTGACGGCACGGCAGCTGTTGACGCCGCCGGCACCGAGGTAGCACGGGGGATGGACAGACAAGACCGTGCAGGGGAGGAGGGGGGAGCTAAACTCTCGAGAATGGAGGCCGTATCGATCAGAGGCGGTGCTGTCACACTCAAACTCGGCCGGCGTGCGAGCACATCCGGTGGCGGGTGCGTGGGGAACAAGCCCCCAATCTATTGAGTGCATTATTGGTCCATCCAATTGTATATCAACAAGCATATGCCCCAATTAAAAACAGCGGTCAAATGCGTACCGATCATGGGCATAGATCCTGGGGGGAGGATGAGGGGTATATATACTCCCGAGAAATTGACTGGGGTATGAACATGCAATTATACCCCGCGAGAATTCTGCTGAGTTCATTTCATTCAAGGGTATATTGTCATCAAAATAAGCATAGAAAAGAGTGGCAAAGGAGTTACAAACGTGTGTATGCAATTATATGCAATATGTTTATAATTGAGGTATGTGTGTTGTAATTGACTAGGCCGGCGGTCGGCAATGTGCCGTTTTTAGCGCTGCTCAGTGGCTCCCTGGAAGTTTTTCAAAAATGTTTCCAAATGGAAAAAGATGGGGAGGGAAATATATGTTTGGCTCATTATGTATTTGTAGCCAACTTAGTCATTTTGATAGCAGGGTAATAAAGATACATACAGCATATAATGCCTTCAGAGCCGTTGCGAGGAATTATGGGCCCCCCCGAAGGCAACATGGGGCCCCCATTGTGAATATTGAATGCATTTATTAGACATAATCACATAGTACGTGAAGCAAAGGGGCCCCTCAACATTCGGGGGCCCCCCGGCCGGGGGGTACGGGGGGCGGTTGCTACGGCTCTGGATGCCTTCCTTATATATAGGGTGACCTTTTGGTGCGCTATAAATCCAAAAAATTTGCGCTAAAAATCCTAAAAGTTGCGCTTAAAAGTTTGCAGAAACTTCACTGAACCCCGTAAAAGGGTAGTGGAAATCACTTAATTATGAAAAAATACTTTTTGTTAAAAAAATTGCTTTTCATATCTATTAATACAATACGTTTTTAGTATTCGCGGTTGTGCTAGGATTGCGTGCTTCATGAGCTTCAACTGTCACCTCACTGGCGACAAGGGTGACATTTGGAAGCGCTAAAAATCACAGTTAAGTTGCGCTAATAAGTTGTAAGTAAATCAAGTTGCGCTAATAAGTTGAGCTCAACGTCTAGCTAAAATACTAAACAATAGGGCAATAAAATTTAAACACTGAATTCACTCCTTAACACTCCTTGGTTTGATAGTTTCGCGTTTTTGTTTCTAATTAATGCATTTGAGCAGTTGCGGTTGCGTTAAGATTGTGTTCCACATGCTTTTCTAGTCTGTCGCACTGATGCCTGGTAGTGACATTTAAATACATATTGTTCCAAGGTCTAAATGGATTTTGCAGATAAAAGAGAATCTGATTATGCGGTTATTATATTAAAGTAATGTTGATCTAACTATTTGCTCTAAGGTTGCTCGAAAAGTAGAAAAATTAAAGTTTAAATGTATTGCACAAATGCCCCTAGCTATGTCAGAGTGCTATGTCTATATTATATTTTCTATATCTCTATTGTGTCTATATATATATACATATGTGCAGAGCCGTTGCGAGGAATTATGGGCCCCCCCCCCCGAAGGCAACACTTGGGGCCCCCATTGTGAATATTGAATGCATTTATTAGATATAATTAGGGCTGTCAAAAAAGTAACCTAAAAATCAGAAAAAAGTAACTTTATTTTCGAGAAAAAGTAACCTAAAAAAGTAACCTAAAATAACCTGAGTTTTAATGTTATTATCACTTTTGTATCGTTTTATCACATGTTTATCACGCCTTTGATGATCAGTGTGCTATATTAAATACACGGTTTGTTTGATGTTTGTTCTTGAACATGAAAAGTAACCTAATAACCAATAAAGTAACCTAAAAATAACCTCCTTAAAAAAAGGTCAAATTCCGTTTGCAGTTCTGAAGGAAGAAAATACACCAGTCCTGCTTTTTTATCATCTTTCCGAGTTGGTACTACTTTTCCACCCTCTCCGATCTGGTACCATTTTTACAACAAACAACCAAACGTGACTTAATATGATTAGGCTAAGCTCGCAAAAAAGAGCATAACCATCAAAATGTAATTAAAAGTGGAAAGCTAATACAAATGCGAAAAACAATAATTTCAAATGTCAATATTTTTTTGTAATGGTCGCAATAATGTTCTTTATATTGTTTCAATGTAACTTGTTATCAAATAGCACGTACTACAGCTTGTATATTAAGGTGAGCGTAAACACTGCATGTGTTAATGCCCCCCATCCTCCCATATGTAGCACCCTGTGCTCCCAGTCTTATAAATGTCAAACGTGGGAAAATGGCGCTATCTCACGCCCTCAAAATCACGTGCAAATTCCTGTTCAAGTAAATGCGTACTGTCAAGTGCTACAGTGCAGTATCTGGTATAGAGAGCTCACACATCGTACTATACCACGCTCCAAACATCTCACGACACCCTCCGGTTCGTGGACATTTCCTAAAATGGAACGACCCTGTCCTGTGTAACCAAAAAAACGTATAAATATCGAGTAGCACAGATATAAGGTGAATAGCAAATGCTAAATCCTAACAGCAGAAATTTTGACATTTCTTGATCTTCAGACCTCTCATCTTCAGACCTCTCACCTTCCCATCTCTTTTCATATTTTATCCTCATGTATATCGTTGTTGTGCTTCTTATCTGCAAAAAGTCACCAAACTTCGCGGTAATTTTACCTAATAACAAGACAAATATCAAAAAGTAACCTGATGATTAAAAGTAACCTAAAAAGCAAAAAAAGTAACCTAACGATGAAAAAGTAACTTTTGGTAACCTAATAACTTTTTTATTAATTATCGTACACAACTTTTTCATGCAGTTTTAGGTAGCTTATGAAAAAGTGACCTTTAGGTGAAAAAGTAACTTAATAAACTTTTGACAGCCCTAGATATAATCACATAATACGTGAAGCAAGGGGGCCCCTCAACATTCGGCGGCCCCTCAACATTCGGCGGCCCCTCACATTCGGGGGACCCCCGGCCGGGGGGTACGGGGGGCGGTTGCTACGGCTCTGCATATGTGTGTGTCCGTATCCGGTGATATGCACACTCAGGATGTCTAGCACCACACACGGACACAATGCTCACCCGCCTTCCAGATACATGTTTACCGAGTTTATGTTGACAATACATGAGCATATGCTGCATTGTACACCTTTACAACTTATTTTTTACGGATAGTGTAAAATAATTGTTCTACAAGTTCCAAAATTGTCCTATATCCAAGCAGTTGCTCTTAAAAATGAAAAAGTTGTAAAAGCTGAGCTAAAAACAAAAAGTTGCGTTAATAACTTCATTAATATTTACCTCAGATCAATAAAATATTGGTTTTTGGGCCTCTCATGATGAACAGATTTTACTTATTATTACATTTATGTACACATGCCTGTTTTTATGTTGAATTCTAGAATTTCATTAAAAAATGAACGGCGTTCACGGAATTTATTACAAAAACACGTTTATTTTTTCACTTTTTTTGCCTTACCCTTGTAATTGCATCTGTGTTCACAGTATATTCGCTGTCTCATTTACAAGCTTCTGCATGATCCTCACCAACCTTCTTATCTTGCTAATCTTCTGTCTCCCACTGACTCACACTCTACTCGTCGCCTTCCTCTCCCTTGTCCTCGTGCATCTATCGAATCTTCCAGGTCCTCTAAATCGTTCTTCTATTACGCCCCTCGCTTGTATAATTATCGTCCCTCTCATATCAACCGCGCCTCTTCATTTCGGTCATTCCGCCGTCTGCTTCGCCTGTACCTTTTTGACATTTCATTTGATCCCGTCTCTCACTCTCTCTCCTTTCGCCTCTCTGTGATATTGTTTCAACTATTTCTCCCTTTCATGATTGTTTCAATTCTCCTCGTTGTCATATTTTTCCCTGTCTTGAGCACAGTTACTGCTTCCCTTCCTTCCTTGCTGCTCTATATTTTCTATTGTGAATGTTCTCTGTTATAATTCTCTGTCGATTTTATTGTTTGAACATACCACTTGATTTTTGGCTTTCTGTGTTATTTGTGCTTGTTATTTACTCATTTTGGTTTGTTTTGTGACTTCACGCTCTTCTATCTGCTGATTTCTCCCTTATTCTTAATAATTGTCGGTTTACCACAATAGATGATTGATGATCGTTTTACCTCAATTGATGTTTTCCGTTTTTCGCGCTTGTGTTTTACCGGCGCTATAGCAAATACACGTTGTTGTTGTTGTTGATATATTTTGATATGTTGTAGATTATGTTTTTGAAACATGTTTACACTGTGCGCACTAAATCCAGATGAAACTAAAACAGACAATGACAGACACAACACTTGCCCACTCATAAATACAAGCACATGCTCGAATAACACTTGATAACACCGTCAATAAAATAAATATTCTCATAAATAAACGAGACTGAAAATAACAAAACTATTCTTTCATATTCCACACATCCTGAATGTTTGGGAATTTTAACAAAACACACATACAGATACGGGAGCATGATTGTACAGACACGACACCAATAATGCCAAGGTTGTGGTTGCTGAGCGAAACATACGCCATAGATGGCGATAGTGAGAGAACGAGGACACACGAAACAGAATCACAAATAGATGTCTCCACCATAGCGGAGGATCACGGAGACATTGAGCTCGAGAAGGAGGCGATGTTGAAACTGAGCACGTGACTATTTCAACACATTGTTGACAATCTGTGTAACAGAGCAGCGACAAACACACACACACACAAATGGTCATATGATACACAAACACACATAAACATGAATTCAGCGTAATGAAGCCGCAGTATAGAGCACAGCGTCAATAATAAATATTATTATAACTATTATCGCACAAAACGAACAATGTGACGCAGGAAGCCCTATATACCGAATCATGCGTGCACTATACTTTGTACGTTTAGAAGACGGGAAATTGGAAGCGATTAAGAGAAGAATGAGATGGTAGATAAATCACGACTGACACACACACACGACATACATTGATCACAATGAAATGAACGCATCAGGTAAGTTTTATTGTATGTGTGTGTGTGTGTGCTTGTGTAGTTATCTACACACTGTAATTCTTTCAGTGTATAGATAACCCTCTCAACGGTTGTATTGTATTGCGGACTGTGGAAATTGTTGTGTGGTCAGTAAATACTTGTACTTGAATGTGTGTGTTAGGACAGAACCAGACGACCACACAACACTGCACACAACGGACAAGACAGCACATCACGGATAATAAGGCAAAGTGTGAAAGAACGAGTGAAAACTGATCATATCGCAGTGTGAACAGGTTGAAAGACGAGATAAAACTAGCCGTCTCTTGATCTGACGATGATATCAAATCAGCAACAAATGAGGCAATGTGTTAAAATTGTTGATGGTTTCAGGAGGTTGTGTTGTCAATGTGCATTATGTCACCAGTGAGTGTGGAGTTATCCTCCATCGGTCTGTATTGTAACATGAGCTGAGAGCCAGCTAAGAACATGAGTAGCATTTGGATGTGGGAAATATTACTATATTAAACAGAGGAGTGCATGATCAATCGGTATGCTCAGGAGAGAAAAACAGAAAACATCAGGTTGAACAAGTGACAAAGCAGCGAGAAACAGTTTGTGAATCAATCTGGAAACCGCTGGTTGAGAAGAGGAAGCAGACAAGAAGAGAAGATCATTATCAGCACAGTGTACAAGACTGATTTCCGCTGTTAACACCAGTCACCCTTCTGTAAAGATGACGTGTTGGCGATAAATAGGAAAAACGACAGTGTGGGATATTGCACACAAGATAACAACACCACTGTCAACATGTCACTACTCAGCAGAAATTCACTGAGAAAATGACATATAGATGAACAAAAATGTAAATGAAATAAACACAGAAATAAATGAATGTTTTGGTATCGTCAGAATACATGTATATATAAAATACAGCTATATTAATATTAAAACCACGATAGAATAGTTATCAATTGTGTGAACGAGTTGATGTTGATATAAATGTAAGCTAGCACACACACACACACACACACACACACACACACACACACAAGCAGACGCTGCAATGCACAACACACGAGTACAGTAATCGACAGTGGATGCCAAAGCTCACCTGTGTGGACCGAGCCCCCACTGGCACGGCCCCTACTCTGAACAAGCACACAAACACAAAACAAAAATGTGACATACAAACACATAAAGGTGAACACAAGACACAGATCCATAATAAATCCGCTGATGAGAGCAAACATATGCCAGTCGACGTTATAAAAACATTAGATCAAATACACACACACCTTGATATAAGAGGTAATATACAAGGGGAATATGCAGTTTCGAGGCAAGCTTAGTGACGTGTTAATTAACTTGAAGCGGTTCAAAAGACTGCAGGATGTAGGATTACGGATGTTGTAGAAGACAACAGAGATGGTGTAATTAAATCAAAAGAAACGGTACAGTTACATAAACAGAGACGGTAGAGGTATATGAGCAGCAGCGGCGGCGCCACGGGGGGGCTTGGGGAGGCAAGACCCCGCAAAAAATATGCCAAGCCCTCCCTAAGCCCCCCCCCCCCCCAAATCATAATCATGGACATTAAAAGTTCTTGCCACTGTAAATGAAGTCCTGTAATTTTGGTTCAAGTTCGAGGACTGAATCAGTGTGCCCCAGTCCCTTATTATAATATTATGTAGTCAGCGTTCGAGTGTAGCTATTCATGCTTCGCCAAGCCCCCTCAACTTTTCCCTTAGCCCCTCATCGGAAGAATGCTGGCACCGCCACTGATCAACAGAGCCGGTACAGAACAGCACATTACATAACACCAAACTCAAAGTTAAGAAATATATATATTTCAGAGTTGATGAAAGTCACAGGTGTATTGACGGCAGCCAACAAGATAAATTGCATTACAGAGTAGCTGGAGACAACTTCATCGCAACATGAATAATTGTAGAATGAAGGAAAAAAGAATGAATGATTCACGAGAGGAAATGATGAATGAACAGAACAAGGTAGATTGGGAAAACGGTGACATAACAACGCGTAAACAACGTGATCATACTGAAAAAGCATAAAACGAAAACGACATACTCAAGCTAATGCGCAGACAAACACACACACACACACACACACACACACATATTGATGGATTAAAGCGATAAAGATGAAGCATAAATGGAAATAACCAATGCACAATTTGAGGGAAAATGAAAAAGTCTGAAAACACGACGTAGAGAACGAAAGACAGAGAGAGAGAGAGAGAGAGAGATAAATCAGAGAGAGCTGGTACATGTTTGACTGTTACCCAAACACAGCGACCAAGTGAAGTTCACTGAGTCCTGTAAGCACAACTAGGTGACAACACCGAATAATACGCATGCACATGATGAGTACGTAACAGTGAGAACACAGTGAGTGATGTCATATGAACAACAGTGAACAAACACGATCAAATGAAGCCCCAGTTTATATGTTCATGATTTGTTCAGACTGCTGAGTCACAGTACAAAATGCACCGTCTCAGTAGAACCGTGTGATGGACTCATCTGGATCTGCCGCAGGCGTATTTCTCCCAGTCAGTTATACAAGTCTTGATAGATAGCATTGTTATCGGCCCACCAACCGATCATGACCATAATTCAACTGTAAGCCACTGTGATGATTTACAGGGAAACATTGAGAAAACTTTCGTGCATAAATATTCGTCTGCAATATTTCCACCTGCAGAGACATACGATTGCCAGCAATTTGTAGCTATTATGCGTGAGAGATCGGTGTTATGAGTGCCGATATATCAATCAATATCTCTCTATCATCAGCCAATTTACACTCAAATTTCCTGCATATTCTGGCTCTTGTACACGCACTGGCCCGCCTGTTCCTGAATTATCGCAGTGATTATCTCTCTGTCATTCAGCGTGATGACCATATGTAAATATTTGCACGCACATTCCTCGTCAAGTACTGTTGCAAATAACAGCCATCACTGAATGGGCTCTCCGATCTCACCAATCCTTCTCCAGTACTCAACCTTAGTACTCGTCAAAAGATACACACACACGCATGCTCCTACTGGCATAGTGTACAGTGTACCAGTCTCTGAGAGTACCGCATGACAGCGTGCTCATTGTGAACTCAAGACTGACAGCAAAAACGAGCACTGAAGCTGAACATGTGGAAATAACACCAGCATTCACGCCGACCACACAATTAGCGACCAATCTTATTCAACCCGGTGTCCATGCGTCCGTCGTCGACCATCAACTTAATACACAACCCATGATCCCACTGCAACAACGTAGGTATTAAGCACATCCCCCCTTCTCTGCTGCAATCTATAGGGAATCATATTTCAATAAGGAATCTGCTAGAAAACTGTACAAAGAAAGACAGGATGATGTCCGAGAAAATCTGTGTTTGTGTGATGTGTGTTTTTGTGTGATCAACTCACCAACGAGACAAGACGCGTCGTCATAACAATTCTACTTAGAAAAACTGGCTGCAAAAATAAATTTAGCATAACAAGCATAGCAAACACATGGACAATGAATAAAATACATACACAAGATGCATGACCACGAATGTGTCTATATAAATCATCCAAGACAACAAAACTGAATGACATGAAGCAAAAAAACGATGAAAAGCAGAACTGAACAACAATAAAACAATAAATAGAAAAGTTTAATCAGAGCATCACTGAACAATATTTGAGCACTTTTACGGTGTTGTGAGTGTATATCTGCGCTTATATGCGCGAATTGTGCTCAGAAAAGATGACAAGACACACGACAAAATGTCCTCAATTATATCACCTCAAATACACCTATTATCCGCCTAGTAAACTGCATTTCTGGTGCTAAATTCAAGAGCCAGACTTTCAAGGCAAATATTGAGTTGACATTATTCGGCTTGGGGTAGTATTTCATGGAAACTGAAGCCTTCCGCAAAACTTTCTTGTTTTTATCTGTCAATTCTAGTTGGAATCCGACTTTTCGGGGACAAAACACGTTCTACAATGGTCACGATAAGCACTCGTGTGTATGTGTGTCTGCGTGAGTGAATGTTTGCCGTAGATAACCAAAAACACAAATGCGTTTTAGGCACGTGTTTGTGGCACCGGGACACCTGCACCAGGAGTCAACTGGGTTCCTCTAGACCAGCGGTCCGTAACCTGTGGGGAATAGAGGGGCTGCCAAGTGGAGAACTAAAAATCCAACAGAACAGGACAAATGAGTGTCCTATCAATCCGACTTCATTCATTTTCCTTCCCAGTGACTTGCTGACATCAAAATTGGCGGAACAACGAAATGTATTGGATTTCTCAACGCTGCTGTGGAAAATGAAGAATTGGCTCATTGAGAAGTGGAGAATCAGACAGAAACAAGGTTGCGGACCACTGCTCGAGACTCACACTTACAATAAGTGAGTTTTGCCAAGCTGCGGTACTTGACGGTTGCTTACATGGTCTACGGAGCAAAGTGATCGGAACTTGACAAGCAGTGGTCTCTGTGCGCGTACTCACCAGCACTGTGGGAGGAGAGGTAGCGCGGGGAGGACTCTCAGGAGGGGGCAGACGCTGTACCCAGTTATACTCGCGGAGTGCTACCGGCAGACCCAAGCGCTCGTAGTCATCAAACTGCAGACCGACACACACACACACACACAAATGCAACACTTTGCACATTCGAATGCCAGTTTATCATTTGAAAGACCCTTCATTGAGCCACGCAGCTACAAGTAAACCAGTGACACCAGTAATCAACAGAAAGAGACACACAGACGAGTAATTAACACAAACCCAGTGTGTTGCAGATACTATAAAACTTGGAACAAGTTTTCGCCACCAGGGAATGCAAGCACTGTGACATTCAATGACTGATCATCTAAAACATCCGATTGTTGAATACAAACTTCTGATATATGAAAATATAACGATTAAATATATGAAGGAAAAGTTGAAGGTTTAAGTGGCACGGGAAAAAGCCGGGAAGAAGCCGAAGCTTATGAAAACACACAGGTGTGTCCCGTGCAGCTCGCTGTCACCGCAGAACCGACCCTCTCCACGCTATGGCGCCACAAGGACGAAGGACGTATGAGAGAGGGCCACCTCCCCAGAATGCATGGCACAACGCATGACTGATATCTGGTACCATCATTTACTGCTGGGTGGATAGGGGCTGTTGGATTATAGAATTCGCCCACGAAATTCTGCTCGGCCGGGTTTCGAACCACGGACCTCCCGCTTGAGGCGGGTGTACTAACCACTACGCCACGGAGTCAACAAACATGTAACATGATAAAACATGAACATGAAATATAAATTCAAAATACAAACCAAAACTGGACACAATGCCGAAAATTCCAGTGCAAATCGAACAATAATTGATTGAAACGAACACAATTCCGACGAATAAGACAAAGAGACGAAGGTTGAGTGCGAGTGGGCAGTCTTCATGTCGTACCAATGCAGAGTTGAGCGTCGTACTTGACTATAAACAAGCGATCAAACCGGGCACAAAAACAGACCAGCACATGACATACGACGTGTAAACAGCGGGAATCAGTCAGACATCGAGCTCGTGATCCAAATAAGCATACTGTCTGTCTGAACCGAGTGTCAATATCAAGATGCACAACGATCAATATCTCAAGCACCATCATCTCAAGTCAGCGGCGAGAAAAATGTGATTGAACCGATGAGAAAAAAGTCTGTGTCTGCAATGTGTGTGTGTGTGTAAGTGTGTAATACGCGACTTACACACACACACACACACACATACAGGGTGTTCCAAAATCTTGAAGCACATTTGAAGAACCCATATCTCCTTAACTATGAGAGGTAATAAGATATAAGTTCTGCCATTTTAAAGCTAATTGCATTAAGTATTCTGTAAAGTTATTGATTTTTTCAGACCCATTAATGCCGTTCACTTAACCAGAAAAAGCGTTTTAGCGCTTAAATTAGCAGAAACTGAAACATGGACTGTTAAACATGCAACTAGTAGTGGAAAACTAGTTAATGAATAAATTGGGTGAGAAACAGTCGGGTGACTTCATTTACCAACAAGATCGAACGCCTCAACACTGGATCCTCAGGGTTAGACTGATTGTGAACACAACACTGTCAGACAGAACAATTGGACGGTTTGGGCAGAATGATCACGATCTCATCGCCACTAAGATCTCACACCATGCCATTTATTCTCGGCGATATTTGTGAAAAGATTGGCCTGTGTGCCCTCTATCCCTGGAAACGTGGATGAGCTGAAGGTACGAATAAAAAGTTGTTGCAATCATTGGCAATGCATGCTGGGACGCGTTGGGCAAGAATTTGACCATCGGCTTGATGTGTGTTTTACGCTCATATCGAATACCATTGAACATTCAGTGTAAAACTTGAGAATACAAGCTTTCTGAATTTATCAGATACGTTATCCTTGATAATTTCAGAGATATTCAACGTCAAAATGTGGCGACGACTTTTGGAACACCCTGTATAATAGCTTTGAATGGACCAATATACGATTGAAAACCGCTCATTTCTTGTTATTGTATAGGTCTCACTGAGTACGTACACACATACACACACCGGCAAACATACACACGCATGTAAACAGAAATAAAAACCGGATAGATCCGGTTGGCGCCAGTTGAGTCAGGTTTGTGCGGCCCAATCTACCGTGCAACACCAGCGTTGCACAACGAAACAAGAGCGGACAGACAGACAAACATACAGACACACTGACATCAAGTGCAATATTGAAAAACTGCGTAGCTGCAATCAAGCCCAAATTGCGCTAGACACAAAAACAGTTGTCTATTGTCAAAGAAGACAAACGTTGCCGAATGTGGCAAAAACGTGCAATGCAAACTGTTTGAGAAAATTCAGCAAAGAAAAGTGAGTCAGTAAGCTGTTGAACAAGCGAGATGCACGGCTAGAATAATTAACCGACAATAATTGTGAAGATGCGTTAACATTAGTCAACGTATTAACTGTTAACATTAGTCAACTTATTAACTGTTAACATTAGTCAACGTATTAACTGTTAACATTAGTCAACGTATTAACTGTTAACATTAGTCACCGTATTAACTGTTAACATTAGTCACCGTATTAACTGTTAAGAAAGATGTGACCAAGTATCACAACAATGTTATGTCCCCACACACACACACACACACACACATAGACCTGGCCGTATTGTATTATATCTCAGTTTAACCAGTAAAAACGTGTGCCAATTGCCCAGCAAAACCGTACTTTGAACGCTCGAATTTCATTGATGTGAAGGCGATGTATAAATGAACCATTTTTTCAGCGACAGTTTACGACACAAATAAGATTTAAGTAAACTAAAACTATTATACGACTTGATGAACTGAGCGATGCTGTATTTGTGTGCTACCTCATGGACGTATATTATGGGGGGTAGGGGGTATATATACCCTCGAGAAATTGGCTGGGGGAGTATGAAAAGGCAATTATACCCCCAACATTCTGCTGAGTTCAGTTCATTGGGTATATTGTCATCAAAATCAGCTTAGCAAAAAAGTAACAACACACGACAAATGCGAGTGTATACAAGTGTGGTATATGCAATATGATCTTCATTGAGGCGTGTGTGTTCTAATTGACTAGGCCGGAAATAGTTGGGGGTCTCATGCAATTGACCAACTGAGTCAACTTTGAACACTAATGCATGATGACTGTCATCCCCCGAGTCTCGACACAAATCTACTTCCTTGACTGGCCCCAATAACTCGCACTATTCTTAATCAGCTGATATCAGGTGACATGAGTCGCACCTGAGATCGCAGCGTGTGGTAACAGTCCCGACACACCACGGCTCGCGTGCCATTGCACACCAACATACCACCGGCAGGCAACTGGTGAGACCGCGTCAAAAACGGAAACTCCTACACACACACACATTTAAATAAGATAAGCTTAATGAATATGGCGTGTGTTGTCGGTGCGTTTGTACCGATGTATTAGTGAATTATTTGATACACAATATGATGCCCACGAGAAAATTACTAAACTGATTTATAGTGATATCCATATATTTATAGTGATATCAAGTTCAAAAGACGACTTTGTGTATCAAGCTTTGCAATTCGGAAGATCAGTATGCCAGAAATATGTTGGAATTTTTTATAATATTAAATGAACACAGATTTAGTGAACAATATTAGCGACTAAGTGAACAGCGATACTGCAAAAAAACATGGAAAAGGAGTCTTGGACAGGAGCGCGCCGTGACTTTTCAACAAGCTGCCGACGACAGTCAACATGTCACCAAATGTGATTATTTTCAAAAAGAGATTGGAAACGATTTCATTCAAGAAGTCGTATGATTCATGTTGATGAAATGATCGTGGGGGACGTGGAGCGTTGAACTACAACGAAACACAACAAGTAGCTGGATCATGTAGATATTGTTGCCTGATTGAGAAGTGTCATATACTACGCTGATTATGGTTTGATACTTTCATATCATATTTGCTGCACACTGCCTCACACGGCGGATAGAGATGGGAGACAAGATGAGGTGTATTGAGGTACAGGGATAGTCAGGATGTGTTGATGTACAGGGACAGTCAGGATGTATTGATGTACAGGTGCAGTCAGGATGTGTTGATGTACAGGGACAGTCAGGATGTGTTGAGGTACAGGGACAGTCAGGATGTGTTGAGGTACAGGGACAGTCAGGATGTGTTGATGTACAGGGACAGTCAGGATGTGTTGAGGTACAGGGACAGTCAGGATGTGTTGATGTACAGGGACAGTCAGGATGTGTTGAGGTACAGGGACAGTCAGGATGTGTTGATGTACAGGGACAGTCAGGATGTGTTGATGTACAGGGATAGTCAGGATGTGTTGATGTACAGGGACAGTCAGGATGTGTTGATGTACAGATATAGTCAGGATGTATTGATGTACAGGGATAGTCAGGATGTGTTGATGTACAGGGACAGTCAGGATGTATTGAGATACAGGGACAGTCAGGATGTGTTGAGGTACAGGGACAGTCAGGATGTATTGATGTACAGGTGCAGTCATTGTTAAAGACAGGATGTTCAGGCACTAATAATGTAATATAAATATGTAATGTAAAATATAACAGCAAAATAGGCATTTATTAAATCCGAGACAAACATCATTATTGATCAATTACTTTGATAACACATAATAGTCAGTGTTTATAAAGATAAAAGTAATATTTCAATGTACGCAAGACCCAAATTGTGTCTACGATCGGAGAACAGTCACTTGAAGAGTGAAAAGAGCCAACGTCTACAAACGTCATTGCAGCACATTCAAAGTGCGGAAGAATAGTACTTGAATAATTGTACTTGAATAAGACACATATCCAAAGTTGTCCACTTCAATGACCTTATCATTTTTAGTTGCAAAATATCTTCATTTCCCTCGAGTGCGCTTGTAAGCTTCACCTATACATAACGCACATTTTCAACAGGAATTGGATTTATGCCGTATACAATGTGTATAGTGGACTCCAACTCTGTAAATGTGGTCTCTAATAATTCATCTTCGGCTATTGATCAAACCACTTGGGGCAATATCAAAAAGTGTGCTTTTATAAACACAAAGCCATGTTACATTAATTTCATCGAAAGGGATTTTATTATTTTGACAGATGCTGAACGTTTTTCTAGCTCGTTCGTTCACAGTAGCTCCCCTCATATACAAACCTTACAGATACAGACATACGTATATTCAATATACAAACCTCAAACAAACAGCCATCACTGGTAGGTCGGGCTGTGGACTGTACATAAACTAGCACCCCTCTGGCATGAAAAATTAGCCGCCTGTTTACTGCTCCGAATGTGTATGTACACAACATACGTACTTATAACTACAAGCTCAAATTCAGCAACAGTACACTCAGGAACTCATCGAGGGTGCATTGCTATACATTCAACACTCTGTCTGTCGTCGCATGATCGAGAGTTTATCACTTAGCAGACACAATATTAACTGTTCTCTCAATGTGTGATCAAACATATAAACCCGCCTAGAGATACTTCCGTGTAGCGTACCGCTTATAAACGTCAATGCAGAATAGTCAATATATGCCGTATGCAGCCCGGTCTCAGTCATGTGAATGCGCAATCAATAATTTTATCCGTAAACTCAGTTACTTGAAAACCTTCGATATCAATTTATATGCTTTTTGGATAGAATAGGTAATATTTTTTTTGACGAATTAGCAAAATGGGCATTTATCTGGAAAATGCCCAAAAATAGGCAAATATAGGCATTTATGGCATTTTGCCTGAACACCCGGTGTTTAGTCACTGTTTCTGTGCCGCTAGCGAACCCACCTTGACGCTGAGCAGAGACACACGGCGACGGTAGGTGACCACTGCGCACACACAACACGTGAAGTAGCGCGTGTTGTAGCGAGTGTCGGCCGGGCTGCCTGACGACTGTCGCTGCCGCCACTGACGATGTAGTGCGTGATAGCAGAACACACAAACGGCCACGGAACACTGCGAGACCAGCCTAGCTCGGCCGCGACTGCGCCATACGGCCAGGTGAGGGAAGTAGGGCGTCGAGTGTCCGCGGGAATCTCGTGCGTCGCAGTGGGAGGTGGGACGGGTGCGCACGTGAAACACGCCAGCATCCGAGGATGTCAGCGGCTCGCGACATGAACAACACCCGATGGTTACGGGTGAACAGTCGGCGAGAAGTCGGCACGATGTCTGGCCCGTCATCTCCTCCACATCACGACCAGTCACGGAAGAATCGGTGGTGGGGTCCCGCCATCCACAATGCCAACGATCGTCCATCATTGCCCCGCGATATTGCGAGCGACACGAGCGTTCATCAGAGTCGTTGCACCCACCTGTCTCAATCACTCGACTGTGTGGAACGGACGGACGTCGCACTGATCCAGCGTGATCCCCGGTCGTGATCGCTCCGTCGCCCTCACTTGACATGTCAGCGAGCGGCGAGCAATACACCGCCTCATCGACGCCGAGGGTCAGCGACGACGCTTGACGCTGCGGCGGGGCCCACTCCTCCAGCTGTCGCTGCCGGCGCGTGATGTCCGTCGTTTGCCTGCAAGACTGACAGCAGCGTGCGCACTCGCCGCTCGGCAGTAACAAGCGGCCGCAGTTGTGGCACGTGACGGCGCATTGACGCAATGAGCCGTGGTTACCGAGAACACTGAGATCGAGCGCGTTGTCGGTCAGCGAAGTGTCGACACACGGCGGTTGCCACGACTCCTGCGAGCGTCGTGGCGACCGAGCACACGGCGACAGCGACAGATCGAGCGGCCGACACTGAAGCTGCGACTCACTGGACGAGCGGTTCAGCACGTGCACCGACAACGCTGGTTCTGGCGGACAGCAGAGTGCAGTGCCGGACGCTGAGGCGTGTGAGACGGAGCCGCGAGATGGTGTGAGGTCGACGGCCAATGAGGACGCAGGTGAAGACTGCCGGGGTGGTGGTGAACAAGGGGGAGAAGGCACAACACCGTCCGGTACCACTGGTCACGCACACGACAAACCAGCATCGCGAGATACATCAACATCGCCGACATAAGCAATAAATGTGAAACTTCAGCTCGTGAACGACCTCCTCAAGTAGCTTAGTGGAGACTGATGATATATTTAAATGCAAGTTTCGTTTTACTTACATTCATCCCACCCCTGCTCTGTTTGTGTAATGTTTATATTTTATTGATTCAAGGTGCTTTGTTGCTATTGTTCTTCTTGATCCATTATGGCTTCTTTGTTACTGTTGTGTACATAACTGTCCACCCTGTGTCAGCCATGTTAACACAACAACACGCGCTCAAACGGGGATTTCGCGACGCCGAGAGTCAGCACCAGGCACAAGAGTCTCCCAAGTGCTATTCAGGTTAACGGGCTATTTCTGCGGCGACTTCATACACCCTTATTGATATTTATGTAAAAATTCCCACGAGAGACCACAGTGTTTGCCTCTCACACACCTACATCACCTCAACGGCTGGCCTAGCGACCTCAAACCCGTATGTCCCATGATCATTGCACATAATAGACAGTCTGCCAGAACGACTTTCCGTAGTTGGCTCATTTTAATTGCTTGCGCTCGTTTGATTGTGACTGATTCACATTAATTTTGTCATTCGCTTGAGTTTATTGCGATTCGCTTGTGTTGATTCTGTTTGCACCGCGGTGACTTACTTGAACTCTTTTGTGTACATTACACGGTTGCCTCACGTTGTTCTTTGTACATTACGTGATTCACTGTTGCTTTGCCTCTGTACAAGTGACCAACTCGTGTTACCCCATTCGTGCCGCAATTCACTCTTGTTCTATCGATTCACTCTCACTCTCGAGCTAATTTCTCTACAACGCGATCAACTCGTAAGTACTGCCGCTTTTCGTACGTACATTTGTACGTGTATTTCATTCTTGTATTGCGAAATTGCGCGCCGCCTTGTTATACTATAATTATGTAGTGTTTACTTGAATATATATGTGCTGTGAATCTCCGGACCATTTTGTGGTAAAGTTAATGTCCATGACGATCATTAATATTTACATTACATTATGACCTTATCATTATCCAATTCGGCCCGAAGGTAAAGGGCCCGAAAAGGGCCGAATTGATAGTAATTTTTTATCTATCTATGTATTTTTTTATCTATCTATCTAATAAATAATCTATCTCCTCCTAAACCACTGGACCGATTTTGATGAAACTTGGTCCCTAGGGGGTAAAATGGATTGAAGAAGGTCATAGGCTAGGTTTTGTTGACATACGAGGTCATTTTCAAGGTCATTGAGGTCATTTGTGTCTGTTTACCCTATCTCCTCCTAAACCACTGGACCGATTTTGATGAAACTTGGTCCCTAGGGGGTAAAATGGATGCAAGAATGTCATAGGCTAGGTTTCGTTGACCTCCGAGGTCATTTTCAAGGTCATTGAGGTCATTTGTGTATATTTACCCTATCTCCTCCTAAACCACTGGACCGATTTTGATGAAACTTGGTCCCTAGGGGTAAAATGGATGCAAGAAGCTCATGGCTAGGTTTTGTTGACCTCTGAGGTAATTATCAAGGTCGTTGAGGTCATTTGTGTCTGTTTGAGGACTTTTTTGTTTGTTTGTCGATGGATTTTTCGTCGTTCCCGTTTTCCGCCAAACGCTACCGCCTTCGATTTTTGTTTTGTCGGCGGCAGCTCGCATCTCGCATTCACAACAATCTTCAAAAGAAATCTTCGAAGAAGGAAGAACCAAAAGAAATTAAAGACAGACAGTCATCTCCCCCGCCGGCCTCATCCCGCGGATGTAATCTGTCCATAATGTGTAGTTGGTTTAGGATATCAAGGCCGAATTGGGGGTATGCAGCTTTGGATATGGTTTGTGGCCAGACAAAGCTGCACGTCTACTTAATTAGTATTACTTACAGGCAAATCCAGTAGCATGGGAAAAGTGCAGGAGCTATTACCACCCTGCGGTGGCTTCATGTACCAAAAGCGCCCAAAATACCAAATAAGTGTTTGTTTGGTCAGAGTAAGCTACTTGATATCTTACCTTGCATGCGCTCCAAATGCATGGTGAACATTTGAGCTAATTGAAAATTACACAATTCTCAGATGAACGTAAAGTTATGACACACTTAAACGAGGAACACCAACAGAACAACTAACACAGAATAGCAGCCTTGTTTAGTTGTCATCAGTGCTGCCAAACATCAGCTTTTACCAAACAATCAAATACGCCAAAGTTGGGCTTATATAGGTCCGTTTGCCAGTGTTTCTTAGCGTTATCAGTGTTCGCACCCCTTTCAAATCAGCACTCAGTTCTCGCACCCTTGGATACTTGATACGTATACGAAAATATGAAAATAGAAACGACGTAATAACAAAACTTTTGTATTCAATATTCATTCATACAACTATTTAAGAGGTAAAACTAAATTTTTCAGGAAAAATATCATGCATAGGTTAGACACATAATTTATGAAAAAACGGAATCCTCGCACCCCCGGCTAAGAACCCCGTTACATAACGGCAACTTTGCACAACGTGACGTGGTTGTTGTTACAAAGCAGTAACGCAACGGCAGTTTCAGTCATCTTCTTGGTGTTAATATTGCGGACATTTGTAGCATCAAAAACTCCACAGTGATTGCGATGACAAATATATTCGCACTTACAGAACTATACAAGAACAAATACAGCAAACAAGAGACAATTAATGTCGGACAATAACATACGCTCTCTCTCAGATAAAACGCACAATAAGAGCGACAATTCACAAGAAAATGAAGCGAACACACATTTACGCGCAAATAAATACCCGTGGAGATGACTTCGATTTCAACGATCAAATGTTTATCGTTTGTGACAATTACTCAATAATGAAAATAAAACGCCCAAACATAAGCTACAAGCACACATAATATCTGGTCGTACACATTAAAACATGAACTCTCATAAACTATTCAATGAGGACGTGACATAAAGCAGATAACACATAAACCAATACACCAGATATAACAAGAGAAGCTCAATAACAAGTGCTGCCAAACACAAGCTCTCAGTCGTCTGCGATACAGCCGCGTCAATATTACGACCAGTAATAATGATAATGTAATAATGTCAACCAGAAGGGAACTGTTACGTCACGAGACACAGAAACCCCGGCATTCACTGAGCCTACATCACTGCCTAACTGCCTGACAATAACCCGCACGAAACAGCAACACTTGATAAGAAAATGACAGAATGGTCAACGAAACATGCACAAACAAAACGTCACGCAAAATCTCACTGGAAAATACCTCCACACACACACACACACACACACATACACACACACAAACACAAACACACACACGCACACACACACACACACACACACACAAACAGAAGTGTAAGATACTCATATATATATAAGGTTAAAATAGCACATCTACAATGCCAAGAATCGCGACTCACGACACACACACACAAACACACACAAGCACACACAGAGAGAGCCGGGTTAGATCAGAAGCTGAGTTTGCCGTGTTGTTTGAAGAAGCCGAGATTGGTGCCGTTGTGAAGTGCACTCAACACTCCCACATAATTCTCCACCACTATGTGTTCATGCACGTGAACACAACATACACCAGCACTGCTGCCACGCTGTTGTCGGCGCTGTTCGGCCGTGATCAGGCGAGAAAGAGCGGCAGTAAACTCGTCCACACTGAACAAGCCGTTCTGCTGCTCTGTAACCACACATACACACAAACACACATATATATCTATTGGCTTATTGTCTATATCCAATGTGATAGTTCTAGCTGATGAATTAGCCAACGGCGCCATGTTCAATACAGTGGCCGAATGCGACGTTGAATAGGATTTACAACCAGCACGATAGTCAGTTTGTTCATACTTAACTAGGATATGTATCTAGTCGGGCATTGGCAATGTGTGTGTTTGTTTTTGGCAATACATATTTGAACTTAACACACACACATACACACAAACACATGAACGGATTTGTATATGCAAATATGTTAGGTACGTAGGTAGGTACGTTCACGTATAGGTATGTATATGACTGTGGATGTTCGTGTGCGTATTTTTGAGTGTATGCATTAATGGAGTTTAATTGAAGAAATTTAAACTCACGTGCATGGATGGATGGTGGTATATGGATGGTTGAGTATGCCTGTGCGTGTATGAGAATGTGTGTGTGTGTGTGTGTTTGTGTGACTGGGGTTGTGTGTGAGTGTGCATGTATATGCAAATATGTACATCTGTACACAAAGGAGTGATATGTATATATTTGTTGCGTGTTATATAAATATGTTGTATTATCTGATGTAGCCGCGTAGTCGTTGCCAACCATTGTCTGATTGTATTCTACATCAATCATGTCCGTCTATGAGCTTGCTCGATGGACATTTCCGCCATTTTATACTTTCTGTATTCGTATGAAATGATTGTTGTGAAAAATGTGGCAATAAACTGAACAAGCAAACACAAACACACACTTTCTACATTCCTAGACATATACAAATCTGTACTTATTTATTCCCAGACACACACACACACACACGTCGCGAGAGCATGACGTAAGTGGAGTGTTAGTGAGAGAGAGAGAGGGGGGAGTTGATACCGGTGGTGGAGGAGTGGCACTGGTGCAGAGGATGAGAGATGAGAGTGACAAATGGCACGTGATGAGACAGCGGGTTCCATGATACTGCGGCTGACACGCTGCGACCCCCGTCCCACCGCACACGAACACCATACTGCTGCCGGTAACTGACACACACACCAACACACATTCAACAAACAAACACACATATACTCATCACACAAACACATATATACTCATCACACAAACACACATATACTCATCACACAAACACACATATACTCATCACACAAACACACATACATACAGACATATACTCATCACACAAACAAACATACATACAGACATATACAAATTGTAAACACACACACACACGCACACACACACACACAGTCAGTGATTTGTCGTGAGCGAGTGCGGTTGTGTTTGAGCTGATCCTGTCTGATTTCGTGACGCGTGTTTGAGTGTTTGGTGTTTGAGTGTTTGGTGTGTACACATTGCTGCGAACGGTTGTCCGTTTGTCAAACTGTGTGTGTGAGCGTGGGTGTGTGGTGGCGCGTGTGTGTGTGAGCGTGGGTGTGTGATGGCGCGTGTGTGTGTGGGTGTGTTTGTGTGAGTGTGTGTGTCTGTGTGCGTGCGTGAGATAGAGGAAGTGAGTGAACCAGTGAGTGAGCTGTGAACAGTCTTCATTGATTGCCTCAAACGTCAATTCGGGTGTTCTCGGGGCTCAGGGTGAGGTGAGTGCTGTCCTGTCTCAGTAGAAACAATGTCAGGGAAAGGCCCAAAACTGAGAGAGAAGAAGGGTGAGACCTATGAGTCGAGCGTTGAGAAAAATACGTCGAAAATCGATGAACTGCGAGAACAATTCCACCAACTGAAGGAAACTATGGGATCACTCGAGAGTGAGTTGGAACAAGTGCGTTTAAACCAAGGCACGATTGAAGAAGAAAAGTGACAATTGAAAGAACAGATGACAGAACTATTGGAAAAAGAGTTGGCAAATGTTCGACAAATCAATGAGGATATTATTGAAGAAAACAAATGCTTGAGGGAGCAGACGACATCATTGACAAATGAGAACGTAGATCTAAAAAAGAGGTTGAGTAACATCGAAGAAAATGGCAAAAGACAAGTAGAGGACCTGAAAAAATTGAAGTTGAGCAAAAAGGATGGAAGAAGAGTCATGAAGTAAGAGTGCATGATTTAGAATATGTCATGGAAGAGCAGCAAAAAAATAAACAGGCCGAGATGGAGAGGGCTTGTGTTCAAGTGTTGAATAAGAAGAGGCAGATGGTGAAACAAATGGTTGAAAAAGATAAAAATGTCATAATATTTGGCATTGAAGAAGAAACTATCGCCTCGAAATCCAAGAGGGAGGAAAAGGAAAGAGGAAGGGCGAAAAAGTTGCTAAGTGCTTTAGATGTAGAAGTGAAGGAAGATGATATGACAGATATGCATCGAATTGGAAAATACGACGCTAAAAACTCGCGACCCATGAGAATCAAGTACAGGTCAAAGGAAGCAGCTGACGAAGTGTTGAACAACACATGGAAGCTGAAAGACCATGCCGAATACAGCAAGGTTTGGATCAAACCAGACTCCACGCAGGAAGAAAGAGCATTAATCAAGGAAAAAGTCCAACTAATGAAAGAAAAAAACGAGAAACTGACAGAGGAAGAAAAAAAGGAGTTTCATTGGAAGTTGGTACACGGAAAAATCAAGAAATGGTATCGTATGGCAGCAACGGATGCGAAGGAACAGACAGAAAGGCACACACAAGCTTAATGTACACAAACATCGACGGGTATATGTCGAGTAGAATCGAGCTCAATGAATACCTGTGTGGAAAAAACCCTGACATTGTTGCTATAGTAGAAACAAAACTCAAAGAAGATATTGTAGTTCAAGGCTTGGTTCATAGCAGGTATAACATATACAGAAGGGATAGAAATAAAAAAGCGGGAGGGGGAGTGATGGTGTTGACAAGAGACGATATTAATGCAAAAGTGGTGTATATTGCAATGAAGGCGGAATTAATAATGTTAGAGATAAAACTCTTGGACAGTGTGAAACACTTCATGGCGGTTTATGTGCCGCCAAGAAGTAGTTCATGGAAGCTGAACGAGTTTGAAGAAATGCTCAATGATACTCTGAATGAACTATGCTATCTGATGAACAAGTACAAAAACTTAACAATTGTAGGAGATTTTAACTGTAAGGAAGTTGACTGGCAAAATTGGAACGCAAACGGATCACCGAATTCATGGAATTCAAGACTTATGACACTGATGATGAAAAATTACATGAATCAGTGAGTTCAAGAGAATACTCGATTCAGGGGTTCAGACGAGCCATCAAAACTAGATTTGGTTTTTACTGATGAAATGGACATAATAAAATCGTTGACGTATAAGAGTCCAATTGGCAAAAGCGACCATGTGCTGATAGAGGCAGTTTTAGAGTATGGAAAACCTGCAAAAGGTACCCGTAAATACTACGGTGATAAACTGAACTATGACAAAGCCAACATAAAACAGCTTAAGAGATACTTTGATGAGGTCGACTGGACCGCTATGTTGACAATGACGGATGTTCAACAAACATTTGATTATTTTGTTGACGTGTACAAGCTCGGTGTTGAAAGATATGTTCCAAGAATAAAAAGATCATACACCAAGAAAAATGTTTGGTTCAACAAAAGATGTGAAAAAGCAAGAGAGGACAAAGAAAAAGCATGGAACATATTGCGAAAGAGAAATACTTATGAGCACTGGAAAGAGTACAAAAGAGCCAGAAACAATTACGTGAAAATAAGACGAGAAGAAACAATGAATTATGAAAAAAGTATAGTTGAAAAATGTGAAAAAGAACCGAAGATGTTCTACAAGTATGTCAACGGAAAGATGAAAAATTACGTGGGCATCGAAAGAATTCAACATGAAGGCGAGACCGTTACTGAACCAGAGAAAATCTGCGAAATTATGAATTATAGATTTCACATGGTGTTCACTGATGAAAGTCTTTTGATGGAAGTCGAATCTTGCCGAAATGTAGGCCTATGGGAGATGTGTATTTATCTAAGAAAGATCTGATCGAGAGACTGTCGAAGTTAAAGAATGGGAAATCGGTTGGACCAGACGGAATTGAGGGGAGCATTATCAGGGAATGCAGGGAAGAGTTGACGGAGCCATTGTATGACGTCATATGTACTAGCTTGCGCCTGGGTGAAGTTCCTTCACAATGGCAATGTACGAGCATTGTTCCAATTCACAAGAAGGGTTCGAAAGAGGAATCATCCAACTACAGGCCTATATCACTGACCAGCGTGATATGTAAAGTGTGTGAAAAAATCATCAAGGACCAGTGGGTAAAACACCTGGAGAGGGAAAAGGTTTTGTCAAATGCACAATACGGATTTAGACAATCAAGATCATGTGTGTCGAGTCTTTTATTCTTTTACAACAAAATTATTGATGTTGTACAGGAGAGGGACAAGTGGGTGGACTGCATATACTTGGACTTGTGCAAAGCTTTCGACAAGATCCCATTCAGGAGGCTTCTGTGGAAACTGGAGTATTGTGGAGGAATACAAGGACCACTATTGAAATGGATGGAACATTACTTGACCGATAGAAAAATGAGTACAACTGTGAGGGGAGCGGCTTCTTCGTGGAAGCGGGTGAAAAGTGGGGTGCCACAAGGCTCTGTGCTCGGACCAATAATGTTTCTGATATATATCAATGATATAACGAACGATCTGGACAGCACCGTTCACCTTTTTGCCGACGATGCCAAATTGATGAGAGTTATAACGAGTAAGAGAGACTGTGAACAATTGCAATGTGACATCGACAAGATTCAAGAATGGTGTCAAAAATGGTTAATGAGCCTCAACGAAACAAAGTGTCATGTCATGAAATTTGGCAAAAGCGGGAAGAGACCATCTGTGGACTATGCACTGGGATGCGTCACGCTGCGAGAGGTGGACAAGGAGCGAGATCTTGGTGTGATTATCCAGAATGATCTGTCACCGCAGGCGCACATTGATGACCTTTTCGCTAAGTCGTATGCACTTATTTAAAAAACGAGAGGAGTATTCAACTACATGGATGAGAATATGTTAAAAAAATCATGATAGCTCTAATTAGGCCAAAGATCGAATACGCAGCTGTAGTTTGGTCTCCACACGAAGTGAAACATATAAAGAAAATAGAAAAGATTCAAAGACTAGCCACAAAATTGGTACCAAACTTGAAAAACATGTCTTACGAGGACAGATTGAGGAAAATTGAATTACCCAGGCTTGATGAGAGGAGAGAAAGAGGTGATTTAATAAACATATATAGATGCATAAATGACACGGTCAACACAGACGACATCGGATTAGTTTTTCAAGGAAATTTGCGTAGAGGACACTCAAAAAACTGAGGAAAACACGTTGTCGAAAAGATGTAAAAAAGTATAGTTTCCCGTTTAGGAGCGTAGATCAGTGGAACCAATTAGACAGCAAAATAGTTGAAGCTAGAAATTTAAGTTCCTTCAAAAATATGTTAGATAAATTATGGAAAAGAGACGGGACAGCACGAGCTTAGCTCATATCCTGTAGAACAACTATGTGAGTACACACACACACACACACACACACACACACACACACACACACACACACACACACACACACACACACACAGGCATACACACATTACAAACGCATGCATTCAAACACATATACACATTACACACACACATACATATACACATCACACAGACACACATACAAACAGGCAGGCACTATACAGACACACATATACAAACAGGCAGGTACTATACAGACACACATACAAACAGGCAGGCACTATACAGACACACATACAAACAGACATATACACACTATACAGACACACACATATACAAACATAGACGGCCGGTTAGTGAGTGATTCACCGTGGCTGGAAGTTGATTTGTGCTCGCTGGGAGGACAGAGTTGAGTGTGGTGCAGTGTTGTTTTGTTGTTGTTGTTGTTGTTGTTGTGAGGAGGGTACGCAGCGCCGACGCAGTTCTCCCACTGTCTCCTGGAAGCGACCCATCAGACAGCCTCGCAACACAGACACCACACCGCTCGCTATGCCAGAAATACGCCTGCTAACACACACACACACACACATGCACAAATGACAGCACAGCATAGCTTGATCAGAGCTAATGTCGCACACTTAGTGCACGTGGAATTCTGCTGGAAATAATCACACTATTGGTATTTGGCGTGAAACTATGCGAGTTGCAAATCAAGTGGAGTGGCGTGAGCTGTTTGAGTGGCACGCCGGTGTTGTGCTGTCTGGGCTGGCATATGCACACTGAGCGGCAAATAGGCCAGCAAGTAGATTGGTGTCGAGGCTCGGGGGGATGACAGTCATCATATATTAGTGTTCAAAGTTGACTCAGTTGGTCAATTGCATATGGGACACTCAACCATTTTCAGCCTAGTCAATTACAACACACACACACCTCAATGAAAAGTATATTGTGTATAATTGTAATATATTGTAAATATATGTAAATATATTGTAATGCACATACACATTTTTGCCGTGTATTTTTACTTTTTGCTATGCTGATTTTGATGACAATATACCCTTGAATGAACTGAAATAAGCAGAATTATCGCCGGGTATAATTGCCTATTCATACACCCCTGTCATTTTGTCGGGGGTATAATACCTCAGGAGTTAGGGCGGTGGCAATGAGTGAGATGAGCACTGACGGAGTGAGAGAGAGAGGCGGGTAGGTGATTGGACCGCTGATAACTTTGTCAATAACGGCCAGAGAAACTCGCTGTACATCCTCGACAAGCAGTCTGATGAAGTCGTACTTGATGATGCACATGCAACAAGAGGTCAACAACACCACCCGCTCCTTCTCAACGTCCCAGTGATCGATGCTGATACGTCCAGCCCAGACACACACACACACACACACAGCCAGAGGAAGCAGTTCACAGTAAGTAACCAATACAGAAACTCTGTCAGTTGGGTTAATCGTTGAAAGTAGAAGCGAAATGCTGAAAAAACATATTATATATATTGTTCACCAGGGATGCAAGACGTGTTTGTAGAAAACTTGCGCTACTGCATATGAAACAACAATTAAACACTATTATTATTGTTCATTGTTGAAAGTGCCGGCAATATGTTTCATATTGAAGAGACGGCGGATGAAAACAACGACGCTCTCATATTACACAGCAGAACGGCGACACACAAACAAGTGACCAAGTGAAAGACATTGATGTAGCTGCCTTTGTTACACGGGAAAACAAACCAGAAAACAGACCACCAGTTCGAACACTTCAAAAGCTCCACATATCAAACAAGACAGTTGAAACAGTCTTTCACAAATCACAGACACACACGGTGTTGTGGAGAATTCCCGATGTTTATCAACATAATCAGCGGCTCAGATGCAGGTAATGGTTGAAAGCCACTGGTGTTGAGCCAGGTCACGGCACCTCAGTGTGACCTGGTCGAATGTCTGACATGCTACAGTGCATTCAGTGGCAAATTGCACAAAGACTGAGACTCTCACAGTGTCAGCAGCCAGCAGCTCTCGAATGAGCCGTCAGAAGACAACAACAGCTGCTTGCATTGCTCAAATGCCGTGTCTATGGCTCCGACGCGAGTGGAGAAATACGACCTGAACTCGTCCGCAACTGACACACACACACACAAACTCATGTACGTCAAGGCCAACACACGAACACACACCAAAACAAGGCCAAGTGAGACCAGCACTCATATACTATACATTATACATACATATACTATACTATAGAGAGATGTACACTATAAATACATACAAATGCATATACTGTGGATGCAGACATACATATTATAAACATACACTATATATACTACACATATACCAGAAATAGACTCAGATATACCCGGTGATTTAGGTGGCGAAACATGGGCATTGCCATTGTGGCGGCTCAAACGGCTGAGCCACACACAAGCAGCTGTCATTTAGTTCGGCAAGCAGTAGAACACAGCATTGGCATGGCATACAGTTGAGACACGGACACAGACCGGCACGTAGCAATATCTCATAATGCCTGAAACTGTTGTTATTGTTGTTTTCTGGTTGCGATGTTTCAGCCATGCTAGGCTATTTGACACCACCACAGTCTCAGTCTCTCATTTTGAGGCAAAAAAGGAAAAATAAAACGCAAATTAGTGGAGGAAAGCAATAAAAAGAGAGAAGAAATAAATATTATTTTCTTGCGCCAGGTAGTTTGGGCAGGCAAGCATGGTAGCCGAGGTGTCATACTACGTGTGTTAAGTGAGCGCGTGTCAGCAAGACTAGTAGTGATTGTGTGACAAATGGCTGGCATGATAGACAAACAAGCCGCGGCACTGACCATGCTTGCTGCTGAGCGAGTGGCGACTATTGGAGTCCGAGGCGGCGGCGGCCGGAATATTGTCCGGCGTGTACATGCCGTCTGATGAGCGACGGCGACGAAACTGGCGCACGTCTCCCTCCTCGCTCACGGCCGGCCTCAACTGACAGTCGACAAATGGAGGGTCGTTGAGCAGTGCGTCATGATTCGCCGCCGTGTCGCCGCCATGAAGCGCCATCGCGTCACCAGCGACCAGCTGCCAGAGCATATACCACAACTGTGAAATACAAGTGCAATCAACTGATTACTCGAGTGCAAAATATGTTAAATAAAGAATTAAATTCCTATCATGTTTCATTGCTTCTGTTTCGTGTTTGGTTTTATATAATTACTTTGCACGACGAGCAGGTATAAATGTGAGGAGGGTTGAGGAAAAATATTTCGTGAATAGACAAAATGAAAATAAGCACATGAAATTTTTTGAACTTTTCTATTGGTTTAGACATCTCAATTTAGACTTTTCTATTCGGTTCGTTTTACTATTTAATTTGTAATACTTATGATTTAATTGTTTCGCACAACGAGAGGGTTAAATTGCTAGTGAAGGTATAAACCAGAAACTCAGTGAAATACAAGAAAAAAAATAAAAGTACAAATATGGCTTTGTATAAATCGTCAGTTTAACATTGACCGATATGGACTGTAATCTGCTGCAACTCTTCCATCAGTCATGTATCAGTCAGACATGCTCGCTCTGACGTTACTAAATTTAACATGACTTACTATAAGGTGAAATAATTAATAAATTAATTATATCCATAACCACCCTGTATGCACAAAAGTTCGTTAAAATGTCTAGCGAACTCTTAATGAGCGGCATGTGAAATGTTTAAAAATACGAGTATTATTCTTAATCAATTTATTATTTATGGTTTTCATAGTTCCACTCCTCCGGAGGAACTCGCAGAACAAGTAATTATACAAAATTTAGCATCAGCCGCCATGAAAAACAAGGCATAAATAGAGCGAACAGAAGACAGCACAAACCTGACACCTCACAATTATCGATTGGCTTTGCAGTTGTAAACAAACACCAGAATCAAAACACTAGCAGCATTGCTACAACTTGTTGAGGCAAAGTTGGCAATTGCGACTTTACTAATCAACAAAGCATATTTTATATGCATTTCAAATCTAACAATCATTGACATACAATACGTTGTACAAATCGTAATACGTTCAAGTAATTTTATGTCCCTTAAAAATAAAGCAATTTGAAGTTACTTTATCTGCTTTAAAAAATAAACATACGAAACGAACATAAATCTCAGAGTAGTCGTCAATTACTAAATTCACCAAAATATCGTCTGTAACTAAAGCTTTAATAATCACTTTCTAGTTTAATTTCATTATACAATATTGTGAAATCATTGTGTGCTAGAAAAATAAATTAAAATACGGTATATATAGAAAGTATTAAGTAACATTCGACACTCATGTAGGAACCTTGCGAAATACGTACAAGTTACAACTGATGTATCATCATATTTCAGTCTTGTCTGAGTGCTCGTCCCGCGCGGTCGTGTTTTTGTGCTCCTCCTGCCTGTTTAGTGTGACTTTGTGACTGTGACTTTGTGACTGGTCATTATGCCAGCAAGATCAACTGATAAGGTGCCTTCGTGCACTTGCGGTGAGAGCGTGACAACGGGCGCCCGCATACTCTGCCCGGGGTGTGATCGCACATTCCACCCGTCCTGTGCCGCCCTGTCTTCAGCGGCGCACACAGCGCTGAAAAAACATAAACTTTTCTGGGTGTGCCCTGAGTGCGTCTCTGATTTTTCATATGCTAAACGTGACTCCAGCCAGAACACTCTATCTGAGCTCTGCAGCAAACTAGAGACTCAGCTTGCCCAGCTGAAGACGGAGCTTGTAGAGGAGATTAGGTCTTCGCAATCTGAGTCCGCCACTTCCACCCGTCCGACTGTCAAGGGAGCTGCGAACCACTCGTTCGCAGTTGTTCTAAATAACAAGACGGCGGCTCCTATCAAGACGGACATCATCGAAAAGGTGCTGGACACGGTGCCAGTGGCGCAGGTACGTCAGACGTCGGAGGGGGGAGTCGTCCTAAAGTGCTGCTCCGAAGAGGCTGCCCAGGATGCTGCTAAAAAACTTGGTAGCCAAATCGAAAATATTGAGCTGACGGTGCACAAGCGTCAACCTTCGATCATGCCTAAAATTACCCTCACCAACGTCCCAGCTCCTCTGACCCCCGAAATGCTCATGTCTACCCTGCGACTGAAGAACCCCATCGTGTCATCTGCTCCTGCCTCTCAACTAAAGCTACTGTTCATCCACCGGTCCAAGTCTGGACAAACGAATGCTGTTCTGGCTGTTTCGCCGGAAGTCCGTCGCGGCATCAAGGCGGTCGGAGATCGACTCTTTATCGGCCTCCGCTGCTGCGTGGTGTATGATCGCTTTTGGGTGGTACACTGCGGTCGCTGCGCGGGTCTCAGCCATCGGACTGAGCGCTGCGCTAACAACAACAAGGTGGCATGTGGGCACTGTGCGGGATCACACATGTCCGCCGCCTGTCACAATCGCTCCAGCGCCCAGTGTATCAATTGTGCCCGTCGCAATCGCCCCTCCAGCCACTCCTCTTTTTCGCCCAGCTGTCCCTCTTTCATCGCAGTTCGTGAGTCCCTCCGTAAACGCACCATTGTGGCCCCTCTTCCATCACCCTCCTCCACCCCTCTCTCTGCTCCCCCTATCACTTCCCTCCCTCCCACTACTACTGTTGTCTCTTCTCCGCCCTCCCCTGCTAACCAATGACTACTCCCGCGCTCTACCACTGCCCCTACACCGGCTCTCACCCTCCCTGGTGCCCCTCACCTGTCTGGCACTCAGAATGATCCTAAATTTTTCCCTGTTGGCCTACTCAATATCCGTTCTGCCCGTAATAAGACGTCCTATATTTGTGATATTATTTCTCACCTTAATCTTTCTCTCCTTATGCTTACTGAGACATGGCTGCTTGAGTCTGATGTTTCAGTTTTTTCTGCCCAATTGCCTCATTCTTTCAAGTTCTTTCATGTTTGTCGATCTTCTTCTTCCTCTACTAAGTATAAAGGTGGAGGTGTGGGTGTCATTCTCCGCTCTTCTTTTGCCATAAATTTACTCAATGATCTCTCATTTACTTCCCCTTTTTTTGAGTACATTGCACTTTCTCTGTCTTTGCCTGCTGCGCGTCCTCTTGGAATTTTACTTGTTTATCGCCATAATAACCCTGGCTCATCGGCTCAATTCAATTCTGATTTCGACAGTATTATTGCCATCCTATTTCAGCGTTTTTCCGACAACTTCATATTACTTGGTGACTTTAATTTTTGGGTTGATCAGCCCTCCCATCACCCACACTCAACTGATTTCCTTTCCCTTCTAAATTCCTGGGACCTCACCATAATGAACTCTGGCCGTTCTCATATATCAGGTCATACCCTTGACCTCCTCATTTGTACCGAAACATCTGCTAAGCTCATTCCTCCAGACATCATCACATATCCTCTTGATATTGCCATATCAGATCACTCCCTAATTTCATTTAAGCTAAGTCATCAAACCAGTAACACCAATCCTCCGCCTAAAATTTTTTTTGCACGAGACTACAAACATTTTGATGCCTCACTTTTCAACAATCTCGCCTCTGTCTCTTTTGACCGTAACCTTTACTATTTCCTCCCTCCCTCAGCTCTTCTGCCCTTCTTGGACGACTCCCTATCTAAAATTAATGATTTAATATTCCCAATGTGTCGTTACACTGTCAAATCTAATGTTTCTCCTCAGCCATGGTGGACCCCCGAATGACGCCGTCTTCGTTGCTAAGTCGAGAGCCCGTGAACGCTGCTGGCGCCGGTTTCGGTCCGACTCTAATTGGTTTTCATTTTGTCAGACTCGCAAGTCCTTCATTTCTGCCCTTGATGCCGCTAAATCCTCTTATTATCAATCCAAGCTCTCTTCTGGTCCAAGTTCTTCCCGCTCTAGATGGTCTTCCCTAAAATCTATCACTGGCTTCTCCAAATCTGAGACCTGCTCCATTCCAGCTTCGACTTTATCTTTATATTTTTCAGAGAAAATTGCCAAAGCCAAGGCTAAATTACCACCCTCCTCTTTACCACTGTCTTTCCCTTCCTCTGACTGCTCTTTGTCATCTTTCTCCCCCATCTCCCCAGCCGCCTCTGCCAAATATCTGAAAAAATTGCAAAAGTCCAGATGTCCTTCAGATGCAATAAATTTTCGTGCTCTTTTCGACTCTATTCTACTCCTTGCCCCTTTTCTTACACATTTGGTAAACTCCTCTTTTCTCCACGGGACTTTTCTGGCCTCCAAGCATGCCATTGTTTCTCCCATCCTTAAGAAACCTTCCCTTGATGCCAACACTCCGAGCAGTTACAGACCCATCTCCTTGCTCCCTCTGCCTTCTAAACTCTTGGAAGCTGCTATCCTTTCTCAACTTCGGCCTTGTATATATTCTGCTCTCGATCCCTGTCAGTCTGGCTTTGTCTCTAATCATTCAACTGAAACCCTGCTTCTGTCTCTACTGAATGACATTTTCGCTTCTTTCTCGTCAGGTCAATCTGTTCTCTTCATCTCTCTTGACTTTTCCTCAGCATTCGACCTCGTCAACCACTTAATTCTTTGTGATGACCTATGCCATATTGGTGTCTCCTCCTCGGCGCTATCACTCATGTCCTCCTATCTCACTGATCGCTCCTATTCTGTGCGCTGTAATTCTGAACTTTCCTCACCTCGACCACTTGAATCCGGAGTCCCACAGGGCTCCCTTCTTGGTCCTCTTCTTTTTAATCTGTACGTTTCCTCCCTCTGTCCTATTCTCCGCAGCTATCCCATCTCCTTTCACATATATGCGGATGACATACAAATCTATTTTCCTTTTTCTTTGGCCAATACTAACCTAATTCCTAAACTTCTCTCCCACATAGCTGAGTGGGCATCCTCTCGAAATCTTCTACTGAACCCTGAGAAAACTCTTTATCTTCTTTTCCATCCTCCCAAAATTACTCCATGTTCAATAGATCTACCTCTTTCCTCACAAATTCGTAATCTAGGAGTCCAATTTGACCCCACATTGTCATTCGCTCAACACATTTTCAAAATTTCACGTTCCTGTCGTTTTGTTTTACGTCAATTGTACCCGATCCGCTCTCATCTTGATGAGGCATCCGCTCTACTCCTAGTTAATTCATATATTTTTTCGCATATCGATTACTGCAATTCTTTATTTTTTCACCTTCCTCTAAAATCCATCCGCTCTCTCCAGTCGATAATAAATCTCTCTTGTCGCTTTGTCCTTCGTCTTCCCCCCAAGTCACCCACATCCACCCATATTCGTAAACTTGGCTGGTTGCCTGCTCTGTCCAGAATCCACCATAAGCTGTGCTGCATTGTCTATAAACTTCTCCATACTCCTTCTCCACCTTGTTACCTATATTCGCTTCTAACTCCCTCTGATCGTCCTTTATGTCGCCGTCCAGTGCCCCTCGTATGTCCTCCTGCTGACCACGAGTCTAACTGGTCAGCCAAATCCTTCTACTTTTCTGCTCCCCGACTTTATAACTCTCTTCCTCATCACATTCTACAGAAAAAATCCTACTCTTCCTTTTCGGCTTCCCTTCATATATACTTACTGTCTCTTCCGTCGCCGCCCACTTACCCCTATAGAAATTGTTGATACTCTCTTTTGGCTTATCTCTCAACACCAAATTTAAATATTTTCTCTGTCAGCTACACTTCTCTGATCCCATTCTTTCATTTTTTCTCGCCTCTGATCATTCGCTGTGTATATTTTCTTGATTTTCTTCATTGTTGTATATATTTCCTGCTTTTGATATTTTTTGTGCCTTGTCACTTCAGCTCATATAATTTTGTTCTTTTTGAGCCCCTATCACTGTTTATACCTTAGTTTGCTCTATTTTGTACGTTTTCGCGCCTTTGCAAATTAGTGCGCTATAACAAATACATGGTTTGTTGTTGTTTGTTGTTGTAACGACTGGAGAAGACTGACAATCAGCCAATGTGGGTATATTGCAAGTCAGCATGTGTGGCACATCGATCTGAAACAATGCAAATCACACAGCTATCACTTAATAAACAGGGCAAACAGCTATAAACGAAAACACCATCAAAAGACCAACACTTGGACAATTTCGCGGGCAGAAGCTAGAGGGAAACATCCAATGTCTAAACGTTGAAGTTTGATAGCAGATCATAAACTCATCAATCGCAAAACCAAAGTGACTGAGTCATACTGCAGTGGTGCACACAATATGGCGCGGGGCAGACATTGCAGCATAACAACATCACACATCAGCCTGGCATCATTATTCACAAATTACACGACCGACAACACACAAACACACACACAAACATATAAAAACACATGCAAGAAACACGAGAAACAGCCTATTTGATGGCGCGATTCGCTCCAACTTCACGCGATGATAATACTCCATATGAAATCATTGCAAGTACAAACACACACACACAGAGGAGCGGTGGAGTGATGAGCGAGGGAGCGCTGGCACGACCAGACCCGCTGTTCAAGACGAGACAACTGGAAGACCGACAGAGGGCGAGGCGTCCACACTGTACACGATCTTCCTGATCAGTCCATCACGCACGGTGTCCGTCGGCTCGCCCTGACCGAACGAGAAGACGACGCTGTCCACCTGCACCTGTGTCGTGCTCACGCCCATCGGGTACCAGCCGTTCTTGTTGAGCACGAGGCCGATGCGGTACAGTTCGCCGGGCAGCAGCGTGGTCGGCCTGTTGAACATGATCTCCACCATGTCGTTGTAGTTGACGAACGACGTGAAGTGAGTGTATGTGAGTCGTGATCCGACGCGGTTCGTCACGTAGGCGTACAGCAGTTCCGAGTAGCCGTTCTGTCCGTAGTTGAGGTTGGCGGCGGGCGTGGCACAGCGAGACACAGACGGCAACCATTCTGTGGGAATATCCGTCACCTGACACACACACACACAAAATACACACACACACAAACATAAGCACATACACACACAAAATTGGTTGGAAATGATATGGCCATCAAGCAGCTACGGCTCGACATGGTCTGTTTTCCTACTGTCTTATACAAATATATTGCACGTTACTGTGGCAAATATAGTTACTTACATACACACACACACACACACACATTAGGGTGAGTGGCTTTTTTTATTTATATTAGTGTTAAGTTGCGGTGGATGCAGTTTCTTGCGTAGATTAAGAAAACATGCATTGTATTGCGATTACATGAGCTTTTCCTAGGAAATCACTTAAAATTACGTTTTTCAAATAATTCAGCGAACGTGAAAGTAATATAACACGAGGTCAAATATTAAATTAAATGTTAAATCGATTTGACACATAGTAGGTGCAGTCTATATGTGAAATGCACACACACACACACACATGCACACATACATTACATTAGGCAGATATTTATATAGCGCCCAACACATAGGGGGTCTCCAGGGCGCTGCACAGACACAGTGCATTTTGAAAATATGGATAGAATTGATAGAACGTAGTGTTGGGGAGAGCTTATTGTAAATACGGGGTCCAAAGATAGAGAAACAACGATTATAGTGAGAATGTCTAGAAGAAAAAGCAGGTTCCAATAAGAGACGAGAATCATCAGTTGATCTAAGTGCACGAGTAGACTTTTTAAAAGAGATACTATTAAACAAATACGAGGGCTTACGGAGAATAAGAGTAGAATATATAATTAAGCAGAGGCGGTAATCAATAAGCGCCTTAATAGGGAGAAGTCCCAATTTTCGTAGAAAGGGAGAGACATGAGAGCCAGCAGGGAAATTGTAGATTAGACGACAAGCTTTACTAATAACAGATTGAAGTTTGCGAAGCTGGCGGTGGTTAAGAGAAAGAAAAAGTGAGCGACAATACTGAATCCTACTGAGAATGAAAGAATTAGCTAGCTTGAAGGCAGCAGAGACAGTTAAATATCTACGGATAGAATAGATTCGCCTAATGTGAAAATTACAAGCCCTAATAATATCCTAGATGTATAGTTCAAAAGAAAGAGAATCATCTAGTAAAACACCTAAACTAAACTAAGAGTTGTACGTGTCAGTGTTAAGTGTGTCAGTGTTAGTGTGTCAGTGTGTGTGTGTACTTTACTTTACTCTTGTTTGAGAGCTTGTCCCGTGTGGATGTGTTTTCGTGGTGCTCGTGCTAGTTGCGTTTTCGTGGTGTGCTGCTGATTGTGATCAAGGATTTCGCGGCTAGGTGCGATTTTGTGCCTGGCCCGACCCTTCGTGCGTGCGTGTGTGTGTGTGAACACCGGCCGGCGTCTCTGCACGTGGGTCGCGTGTTTGTATGCGCGTCTGCAGGGCTGGACGTGCGTGCGTGAGAGTGTGTGTGTGTGTGCGTGTGTGTGAGTGAGTGTGTGGGTGCTTGCACACTGACCAGCGTCCTTACACGTGGATCGTGTGTTTGTATGCGCGTCTGCCTGTGTGTTTTGATTTGTGATTTTTATCGCATCCTCAATGGTCGCGGTAAAGAAACCTGCCGGGCTCCAGCCCTCTCGTGCTTCTCCTCCTCCTGCCGGTACCTGCTGTGGAATGTGCAAAATGGCGGTTTCCGATTGCGCACTGTATTGCACTAAATGCAGCAAATACGTGCATGTTCGATGTTCGCGATTGCCCAAATACGTGGTGATCAATTTCTTCACGACCAGATCGGCCTTCACCTGTGAGAGTTGTATTCTGGCTCGTGACACCAATACACCGGAAATGCATGCCTGGCTGGACACTCTTGTCCAAACTACATCTGAGAAAGCCAGTGAAGCCTCATTGTACAAGCCATCTGACAGTGCTCAATCACTGCAAGAATTGACCAAGACAGTCAATGAGATGAAGCTCCAGCTTCAGCTCGTGTGCAAGCCGAAGCTGACATCTCCGCTGCTACTCACACCGCCAGCTCTCCTGCCAACACCAACGTCGTCGGCACTGCAACCTCCGCGTTCCTATGCGCAAGCGATCTGCAGGGAGATCATCGTCAAGTCTCCTGACGAATCCCCTGTCGATTCCAAGCGAGTCTCTGAGGCTCTCAAAACTGTACCGGTGCTGAGAGTGTCCACCACCAAAAAAGGCGCTGTCAAGGTGGAACTCCCCGACAGCAAGACCGTTGGCCACGCCCTGAAGGCTATGAAAGATGTTGACCACCTCAAGACGTCTTGTCCTGGAAAAATTCTGCCGAAGCTGACAATAACATCTGTCAGCTCCGATATTGCCGACATGAACATCGTCGAGTTTTTGACCAGGAAGAACAGCGAAGTCAGAGCCGCCATCAAGCGTGCCTCGGACATCAAAGTGCTGTTCTCCAAAAAATCGTCGGAGCACACAAAAACTGTTGTCGTGGCTGTGTCTCCTGTCATCCGTGACATTGTCATCAAGTCCGGATTTGTATATTTGGGTGACCAAAGGTGCCTGGTGTATGACCGCTTTTGGGTCACTCGGTGTGTCAAATGCCAGCGTCATGGTCACATGGACAACAAATGTCGAGCCCAAGAGGCCACTTGTGGGTGGTGTGCTGGAAAACACACCACCAAGTCGTGCTCGAGGATGAATGCCCGCAAGTGCATCAACTGTGTACGTGCGGGTCGTGACAACGTCTGCCATGCAGCGTTTGATTCAGCCTGCCCCTGCTTTCTGTCATCGAGAACCCGCGTGATCAACCGGACTCAGACCGTCGAAGATCTCAATTCGGGAAACTAGACTGGACCACCGGCCTGACTGATTGTGTTCAACATTCTAACTCTGAATTGGACGCTGATTCTTCAGTACTGCTTCCTTCAACCAGCTCATCATCCGCTGATAAGTGTCATTCTTCTATCCCTGATTCGTCTTCTATTACTTCTTGTTCTAAGTCTAACAATGAAATTGGTCTATTGAAATGTGCTTTCTTGAATTTTAGGTCTATTAGGTCTAAAATATCACTTTTTACGTCCATTCTTCCTAAGTATGATATTTTTATGATTATTGAGTCATGGCTCTCTGTTGCTGAAATATCCTCCTTTGACAACTCACTTCCTTCTGGCTACTCAGCTTTTCATTATTGTCGCCCTTTGAACGTCTCTAATTCTACTAAATGCTCTGGTGGTGGTGTTTCCTTTGTATTCAATTCGAACGTAATTAATGCCTATCTATGTAGTGTAGATACCACTTTTAAGTCATTTGAACATTTATGTTGTAAGGTTATAGGTAAAACTACTCTTCCTGTATGTATTGTCATCATTTATCGTCTTAATTCTTTTTCCTCCTCGATTTTTCTTGATGAGTTTTCTTCTCTTGTTGACGCACTTCTTCCAATTTTTTCTTCTAGAATAGTAATTTGTGGTGACTTCAACCTTTGGGTTGATGCGCCTCATCTTAAGTCTTGTTCTTCTACATTTTTACAATTAATTGACTCATTTGGTCTTTGTAATCATATCTGCTGCCCTACTCATGTTCACGGCCACACACTTGATCTCCTCCTTTCTTTTACTGATTCTTCTGTTCTGATTAAAGATATCACTGTTTTCCCTATTGATTCCTCCATATCTGATCATTCATTAATTGAATTTTCTGCCCGCCTGCCTATCACTTGCAAATCTCCTAAAACTATTAGTTTCTCGGATTATCGAAATGCTGACTTAGATTCTCTTTATATCAATATGCACTTGTGTTTTGCTATTGAATATTTCGTTCATATACCGCCTGCTTCTCTCTTAGGGTATTTTAACACATCCCTTGATTCTCTTAAGTCCACCTATATTCCTGTTAAAGTCTTCCGTTCATCTAATACTCGCTGTCCTTGGTTTAACTCTGATATTAAAAACTCTAAAATCTCCCTTCGTCGTCTTGAGCGTCAATGGCGCCGTCTCAAGACTGACTCTTCTTGGCAAACTTTCTGTTCTGCTCGTCGGCATCATCACCTTCTCTGTGATTCCGCCAAAAAATCTTACTATAATTCTAAAATCTCTTCCTGTCTCAATTCTAAGAAACTTTGGAAGCTTTTTGACAGTCTCTTAGGTAATTCCCGTAGTCTCATCCTTCCTGATTTGGCATCTAACCAATTACCTTCTTTATTTATGAATTTTTTTCAATCCAAAATTGATAAGATTCGTTGCTTGTTCCCTTCTGTTCTACCATTATCCTCTCCGTGCTCAACCTCATCTGTTTTTAACTCTTTTGCTTTAGTAACCATCTCTGACTGTAGAGCTATTTTAAGGCATGTTAAAATTCATTCTTCATCTCTCGACCCCATTGATCTTTCCAGGATTCCTCACTCTATTGAGCTGCTTCTTCCTTTCTTAACTAACTTCATCAATGCTTCTTTCACTCATGGGCAATTTCTGGCATGTAAAACTGCCAGTATTCTCCCTATACTTAAGAAATCTGATCTGGATGCTAACACGCTTTCTAACTATAGACCTATCTCTAGAATTCCTTGGCTGTCCAAAGTTCTTGAAATGGCTGCCTACATACAGATATCTGAATATCTTGAATCTAACAATTTGTTTCTTCCTGAGCAGTCTGGTTTCCGTCACTTCCACTCTACTGAAACTTCTCTAATTTTTCTCTATGATTCTATTATCAAATCTACTCTCTCTGGTAATGATGTTCTACTTATACAACTAGACTTCTCTGCTGCATTTGACACTGTTAATCATCTGCTTCTTATTGATACCTTGTTAGACTTAGGCATCAGCGACACAGCTCTCTCTTTCTTTCGCTCTTATCTTTCTGATAGACTTCAGTTTGTTTCTACCTCTGCTGATTCCTGTAGTGAGGCTTGCCCACTAACTTGTGGTGTACCTCAAGGCTCTGTCTTAGGTCCTCTCCTCTTCAATATGTATCTTACCTCTGTAGGGAAAGTTGTTCGTCGTCACGATGTGTCCTTCCAAATATTCGCTGACGACATTCAAATCCTTCTCTCGTCTGAGTCTATTTCTCACTCTTCAGTAAGTTCTATTATATCTGATATAGAAAGATGGGCGTTCACTCGTCATCTCAAACTTAATCCTGATAAGACTAAGTATATTCTCTTTCCATCTTCTAATGGTACTACTTCTCTTAGTATACCTCTATCCTGCTCTGTACGTAGTCTTGGTATCATTCTCGATAGCTCTCTTTCTTTTGATTCTCACATCTCTGACATTATTAGGTGCTGTAACTTTCAACTTAGGCGTATCTATTCCATTCGTAGATATATAACTATTTCTGCTGCTTTCAAGTTAGCTAACTCATTCATCTTCAGTAAAATTCAGTATTGCTGTTCTCTTCTACTATCTCTCAACCACCGCCAGCTTAGGAAACTTCAATCTATAATTAATAAGGCCTGTCGTATGATATTTAATCTTCCTTCGGGTTCTCATGTCTCGTCTTCTTTACAAAAACTTAGGTTACTTCCCATTAAGGCTCTTATTGAGTATCGTATTTGTTTAATTATTCATTCAGCTCTTCATCTTCGTAAGCCTGCGTATATATTTGACCTTCTATCTTATAAAACCTCATCTCTTTCTCTTAGGTCTTCTAACGATCCTTTTCTACTAGTTGAACCTTCCTTTCCTTCTAGGCATTCTCACTACAATCGTTGTTTCTCTATCTTAGGACCTCGTATCTACAATAGGCTTTCTCCCTCTATACGCTCAATCAAATCTATATCTCTTTTCAAAAAACATACAAAAAATTCTTTATCACTAAGTCTTATTACTGTCTTAATAATATTGTATATATTAGTACTGAATATAAGGTCTGATTGTTTCCTAATTCTGTCTTCTATGTGTATGTGCTTCATGCGTGTGTTTTCCGTTCTTGTGTATGTATGTTTCTCCATTGTATGCTGTCTATGTGTTGTTGTGTTGAGCTCTGTTATCTGTGTTTGTGTGTCTGTTGAGTTGTGTTCTCTGTCTATGTGTTTCAGTGTATGTCATTGTATGTCTGTTATGTTGTGTTTTCTGGTTTGTATTTGTGTGTCTATTGTGTTGTGATTTGTCAATCTGAGTGTATGTCGTTGTATGCCTGCTGTGTTGTCTTAATGTGTTGTATTTTGTGTTGTATTCTGTGCTGTATGTCTGCTGTGCTGTATTATTCAATATGTATGTGCGTGTGTATTTTTGCATTTTTGAGGATGTAAACGTGAGTGTGTCTGTGTTTGTGCGTATATGTACTTGTCTGTTTTGTGTGTGTGTATGTAGGTGAGTGTGTGTGTTCGTGATTGTGTATGTGTATGGCTCTTGTGCTTGAGTGTGTGTGTGTGTGTGTGTGTGTGTGTGAGCGCTTTTGAGACCCTCGGGTGAAAAGCGCGATAGAAATGTCTTAATGTAATGTAAATGTAATGTATGTGTCAGTGTGTGTGTGTGTGTGTGTCAATGTGTGTTTATGTGTCAGTGTTTGTGTGTATCAGTCAGTGTTTGTGTGTATGAGTGTGTGTGTGTGTGTGTGTGTGTCAGTGTTAGTGTGTCAGTGTGTGTGTGCAGTTACCTGCGAGGGCACGATGACACCCAGTAGTCTGATGGGCTGGTTGACTGCCAGAGTGAGCGATGCTTCCTGCTGACACCTGACCAGTGCGTGAGGCTCGCCCAGCATCGGTCTGACACACACCTGCGTGCGACCGTCACCACCGCCCGACACAGAGGACGGGGTCAGTTTCCTGGTGTGAGAGGCCAGTGTGATTTGGTCGGGCAATTTCCAGCGGCCAGGAGTCAGAATGTTCATAAGCACGGCCAAATTCTCCTCCTGAGTCAAGACGCCAGACAATGCCGCACTGCTGGCGAATGTTGACGCGTCCATACTGAAAAAACGCACCTGCACATAACAACAACAACAACAACACATATATTCAAACATACTTGTATACACACACATGCATACATACAAACACATACACACACAAGCACAAGGACTAGGTTTATGCAGCTGAATTACACAATGCCAGCGTTGACACAGCACGTGAACAGTGAAACAGTTCAGAATGACTGTAGCAAACACAACAAGCTTGCATATGTGCACTGCAAGTGTATTTCTCCTCCATTTTCACATAATTAACATCTTAACTGATAATAATAATATATTACCATTTGAAGACGCTCAACTCACTGCCTGTGGCTAACAATAGTGTTTGACAAGAGGACAGTGAGTACACAAACACTGGTCTATGAGATAAATCAGCCTCTCAACTCTGATTTATCAGCTCAGACATGCACTGAGAGTGTGCAACACGAAACAGAGGCGAGTAGCGGCTTCTAGTTGCATGTGCAATTTGAACATGAGCGACCAGTAACTGAACGCTCCCCAATCAATCACACACACACACGCACACACACACACACACACACACCTGGAACAGCGCCGGTCCCAGTACCATGCGCTGATTGGCCCCCGTCACTTCGATATTGCGTCGCTGACATTCCTTCTTGGACCAGCGCAACAGAACACGAAACACCTCCAATTCCGAACAAACGTTCAAATATTTCTACACACACACACACATACATACATACACGTAAACACACGCAAACATACATATAAATACTTTTCCAATAGGCAAGCGTCTGTCATAACAAGTCATGCGATCGGACATTATAGTCGCACGGGAATATAATATTTATATTCCCTTACGAAAAATAACCGTTCATTCAACCGTTAGGAATATATATACAGAAACATCACACACGCACACACACACACGCACACACACACACACGCACACCTGTGACAGGATATCCATGAGTGTGGCATGCTCCACCTCCTCAATGGCGGGAGATCCAAACACCTTGTCTGTCTGGTGGGCGATTATCTGAATGACGTCACACAATCACAGACAAACACTTGATATGACGTCATACTCTGGCAAATAATGACACGAATGACGTCACACAATCACAGACAAGAATAATCAATGTGATGTCACACTGGTGAATTTGCTCTCAGACTAGAAACAACTCGTGACTACTACCATGTGGCTCTTCTACATTACAATTAACAAACAAACAAGGCCAATTTGTAGGTGTTATTGCTAAAATCCACCGACCAAATTAGTATTTCTAAATAAATCGTACACTTCACAACCTACAAAATGCACACAAACACACACGCACACACACGCATACGGCACGGTGCATGTGAGGGATCAGTTGGCTCGCCTTCATGCATTTTTCCATGAGGATCGGTTCCTCAAAGAGACGAGCGAACTCGTACGCTCGACACACGTTGTGAGGCTTCACGTCCTTCCACAGGTACTTGGTGCAGTGTTCGACCAGGTGTGGTAGCATGTACTTCTTGGCCGCGTAGCACGTGTCACATGCCTGATCGAACGACTGCAAGCTGATCTTGTCCGAATATATGTACCTGACACACACGCACACACAAACACACACACAAACACGAGCTGCTGATGCAAATTCACAAGACAAATTCATCAACCCAATATGCCATTCTTATTCTTATTGTGACAAAAAGTTGTCCGAACACGAAATTCACCGAATCACACATGACATGATCGATATATCTTAAAGATCAGGTAGCTGGTGATATATATGTGTATATACTCGCTTGTCTGATTCTTATGTTGCCGTTTATTTTTGCTTTCTGCCGATTGTTCAGCTATTTGTTATATTTCATTCGTGCGTGTGTCGGTATGTGTGTTCTACAAATATACCGTAAATGCTCTTTTATCCGACATGCGCCAGTCAAGTGAGGCAAATCGCGCAAATCCTAATCGTGGTTGCAGTTTCAATTAGCCTTTCCAGGAAGTGCCGGATTATTTTTCAACCCATACTTGAGGGTGCCGGATTATTAGATCCTGTCGGATAAATAGAGCATTTACGGTATGTTGATTGATTGATTGCGAGTATACCGCAGCCCATGATAGAAGAATGAGCCAGTCAAGTGAGGCATTATCTAAATTACTGACAGCTGACATATCAATTAGAGACAACTGGAGTTGCTCACATCATCAGCGATCTGAACGCCTCGGGACTGACGTCCAGCACTTTGATCGGAGCTTTTTCCGCCATGCCTCCAAACAACATGGCTTCGAACACGGGACTGGCTGTTGCCAGAATCAAACGATGTGCCTGAAAAACCTGACATCCACATCATAAATATCAACTGTCATGACATATTGATCATGTTTTTACTATGTACAACTAACACACCTCAAATTGCTGCTAGATCCTCCTCGCTGTCTTTCTCCTTGAAACAAAGACACTTCATTCAATTTGCCTTAATCGGTGGATGCCTTCAAGTGAGCACCGTAAATATCATAGTCTTCGTTCTTAAGTACACGAAACCTCGTCTTATCAAGTGCATGTGTCCACACAGCACGTGGTAAACCAAGTTTGTTGAGAGGCAATCCTACCTGCTGATTGCTTTCCATGCCGACGACAAATTCGCAATCGTGCCATTGACCCGATTCAAACAGGTAATCACAACGCTCCGTCAAGCATTTCTTGGTAATTTGCCAGTCCGTCATCTTACCGCCTAAATTTTACCATGGACCATCGAAATGGCCACCGCCGACTGAGTTAACAAAACAGCGCCGCAGAACACCAGACAAAATGAAGATGACGAGCACAAAAATTGGGTAAGTACTAAATTGAACAGCAAAACAGAAATCAGTTCTAAACAAAACTCATATTCGCTGATGCGTCAGGAGTGTCACGTTCGACCATTACTGCTGCCAAGTACAAGTAGAGCTGGCAAATTACACCAGGAGAGGAAGAATGTGAATTTCTTAAGTTAAGGCTCTATGGTGGAATTCAGTGCATATTCGCTTCGCTTAAACAGTGAATATCGCAATTTCCGTATGTCGCATTTATGCCATTTAATAATTGAAAATTGTGCCAACGGTCAGATACAACTTGATGCAAATTACAACAACATTGGTGACAAACTCTATTTGTGTTACGTGTTGTTAGGATCAATTTTATGCGAGTGAGTGAGCCGCTCGTATTGGACACTTGGTGCCGATGGTGCTCATTTGGCGAATATATTGTATTGTGTCAATGATTTTGAGTCATTTCACAGCTGCATTGCAATGCTGCACGTGTGTATGTGTGTGTGTGTTGATTGTTAGTTGGATGTGGCAGCATGCTGGTGTCGCGTGATCATGCTGATCGCAGAAGTGTGCGGTGTCGTCGTCGGCTGGCGGCCGTCGCCTTCCTCGCCAACATCTCGCTGGACGGCTCGTATCGGGACACCAGAATCTCGGCTCTGCACCGACCCAGCACGGCGGCGCAGCCCTCCTGTCCTCTGCCGGTCTCCAGCCAACCTGCCACGTGTTCGGTGGAGTCGCTGTGTTCAGGCGGCGCGTCGGCGGCCACCACCACATGGCGCCATGATCGTCGATTTCGTGACAGCAGTGTCGGCAGCGACGAGCCTGGTGGTGACGACGAGGCTCGGGCCACTCATCACGCGGCCGTCCGCAACAGGTTTATTTATTTATTTATTTATATAGCACCCATAACAACCCAAGCGCGACATACTATAAACATAGATGGGAATGAAAAATAGCAAACTGGAAAATAGCGCATGAAAATATAACAACATGCAAACATATGAGAACCAATTACAAGCGAATAATACAATGAAAGAAGCACAAAATGCAAGACCGCATTCACAGTAGAAATCAAGGAATGTACTTGCTGCTGCGAGAAATATCGCTTAACCGTTATTTGAGCGATATGCCGTGCTATTTTTAATTGTTCCCTCAAAATGCCGTTCAAATGGAGGTTTTATGTGCTATTCTTTCTGATGCTGATATCAGACGCCGTGAGTCGTGGGGTTTGTGTCAGCTGAATATAGTCACGTGTCAGAAGCTTGCATTGTGGAAAATTTTCCTATGAGGGGCAGTGGTAAATTGCTTATTTTGATGCACAAAATAGTGAATGTCTCCACCTGATCTCTTGATAACTAGGCGCTCGTGTACAATCACGGCTTGCCTCTGTGATGATTGTTTGTGACAGCGGCGGCGGCGGTGGTGGAGTGAAAGCTCGTGCTCGATGCTGGAGCTCCTCTTCTGCGTCCGCCAGTGGGGCCGGTGTTCATGTGATGAACGATAGTTGCGAGTCCATGTGTGACAGCGGTGAGTAACTGATAACTGGCACTGGCGTGTTCACGGACATGTTGTGTGTGCGACAACAATAGCATTGACTAAGTGAACCGTGATACGGGAAACAGTCTGGAAAAGGAGTCTTGGACAGCAGTGTGTCAAGACCTTATAACATGCTGCCTGTGAAAGATAGGCTGTCATCCAATGTGAATGTCTTGAAAAAGAAAGAGATGGTAAACATTTTTGTTCAATAACTCGTTTGATCTCCCCAAACAAGTGATCAAGACACAATATTCATGCTGGTAAAATGATGGTGGGGGACGTGCAGCGTTGCACTACAATGCAACGCCCCTAAAATAACTACAAGTGACAAGTTAGTAACAGGAATATGCATGTGCACTTACACACGCAGGAACTTGATATCAGGGAATAACGCGCACACATATATCCAGTTCACAATACTAATAGGACAATCGCAGACATTGGCTGTGGACAGCCACACAGCAACTTCTCCCTACAGAAACTTGGCTGGCTTCCAGTTCAGGCTCGGGTTAACTATAAAATGTGCTGTCTTATCTTCAAAATTATCCGCTCACCCTCCTCTCCTTCTTACCTCCGCTCTCTACTATCTGAACCTCAACACTCAGGTCGTCGTCTTCACTCTCTTCACTGTCCTCGAGCAGTTTTGGAGTCGCCTTGGTCGGCGAAATCTTTCTACTTCTATGCTCCTCGTCTCTAAAACTCCTTGCCTTCTCGTATCCGGTCATCTCCTTCACTTCGATCCTTCTCTTCTGCTCTTCATGCACATCTTCTTGAGTCTACCTCTCCCTGTTGAATGGGTTCGTGTTTTTCTTTTGTATATACGCCTGTTCAATTTTGTCTGTCATGCTCTTAGCTATTCTGACATCTGTTTCACATATTATATAAACACACATAGTATATTGTTTTGATTTCATCCTGTCTTCGCACCATTGTATATTTGGCGCTATATTGAATACATGTTGTTGTTGTAATGTGCATGTATATATATTGTGTGTGTGTGTGTGTGTGTGTGTGCGTGTCTGTGTCTGTGTGTGTGTGTGTGTGTGTGTCAGTGCGCAGTCACAAGGCGGCAAGCAGTGCGTCGGAAGTGTCTCAGTTCGGCGTGGTGCGGTGTGCGGCCGGTGTTAGCGGTGTGGCGGCCGTAACTGCCCTGGACGGCGGCGGGCGCGGTCAGGCTCGCTGGTGTCTGCTGTCCCGCGCTTGTCGTCCACTTCTTGTGTTCTCCGTGCTGGCTCCTTCTCGGCGCGCGCGCTCCGACCGTCGTGACAAGTGCGTCGTGTTGTGCGGCTGTGCCTCCGTGCTGTATGTTCTCTATGTGTTATGCTATATGTCCTGCTGTTGTTTTGAACAACAGCAGGAACGTTTTTGTGTGTTTCCGTTGTTTAGAAGAAATTTGCCAACAACAATATTGTACTAGATTGCTCGGTGTAATATGTGTTCTATGGTTTGGATGTGAATGATTATTTGAGCGAGTGCGAGTGAAGGTGCTGCATGTGTGTATGAGCGTGCGTTTGAATGTCATGTTGGTTGTTTGGTGAGTGCGCGAGTTACTGGAGAGTGTGTGTGTGTGAGTGTCGTGCAGTGTGTGTCGGTGTGCGGTGTCTTGTGGGTGAGTGTGGGGCTGCAATGTCTCCGCGCGCCCGTCTCTTCATATATTCCTGCTGTTTTAAAATTGTCTTGTTTTCACAAATATACAAATCATGAAAACGAGCGTGGCAGAAGATGTCCATCGAGCACAGCTCTTAGATGGACCTGATATATGACATGTGTGTATGTGTGTGTGTGTGTGTGTTATATGTCAGAGTACTGGGTAGCAGTGAGGCGCTGCCTCGTCGTCGACACAACTCATCAACTCGTGCCGTTCTGCCTGTCATCAGCGACCGTGCCGAGCCTGGTGGGGGAGGGGGCGGGGCTGCACCACCCCCATCATCCCACCGCCATCATCATCATCATTCTGCCACGGCGGCGGTGGCTGTGGCTGCCGTCTCTCTACTACTACCGTCTGATAACTGGCCACTAGACGGACAGGTCCGTGTGTCAGTGTGTCAGTGTCAGTGTTAGTGTCAGTGTTAGGTGTCAGTGTTAGTGTCAGTGTTAGGTGTCAGTGTTAGTGTCAGTGTTAGTGTCAGAGTTAGGTGTTAGTGTCAGTGTTAGGTGTCAGTGTGTCAGTGTGTCAGTGTTAGGTGTCAGGACAGGTCAGTGTGTCAGTGTTAGGTGTCAGTGTTAGGTGGCAGTATCAGTGTCAGTGTTAGGTGTCAGTGTTAAGTGTCAGTATCAGTGTGTCAGTATCAGTGTGTCAGTATCAGTGTCAGTGTTAGGTGTCAGGACAGGTCAGTGTGTCAGTGTTAGGTGTCAGTGTTAGGTGTCAGTGTTAGGTATCAGTGTCAGTGTCAGTGTCAGTGTTAGTGTTAGTGTCAGTGTTGGATGTTAGTGTTCGGTGTTAGTGTTAGGTGTCAGTGTCAGTGTTAGTGTTAGTGTCAGTGTTGGATGTTAGTGTTCGGTGTTAGTGTTAGGTGTCAGTGTCAGTGTCAGTGTTAGTGTTAGTGTTAGTGTTAGGTGTTAGTGTTAGGTGTTTGTGTCAGTGTCAGTGTTAGTGTTAGGTGTTAGTGTTCGGTGTTAGTGTTAGGTGTCAGTGTCAGTGTTAGTGTTAGTGTCAGTGTTGGATGTTAGTGTTCGGTGTTAGTGTTAGGTGTCAGTGTCAGTGTTAGTGTTAGTGTTAGTGTTAGTGTTAGGTGTTAGTGTTCGGTGTTAGTGTTAGAACTTAAATGTTAAAGGCCTCAAGTGGCAGCTGCTACACGGGAAGAAGCCGTAGCTTATGAACACACAGGTGTGCCCCGTGCAGCTCGCTGCCACCGCAGAACCGACCCTCTCCACGCTATGACGCCACAAGGACGAAAGACGTATTAGAGAGGGCCACCTCCCCAGAATGCATGGCACAACTCATGACTGATATCTGGTACCATCATTTACTGCTGGGTGGACAGGGGCTGTTGGATTATATAATTAGCCCAATAAATTCTGGTCCGCCGTGTCAGTGTTAAGTGTCAGTGTTTGGTGCCAGTGTTAGTTGTCAGTGTTAGAAGTCAGTGTTAGGTGTCAATGTTAGATGTCAGTGTCAGTGTTAGGTATCAGTGTTAGATGTCAGTGTTAGGTATCAGTGTTAGATATCAGTGTCAGTGTTATTTGTCAGTGTTAGGTGTCAGTGTTAGATGTCAGTGTCAGTGTTAGTTGTCATTGTTAGATGTCAGTGTTAGGTGTTAGTGTCAGTGTCAGTGTTAGGTGTTAGTGTATAGTTTGTCCGATGGTTAGTATTATCTGCAAATGAGGACTTATGGCGGGACATTGGATCACTTGTTGGTTGTTGGCAGGAGGTTTCTTATGCTGAATTTCTGCATCCTTCAGCGGCTTTATGCTCGGCAGATGCAGCCAGCAGACACGTGACTCAGGCGACCAGGAACCAGGCGCCAGTTAGTGGTAGAACCGCTTCTTTTGACGCAGCAATATCTGACGCACATGCGACCAAACTGACAGGTGTGGCTTGTCAAGGCTAAATGTATGTTGATTTGTTTGGTTATTTTACTCTATAATTCGGTTAATATCAAAATGTGTTTTTGTTGTTTTTATTGTCCTCTTGAATTACTGGCCGTCTCGCCAGATAACATGTTTTTCACGTTGTTCCTGTGTGCCGCTGATAATGTTCTGCTGTTTGTGTATGTGTGTGTGTGGTTATGTTTCTGTATGATATTGCTTTGTTTGTGACTTGAGACGATATTCCGGCGTATCATCCGTTGTTACTGGACAATCCGGAGACACGGTCGGAAAATCACCGCACCATCCTCACACTGAAGGCTTTCAGAGTACGTCCCACTGATGAACAGCCATTCACACTGCTCTTTCTGCATAACCAATATCATTCTCATACTACTTAATAAATAATTAAACCAATTAGTTTTATTTGTTGTTCATCTTGTGCATAAATGAAGCAACCATTTTTTATGACAGACATTGTTGAATTTAATTTTAAACTTGATCATATCGTCATGCACAATTGCCAATTCACAATTTGAATCATCAAATGCCTAATTATTTGCTGCTCTTATAATTTTGTTTTGTTGTTTTATTTGTAAATGTGGTTGATTGTTTAGTTAAATTTGGTCTTGAATTTATGACGTAACACTGGCGTAATTTGTCACAGAATCAGCTCACGATATATTCTGACCATGTTGAATGATTTGAGGCAAGTAGACCAAGAACTGCAGCGTTTTTATGCCATAAAACTGGTCGTTTTATCGTGTTAGACAACTTGTTCTTGGCGATCCGGTCTTCCTCGTGCATACGTTTGTAAGCATTTGTGTTTTTGTGTTAACTCGTGTATATGTTAGTGTTGATCAGTGGTTTCTGCGATAACTATTTTTTCCTAACTTGCGATAACGATAACACGATACTTTTTCCCTCAACCTGCGATAAACGATAAAACTATAGCGATAAAAATTGTTAGCTTGCGATAAGAAAAGCGATAAACGGTAAGTACCTATATTTAGTTGAACTATTTGAAAAAACATACAAACTATTTTTCCACAGTGAAAATTAATTAAACTAGACAAAAACTGTCACTAGAACCAGTCTATGGCCTACAAGTTCTATTCCAAATTAGTCTCTCTGACTCAGACTCTCCCTCCTTCCTCTCCCTCCTCAAGACAAAATCCAGGAGCTGTATGTTTCACTTGGTGAATACCAGCTTCTCAAACATGTCGCTGGTCATGCATGCACGCTTGGGCTTGAGGAAATCACCAGCAGTGCTGAACATGCGCTCCACGACAGCAGAGCTGGGCAAGGCCGTGTTGTACTTGATGAACAGCGAGATCCACTTCTTCCTGTACATGCCGGGGAATCACCCAGGCTTCACCTCTGCCACCTTGCTCCTGCCCCAGGTGTCCACCTTCTTGATCAGCTCCTCAATGTTGGGCCCACCCTCGTCAATGGCTTATTTAGGCTTTTCTGTCATCATGTCCTGGTTCTGGTTGGAAGGGAAAGGGTCAGGTGCAACTAGCGGATCCAGGGGGGTCTCAGAGAGCTGGAGCCCCCCAAAAATGTTTCTACCAGCTCCTCATAACCGACAGGCTCATTAAAAGATGTCAAAATAAATACCTTTCTGCACAAGTTGTTGATATCAACATTGTCGCAAAGACGTTGAATAATGATGCATGTACACGACTGATCGTCCCCAAATTTCAGCTCCTTCCAAAATTGCACTCTAGATCCGTCAAAGTCAGTGAACCTCTCCTTGATGTCTTCTTCAAGGGCAGGGGTCACACGCTTCAACATGAAGGGGTCATAGTTGGGGTGGGTCTAGGCGCATGGGAGAGAGCGGCACACACCCTTCTAAACTCGAGAACTCCAGCGAGACTGGCGCACTGCAGCTGTGCATAATAATGTGATTGGCCAGCCACACACAAACACACTTGGCATTTTATATGAGGTTTTTCAAGATTCACTTGCAAGAAAGTGTTGCCCCCTCTAGTCTCTACCCTATATATACTCTCAGCTTGAACTAGTCTGGAAACGTCAGGCGGGCTGTTGTAACTATTGCCGCCGTGCACATTTTTTAATTTTTACAAAATAATTTTGAACTTATCGTTTATCGTTCCTCATTTTTGGGACTGGCGGTAAGTGAATGAGCAATAGTTTTTAGAAAACTGCGATAAACGATAAAAAGTTTGACCTCAGCGATAATTGTAGTTTATCGCTCATTTTTATCGCACGCGGAAACCACTGGTGTCGATACCTAACTTAATTGGGCTTATGCTTGTATACGTTTATGTGTGTTTACTAATGTATATTGCTGTGTATGTGTGTATGTGTGTGTGTGTGTGTGTTGTCAGTCGTCAATTATTGAGCATATGAAGCCGTCGGAGTTGAAACGAGTGACCAACGAGCAGTTTCACGAGCACTTCCCTCACATTCAGCTGACTCTGTCCAAGCTGCGCAGGTGATTTTTGCGTCAGAGTCTTGCTAGACTGTTAGTAAGAGCCAGGTGGTGAGTTGTACAAGCAAATCAAGTGATAGCAAATGACTGGACAGACAGACAGACAGGAAGTAGTTCTACTTGCATTTCACGACTCACAGAGACTGTGGTGATAGTTGTGTTGTTGCTAGTTCCTGTTAGATGAACTTCTCATGAGACAATTGACACCAGCATCTTCTCATCTTGTTCCAGTACTTCTGTTCATGGTTCGTTATTCATCCACACATGCCGTTCCTCATTGTCATATGACGTCACAATCCCAATAATTAGTCAGCGTGGTTCTAGTTTGTTGTTCTGGCTGAATGTACGTATCTTCGTGTACGCCTCTATTTCTCTCTCTGTGTCTGTCATTCGTTTGTGTATGTGTCGACGCTATGATCACTATTAAATCAACCACAAGATGGATGATTTGGGCACGCTTTTAATTGACGGCGTTAAGACTTCATGGTTAGTATTTGGTGCAAAACACAAGCCAACTGCAAATTCTGAAAAATCTGAAAAATTTTCCAATTCTCGCGCAATCGCATTTTATATGACTTCTGTGATGGTCTTTTTCACATCGATCACCTTGTACATGTGTGTGTTCATGTGTCAGTTTGAAGCGGGAGATGCGCGTGATTGCCGACGAATGTGGCGCAGATGTGTTGACCGTGGCGCATTCGTACGTTCACCTCGAGACCCTGGTGCTAGCTGGCAGTGTTGTGAAGACCAACCGCAAACTGGTGTGTGGCGCTTGTCTGCTGTTGGCTGCCAAGATGAACGACGTCAAGGGCGGCATGATGAGTCGCCTGATTGAGGTGCGTCACATGCGCCACCTTTCGTCACCCTCCGTCACTCTCGTCTCAGTCGCGTCGTATTGCACAACGTTTGACGGTTGAATATGTATATAAATAAATATATATGTAGTTTAAATATAATATCGATTGTATATTTTGAATATATATTGAATGTAATAATATAGGAATTATCAAGTTCATTTTTATTATTATGTGCATAATTATTATAGTGACGGTAAATGCATCTGTGTGTTAATGTGTGTGTTCGTGTGTGTGCGTGTGTATGTGAGTGTGTTGACCTTACTTGCGTGGTCTAAAAATATATTTGATATTAGACTGGTCTCATATCTTAATATTACTCAGTCTATTTTTCTTGTGTGTGTGTATGTATGTGTGTGTATGTATGTGTGTGTGTGCAGCGTATTGAGAGCGTGTTTCGTATCAGCCGTCATGATTTGCTGCACTACGAGATAGGAGTGTTGGTGGCGCTGCGTCTCACACTGCATGTGCCTGATGATCACGTGTGGCCCCATCTGCGAGCCATCAGTGCCCGTCTGCCGTGACGTCACTGCCCGTCTGCCGTGACGTCACTGCCGGCTGCGTTCATTCTCAGTATACTATTGAAGTCTACTGGCTTAGTTGATCATTGTTGATCTTTGACGTGCGTCAAATTTATGTGCAATAATTTTGCTGTTGGAATAGTCATATTTCTGGATTTGTGCGAATGTGTCAGTTCGATTGTCTTTTTCGCTGTCGTTTTTGCGTGTATTTTGGTTTTTAATAATACATGATGCGTCTGTTAGTTGGGATTTTGTAAAATCATGAGAAAAAACAACAAAGAAATATGGCCGGTAAGGATATATAGGGATATAAGCTATGTAAGGACATATTTGAATGTATAATATACGAATGTTCAATTGAAAATAGTCGGATTGTTGCTTTTTGTATTTTGTTGTTGTCGTTTGGGCGTTTCGGCCTAACCGACCATTTCACGACGTCCTGTTAAAAGTGATGAAACATGAAGCGAGCATAGGGATAGAATGGTTACATTCTCAGAATGTATGGAAGGAGAAAGATGATTGAATTGATGATTTGTACGAAAAAGTATTCCATGAAATATGAAAGTAAAAAAGAAGCTTATTGAAAGTGAAATACAGTTTTTTATATTTGTTTTTTTAGGCGCTTTCTGTATTTAATGTGGGCGCAAATAGCACAAAAAAGGTAGCCATGTGACGTTTCTGGTGTTTTGCTTTGATCTTGAATGTTGGTCTTGTTTTATTGTTTGTAAAATCGGATGTATTGTAAGCTAATTAAGATATTTCTTCGTCGTTTGAATTGTCTGTCAATTTAATTTTACCATGAACATGTTGGATTCGTTGTACAATGCATTTCCTCCGGAGTAGCCCAGTGGTTTAGGCACTGAGTTCATGTAACAAACAAAAATCTAAATTATATTACAGACAGGCGCGCGTGGGCATCACTGCCCCACGCGCGCCTACAAGACGTCACACCACAACCACACCACAAACACGACTCTCAGCTCACACCGTGACACACGGGAGCACACACGGACACACACACGCACATAACTCACCAACCAATCATAACGCAGCAACCAATCAGCGGCGAGCCGGTCAATCGCTCGCCGCTGCCGCCGCCGCTCACTTCACTAAACGCATACACACACACAGAAACAACTACACACACTCGCTCACACACTCTCGCACGCCATACACAATTAAACCATACACGATCACACAGACACAATAAGACGCTGACATACTCAAACACAATCTCTCACACACACACACTATCACTGCACACGATCACACTACAGTTCACATGTCAGAGATTCGCGGCTCGATTCCTGTCCCGGGTTCGTGTAATATAATGGGTGCTCACAGGCCACAGTACGATATATATATATTTTGTACAACACCAAATATGATAACCACTAATAATGTACAAGACCTCGGAACCCACAGAAGCGTAACCAAATGTATACAATATTTCGCCGATCCCGCATACAGTGCTATACAAGCTGCGTACTGACGCCAATACAATTATATCAATTAACACGAACCAGACTATCAAAGCGACAACCTCACACCTGTAGCAACCGTTAAACACGCAGACAGAGCACAACTGATATAATTGCGCACACAATACTCAATGACAGCACACGAACATACATACAAGTCAATGACCTATCACACTACACCGGATTAAAACCCGGCCAACAGATGGCGGTACTAGCGTCGGTCCACACCACAAAACCGACCTACGGAATGACAACGCCCTAATTTCATACTTCAAAGCTCAAAAATGGTTGTGACACAGATAAAGTGTCCCCGCGCGCATTGACATGTCACAAGTACTGTTCGCCACCTCAAGCACATATGTAAACATTACACATCTAAATTACCAACATTAAATATGTTCAGGACATTACATATCTCCCCGCATCAACAAAGATACGTCTAGCCTACTCGGGCAGGCGCCCAACGACGTCTGCCGCGCGAGGAGGGCGGCAGCACCCGCAGAGCCGGGTGTTCGTCATGTGAAGGCCGCGGTCCGATCGACGCCTGTCCGCTCGAACGAGAGGGAACCGCGGCCGACGATTTGTCCAGAGTCGGCGGCGGCACAGGAACGTACACATCCGGTTCCTCTCGCTCGGTCATTTCAGTTGGTATGTCCGCAGGAATCTTCGACAAATGGGCGGCGTTTCTGACGGAGCCGTCCTCTAGTCGATACGCAGATCCCCGCATACTGACGATGCTGAGAGGTCCAGTGAACTTCTTGCCCAACTTCGGAACGCGACCGGGAGCCCTGACCAGCACTCGATCGCCCACCTTGAACGTCGGATCTCGGGCGCTCGTTCGTTGGTCGTAGTGTCGCTTGTTCCGCGCCTGCCGTTTTTGTACTCGACGTCGGACGATACTTCGGTCAGATGGTTGTCTCAGCAGAGGCAACGCCAGCCGTATCAGCCGACCATGCAGCAGCTGGGAAGGAGCAGCTCCAGTTGTGCAGTGAGGCGTCGTACGATATGAAGTCAACAGCCGGTGCAAGTGTTGATGCAACGTTTCGCCGGTACGTCCTTGGCGATACTGATTGAGCCATGACTTCAGAGTCCTTTTGAATCTTTCAACAGCTCCATTGGAGCGAGGCCAGTAACAGGAACTTCGGCTGTGCTTGATGTCGCGTCTTTGTAAGTATTGCTGGAACTCAGCGCTGGTGAACTGACGGCCCCAGTTTGCTCCACGGATGTTCTGGATGCTCAACAGGCTGAAGTGGTGCCGGTTTCGGTCTGTTGCAGTTGACCTTATCGCTTACTTGACAAGTTTTGCACTCGGTGACAGTCTTCTGCACGTCGCTGTCGATGCCCGGCCTCCAATCCAGAGTGCAGATAAATTGTTTCGTGCGAACAACTCCGTCGTGCGCTGCGTGTGCACGAGTCAAGTAGTCATTCCGGATCCGAGCTGGTGCTACGACTTGGTTGTTGCCGCGCTTGACAATGTCATCGAAGATGCTCAACTCTTCCTGCACTGGAAAAAACGGTCGTATGAGCGAGTCACAGCCCCTTGAGTTCTCGGGAAGCCTGTTCGAAGAGCTTCACGAAGCGCGGTGAGCTGTTTGTCATCACGGGCTGCAGCGATGAGTTCCTTGCGCGATACTGCATCGTCGCCGTCGCGGAGAAGAACTACGATTTCATTGTCTCCAGAGTCGTTGTCCACTACGTCGTTGTACTGACGCTCGACTGGCATTCGTGAGAGTGCGTCCGCCCCTGGGATGCATCCGCCTGGTACGTATTCGACTGTGTAGTAGTACGGAATTAGGTCTGGCTTGCCATCGGCCAATACGGGCGCCTGCTCGACCGCTGTATTTCGCCGTGAGAAAGGTCTTCAGTGCTGTGTGGTCCGTCCGGAGAGTGAACGGGTGACCCCACAAGAACACTTTCCATTTCTCGATGGCCCAGACAGCCGCCAGGGCCTCTTTGTCGGTTACCGAATAACGACTGTCACATTCCCAGAATCGCCGACTCCAGAACGCGATGACCTGTTCTCCGCCCGATGGATCCTGTTGTGTCAGAACGGCTCCAGCGCCCTTCTCACTGCCGTCGGTCGTCACAAATGTCGTATGAGCCGGGTTGAACCTTTGCAGGGGCTGAGCGTCGACTATCAACCGCTTGGGTTGTTCAACAGCATTGGTTTGTTTGTTTATTGAGTTTTTGGGGTGCACCGGCCTCTAGGACCATATGGCACCCCCCAGTCTGTTATTAGCCAAATTAAACTAAAACTATGCATATGAACGTAATGGAGCGATGAAATAAATTAGCGTGAGGGTGAGTGATATGAATATGAAAGTCAGAAGAATATAAATCAATAACTAATTTTAAAAGTTAAAAGCCGTAAAAATTAAAAAATGCGGCCATCAATGACCGCCGATTGCTCCTATCCAAGAACCTCGTCAATAGTCCGAAAGGATCCAAGAAAACGTTTACGCGCCTCTGAGAATGCTGGACATTCCACCAGGATGTGTTGCACGGAGAGACGTGCATTACATGCGCTGCACGTGGGTTCAGGTTGTCCGAGTAGAAGATGGCGATGCGTGTCCTACGTGTGACCCACACGTAGACGACAGAGCGCCACTTGCTCGGACCTCTTCCGGCGACAAGAAATTGAGCATTGGTGCTCGACAACCGTGGATGACCTGGTGAGCGTGTCGATCGAAGCCAGTGATTGTGTCATCTCGTCCGGTACATATCGCCTTGTCCGTGAGTAGCTCCAACATGTCGGTTGTGTAGTCATAGCTGAGGTTCTTTTCTAGCAAAACAAAGTCGAAATCCGAAGAAGACCACCCTCCTGCCCCTGTCTCCAACCACTTCCCTTCCCTCACAAACCTCTCAATGTCAGTTCTCATTCCGGGCAGTAGCAGACATTTGGGCCACCGGCTGTATTTGGAAGAGTAAGACCGACAAAACACTTGCCGAAACATGTTTCGGGTCTCAGTCGCTACACCCTCTTCCACCACAGGGGGATCAGTCATCCGCTCTCGCAGGTCGGCTGCTGTTTTCACGGAGTCCACAACGGGGAATCTAAACGACTTCCACAGGCCGCTGATTTCCAGTCGCATCTGGGCTTCATTATCGGTACACATCGGTGACATCATGAATTAAAATGGCCGGGTGTTCATAATCCATTGGTCCAGTTTGCGCATCTGTTGACTGAACGAGAGTCTCATGATCCTTCCGTGACCCTACAGAACAATGGCTATGGCGAGGGAAGGGATGAGCTTCCAGACGGAGTATAGTGGTCACCCGGGGTATAGTGGTGGCGTGACGCGACACTCGTCTTTGGCCTGCGCGTCGAACCCCGACGGGGCCGCTGTTTGGCTCCTCGACAGTGGAGAGAATGGTCCGACGCCGGCACGGGTGGCCGGATAGGGCTCAAGAGGGTCAAGGGTGAGGTGCCTGGTGCTCGAGGGGGGTCACGCCCTATGCAGTGTCCGCCGTGGGGGTGGGGTGGGGCTGCAGTTGCTGGGTCTAGATGGTCCGGCGGGGTCACTGGTTCGGACCCGGTGCTGCGGACTCGTACCGGGCGGAGCTCGCAGCGAGCTCAGGGGTATTCGGTGCCCGTACAGCGCACACCACCACTGGCGTCAACATATTCATCTCGGCCGGCGTGGTGTCGAAGCTGTGCCAAGTGTGGTGTGTGCTGCTGGGGCATGTGGCCGATGTATTCGCTTTTCACCGTAGCGTGGTATCAGTAGCCTTGTGTTGAATACCACTGAGAATCAATCCATCGCCTTGTTGTCATTGTGTGTTTTGTCTTTTTATTAACACTTTGATTTTCCAGGGGTGATGAGCAGCGTCTTCCGCGTGGACAGCCACTTGGCGTCTCCAATTCTTGACAGCGAGTTGTTGTTCATTCGCGACATCAACCGGCCAGATCTATTGAAGGACGAGTACCGCCTGCTCTTGAAGGACCACAGAGAACTTGTCCGGTCCTACAACTGGAAATCATTTCAAGCTGACTTCTGTTCACACATCGAATCATGCTCTCCGTACCCTTGCAAGGACAGGCCCAGCCTGGGGAGATCAGTCACAACCGCCTTCAGGGTGTATCATGTCGCAGTGGAAAGATCACTCTCAACATCAGCGTGCACGAGGCAGGTAGAAGTCAGGCCGGCCGACATCATGTCAGACGAAATCGAGAAGTGGAACAGCTGGAAAAGATGGTTTGCCGCCGCTTACAGGAACATGGGCGCGAAGGTAGGAACCTAGAAGAGAGTGACAGGGTTGAAGATTGCCGCTCAGTTCTACGGAGATGTGGTCGTGGTTACATTGGGTCAAAGAGGGCATCCGACACGAAAGATATTTGGGACTTACGCCATGTGGCTGAACACACTCTCGCTGATTGAGAGCCACGATGGTGCCTTGCTCTACACCAAAATTGCCGATGTGTACAAGAAGTATGGAGGCCTTTCATTGTACAGCGAGGTCAGCAGATTCCTCTCTGCTGGGCGTGCGGACTTGGTGGCTTACCAGAACGAGTTCTCTTCCGTCTGGAAGCTCATCCCTTCCCTCGCCATAGCCATTGTTCTGTAGGGTCACGGAAGGATCATGATACTCTCGTTCAGTCAACAGATGCGCAAACTGGACCAATGGATTATGAGCACCCGAACTTTTAAATTCATGATGTCACCGATGTGTACCGATAATGAAGCCCAGATGCGACTGGAAATCAGCGGCCTGTGGAAGTCGTTTAAATTCCCCGTTGTGGACTCCGTGAAAACAGCAGCCGACCTGCGAGAGCGGATGACTGATCCCCCTGTGGTGGAGGAGGGTGTAGCGACTGAGACCCGAAACATGTTTCGGAAAGTGTTTTGACGGTCTTACTTTCCTAAATACAGCCGGTGGCCCAAATGTCTGCTACTGCCCGGAGTGTGAACTGACATTGAGAGGTCTGTGAGGGAGGAGAAGTGGTTGGAGACAGGGGCAGGAGAGTGGTCTTCTTCGGATTTCGACTTTGTTTTGCTAGAAAAGAACCTCAGCTATGACTACACAACCGACATGTCGGAGCTACTCACGGACAAGGCGATATGTACCGGACGAGATGACACAATCACTGGCTTTGATCGACACGCTCACCAGGTCATCCACGGTTGTCGAGCACCAATGCGGAAAGGTCGCGAGGGGAGAGTACTCAGCAAGTACCTCTGCGAGCCGAATTTGTCAGTAAAAGAGGTCCTGGAGAAGATTAAAGAAGGTGAGATCCCGTATGAGTGGATAGTTATGATTGCGATAATGAAAAAAAAGGAGGCGAAAGTGGAGAACGCAAGGTGCTTTTGCAAGTTGACCCAGGAACTCAGGATATACCAAACATCGACGGAGCAAAACATCGCAAAGAATGTCTTCCCCTTCATACGAGAGAAATCGATGACAATGTCTGAGAAAGTTATCCTCGACACACTTTGCGCGATGACTGCACCATTCAGGGTGGACGAACCAAAGTACGGCTTCGTAAGCCTTGATTACTCCCGATGGTGCCTGTCTGTCACATGACTCATGTTCGAAGCTCTTTGTAGAGCTTGATGCTTTGTTTGGCCTCAAGCGAGTCTTCACCTTCTCGCAAATATTTCCATACCTCTGCATGGTGATCGTTCAAGATCGATTTCGCCCTCCGAGATACAACTCTGACGAGCCAGATTACTGACCGCAGGTGTGGAGGGCTCCCACTCGCTGGATGGAGGGGATGCGCCAGAAGGGATGGACCCCCCACACACAGTGCACGATCCTGGCAGTCGCTGAAGAAAGAGGGACGACCGAAACACTGCTGGGCCAAGGCGACAATCAAGTGATTGTGATCGAGATCCCGCCTCAACACGTGCTTGATCGCCTAGGCCAAACAGCAAGCGACTTCATCTCAGCATTTATCCTGAGCCTTGCTGATCGATCGTCTCGGCTAGGCATGACATTGAAACCCGACGAAACCTGGCTCTCGACTGTACTCTTTGAATACAGCAAGAGCTATCACTTCAGGGGTGCAGCCGTGAGCTCAACGTTGAAGCGTGCTTCACGTGTAAACTCGGAGAGCAACGATGGGATTCACACGTTCTCACATCGTATCTCATCCCGGTTATCTGCGGGGACCACTGTTGCTAGTGTCGACCTCACACCTCATTGTGCCTATTTATTGACCTTGATTGAGTGTGCAGATGTCTTGTGGGATATGTGTGCTGGGTGGTGTTAATCAGATGTGTGTTCTTTGTTATGTGTTCCCGCTTGTGTGGGCGGTCTCCCAATCATGTTATTCAGTGATTTTCGTTATAGAGGGAAGACTGATGTGCTAACGGATCATGTATCTTGGTTGATGTTTTTGTCTCACCAAGACCCTGTGTTGTTTTCGTCCGTGTCCAAACTTGTTGATGTAAGCCCATCATCGAGACGAGACTTGGAGCTCTTGCTCATGAATCCTTTCGCTTTGAATTTGTCTATACCACACAGCGCAGAAAATGTCATTAGACGCGGAGTCAATGAGAACCTTCCACTGATTGTGCGCAACCCTGATATTGTCAACTTGTTCTCCATCCAGTCAACGCAGCAGCGGGACGAGTTAGTTTCTGACTTACTCAGGCTGGAGCCCTTCAACCCTCGTGTGGCCGCTCACATGCTTAAGCTGTCGAACGTTGCACTGAGTGACAAAGTCGTCGGACAACACAGCACGTCGAGAACCGTCCGGCAGACTCTCGAGAGGAGCGAGATAGCCAACGTCTCCGAGACAGACTTCCGGGACTTGGTAAGCTCGATGGACGAAGGGGTCTTGGCCTACCTCCGAGCCAGACTCGAGCATGTGAGTGCTCGGAATATTGAAGACGTTCTCCTGAAACCATCGTCCACATGTAGTAACTCCATCAGTCAGGAGCTTCAAGTGAAGTCTTGGGGAATTCAGATGGAGGGAGTCACAATGCCATTCACGATCGACCAATGTCTGCTGTCTAGATGGGACTCAGTGCTCATCGACCCAAGTTGCTCCATTCTGATAACAGTAGGCCAAGGACCAGACAAACTGAGCACCAGAGGGCCACATAGACCGTATGTGGGCTCAATGACGACCATGAGAACCCAGCGATCCAGCCTAGCTATCATAGATAGTACGTCGATGGTCTCCTCACTCAAGCAAATCACGGACATGCTTTCATGGGTGGTGGGGGATGATTCAAACTTGGCCACTTTGCTTTTGAGGATGAGTGCCGAGAAGACAACAGTAACGATTGAAGACCTGGTGCGCGTGACTCGAAAAGTGGTGGGCGGGTCTGTGCAACATCGCCTACTAGAAGACGCATCTTCCCACGGTGCAATGATTAATTCTTTATACAACTTCAGTACACACTGCACTATCATCACCGACACGGCTGTGAGATTTGTAAAGCAATCGACGGACTACACGCTGTGCTTTCAGGCGGCGATACTGTGCGGCTTATCGAGACTTTGTATCATGAAATATGAAAAGATAGACACGTCAGGTAGATGGTCCCTGTCTTTCAACTGTCAAGAGTGCAAGATTGAAGTGGATCGGTCAAGCTTCGATCTTCCGACTTTACCGACCTATTCCGGACTTCCACTTGGTATGCAAATAACAGAAATCGTCGTAAGCGGTGCAGAAAACACAGAAGCGCGGGAAGTCGTTGAAGCACCAATAGGACTCGCATATTACATAGCTGATAAGTGGGCAAATCATATGGTCAACTGGGAGTCTAGGCATCTTCGGAGTGTCGATCTGGGCTCCTTGACCAGTTCAGCCTTGCCGGGCTTTGTCAACTTGACAGAATTCGCTCTGATGGACATAGAAGCTTGCCTCAATGCACTTGCCTTGTACCTTGTGGAGCAAGTGAGCGACATCCCAAGATCACTAGGAATGATAAGTCGCCTTTCATCTTTTGCTGGTGACGACTCACCCATCTCACAGTTCGCACGGACCGGGTTGATTAGTGGGTGCAGGCACGCCATCATGAGAGTGTCGCGCAAACGAGAAACTCCTGCTGTATCTAGGATTGCTACTGCGGTGACCCGGAGACTCGTCAGGCTGCTCTCTGAGCCTAGTCGTTTGCTAAACCACTTGTATCTGCCCGTACACTACAACTCGGAGAGTTTTTTGTCATTTTCACAGACGCTTGAACGTATTATGAAGATGCCTGCCCGAGCAGTAAGGCCTTGCTGCCTGAAAGAAGAAGCCACATACATCCAAGCTGCGCGGTCTCATGGAAGAACCACTCAGCAGGTGAGCTCAGGCGCGACTGAGCCTGAATTCGCGCATTCGAAAATAGGTGGATGAAGTTGAGCACGGCAAACCACGGAAAATTCAAGCCCAAGCACAAGGACCCTTGCCCTGACAGCAATGTGGCTTGGTGCTTCGGGCCTGGAGAACAATGCTCGCAAGACCTTCTTGCAGTCCCTCTACTTGTCAATCCTAAAAGAGTCGTGAGCCACCAAGATGAGTCAGGGGAATGCTACGCCACGATACTTCACAGGCTAGCCAACATGGACCCGGGCGTCGTTGTTATGCCGGCAGGTAGCCTTGAGACTGGAGTGGACGTAAACTTGGAACCGAGCCTGGTTAGATCGGACAGTTGCTCTCTTCCCTTAGATGTCGCAGAGACAATTCGCTGTACACTGACTCAGACTTCCAGAGTTTAAACCTGACGATCTATGTGTGTCCTGCGAGGTCTTTAGAGGTGTTCAGGCAGGCGTGTGGTGTCTCGTCTTAACGAGTAAGAAGTTCTACGGTCGATCATGTGATCATGTTGGACTTCCAGCAGTGGAAGTCCCACCCACTGCTGGAAATTGTCACCTTCGCCTTCGCCAGTTCAGGGTACATTACCAACTGATCACACCAAAAACCAGACAGTGGTAATGTACGGAATTTTGTCTGACAAGCCTGGTTCACCTGCAGATCAATAAGCTCTTCCTTTAGGTTGTCAGTATCACTCATGTCTGCCAGGAAGGGCTGCTGAATCCATTCTGGAAATGTTTGATCCTTGGGAAAGTACTTTGCCATGGTGGTCTCAAGGTGCGAGAGGTGAGCAACAACATTTTCTTCAAGCATGGGGCTGATTGTCTTATCCCCCAATTTCTCTTCAAGGATAGGAAAGCTTCCCACACTCCCTCCCTGGATTCGACGCTTCCAAAGTGAGAGCTTCCTCTCACTTTGGAAGCGTGATCTTGCCCTTCTCTTCACAAAAATGCCCTTCTCTTCCCTCTTGCCTCTCCTTCTCCCTCTTGCCTTCCTTCTCCCTTCTTCTCTCTCGCCTCTCCCTCTCCTTCTCCTGCCTCTTGCCTTTCTCTTCACAAAAAATGTGTCGCCCTTCTCTTCACAAAAATTTTTCTACCTTCTCTTCACAATTTTTTTTACTAGCAAACAGGCCTTGCATGGACAAGTTGAGGTCATTTAAATAGCTGAAAATATCTGCCAGATAAGAGAGAGAATGGATAAACGTTTCATTCTCGAATTTTTCAGCAAAGTTACTCTGACACTCTCGGAGAAATGTTGCAATCTCATTATTTAGCTCTGCAATACGAGTCAGCATTTTTCCACGGTAGAGCCACCGAACTTCTGTGTGGAAGAGAAGAACTTGGTGTTCACTTCGCATCTTCTCACAAAATAACTTGAACACTCTGTGGTTTAAAGGACGACTCCGGATGAAATTCACAACTTGAACGCAGGTAGACAGAACTTCTTTGAGGTGAGGTGGCAATGTCTTTGCCGCCAAAGCATGGCGATGGAGAACACAGTGATTCACAATGATATCTGGTACCTTCTCCTTTAACAGAGCAGCCAAGCCAGACCTATACCCCATCATGGCTGGGGCGCCATCTGTGCTGACCGAGCCTACCTTCTCCCACTTGATCTGATGCTTCTCAAAGAACTCTTCCACGAGTGGGAATATATCTGCTGCTTTCGTCGTTGTTTGTAAAGCCTCGCAGAAGAGGAATTCCTCTTTAATTTCACCATCCTTGATGTACCTGGTATACACAATCAGCTGACTCATGTAGGAAACATCAGTGGATTCATCCAACTGCAGACTAATACGGACGGGACTGTCATTAATCTCTTGAACAGTCTGGTCCAAGATGTCGCAACTCATCTCTGTAACTCTCCCTGCGATGACATCATTAGACAGAGGCACGTCCTTCATCTTCTTGGATGCCTCTGTTTCCAGGACCAGTTCTACTATCCGAATGGCGCATGGCTAAATCAGGTTTTCCGGAGCCGAATGCGAAGCTTTCATCCTGATACACTGGTATGCCACCTCATAGGAAGCTTGTAGAAGTGGTTTCTGCACTGGCTTGAAAACAAGTCGGGGTAGTGTACCTTTCTGGTCATATCTAGCTCTCTTAGCCTGGAGAGCCTCGAGGGTCTGTTCATGTTCTGCAGCGGGATGCTTCGCCTAGTGTGTTCTCGTGTGTTCTCGGAGTCTAGCAGGTTTCAAATTGGAGTTGCACATAATGAAATGGCAGGTCATGCATTGTGCCCGATCTGGTCCTCCATGATCGTACAAGAGTGCAGTGAAGCCGTACGTGACATACTCGTCATTCCATTTACGTGTCTTCGGCATTGCAAAATCATACAAACCTGTGGATAAAACAAAGACTCTGATAGAAAAAAACACCAGTACATGGCACTGTCTATATGCGTGTGCAGGGGCACATAAAAATAAACACAGGAAAGACACAGCAACTTACAAAGGCGACGGAGAATTAGCAGGGAACCACACTCTGGCCAGACAACGTGCCTCTCCCCTCTGTTCCCTGCGACTCACTGCTGCGCGGCGCCCACTGCCTGCTGGCTGTTGCAAAATCTGTGATAAAACTCCAAGCAGTACGAACAATAAGCATATATTATATGCGAACCAATATTACAAGAACAATAACGGTTAAAAGTCTGCGATTATTCTTTCTCTGACTTCCTATCACTTCCTCTCTCTCTTTCCCACTGCTTTTCAAATTCCTAACGGTCCATCAGTCTCCAATCACTTTGGCATAAAATCTACAACACACGTGACAAGTATTTCAACGCACTACACATAACAATTATACAACACGCCCTCCTGATGTCCACATCATCTTTCGTAGTCACTAAGCCACGCCGGTGATCGTCGTACCCGTGAAGATCTTCTTGACAGCAATAGTCCTGTTTCTGTTGCATCGCTGTTTCCACCATCTTCCGTATCCGCATGCAGAATTTCAGAAGTCTGCTCACGATCCCCTGGTGCATCGTCTGTCTCCTCGTCATCGTCACTTTCATCCGTTGTATCCAATAAACGGCGCACATCAAGTATATGACGAGACACACCGTCAACCTCAATGTTATTTCCTGAAATAACGCCAGTTACTCTGCCTGGCTGCCAGCGCGACGTACACTTGCCGTCTGCCGGTTTCACCAGAACAGTTTCACCCTCACGAATTCTGGTACTAGTGGTGTCGTCCAATGTCGTTGGTTCTGCGCGAGGATGCCGCCATTGATATGAATGAATCATAGCACTTGGTGAATTTACGCGACCCTCGTTGCCAGTCGCGGCCAGGTTGTAAAAAAACACAGCCTCCAATGGTGATTTTCCGGTGCGAGCTGCCATACGCTTAATTGTTCGGTGGTTTCTCTCAACCACACCGTTCCCTGCTGGTCTATATGCAGCTCGGTACCTCAAATTCACCCACCACTTACGACACAACTGAGACACTTGGTAGGAACGGAAAGTTGCACTGTTGTCAAGGGGAATCTCGGACGGCGGACCTCGTTCCCTAAACACTTCCTCTAAAATTCTGACAACATCTCTCGAGTTTTCAGACTCTATCCGACGCCACAGAGCAAAACGGCTTGGACCACAATCAACAATTGTTAGGAAACATTTGCCGTTCCAGTGAGTTGTGTCAACAGACAACCTCAACCAGTTTTCACTCACAGTCAGCACACCCGGCTCATGCTGTACTGGAGCTGGGTCGATACTGCGACATTGAGTGCAATGCTTCACACAATACTCCGCCTCTTTCCTTGTCACATCCGGGTTGACGAGCTTGGCCAGCTGCAGGGTTCTCTCCACACCGAAGTGGTGATCATTGTGCATAGTGCTTACACTTACATTGCACACCGGTGTTGGACTATTGCTGACACGTTTCTTGTTCAACCATCGTTTGTCTACCCTAGTCAGGGCATCTGCCAGGTTCTTGCGTGATTCCACTAACGTCACATTAACTTTGAGTCCAAACTGCTCAACAACTTCTTGAAATAGGCCTAATCGTCGTCTCACTAACATTTCCGACATGCCCGCAACCTTAAGTCTTTGTTCACCTCGCAAAGCCGACTGGAAACCAGCCGGACCAGCTGGAAACCGTTGCCGAATCAGTCACAACATCCAAATTATTTATCTGCCATTTTAGAGCCAGATTAATACCACGTATAGCTGCGTCAAGCTCAGCGATGTTGATGTGACTCAAGTCAGACGGTTTCCTTAGCCACGCGCCATCTTCCACTATTTTTCCCTCAATCTCAATGGCAGATCCAGTGGCCAGATAACTAGCATCACTCCACACTTTTCCAGAAACTACATCAAACGACACCGACCATGGTCCTCTCACTGGATCACACATTCGGACTTTCCTCAACACATCCCGCAACATTCCGTGCGCCTCCCCACCAATATCATCATCCCACGACTTTCCTTCACACACTCTTTTCACGTAGCTGCACGCCACACGGAGCCACCCGCACACAGGGTAGTGCCCAATGAGACGACCACACACAGAAAACAACGTCCGCCGACTCATTCTTGTCTCTTCGATATCTGGTAATTCATTTCCACGCTTGAACTCCAGTCGACCATTACTTCCTCGTTCCAACTTCAAGCCGAGAACACGATTATTCTCAAGCGGTTCAGGAAGTTTCGCTTCGAGACCAAACTTCTTTAAATGCACCGCAACTTCTTCTGCCGACACCACTTGTTCATCTACAATTATATCGTCCATGTATGCACTAGTTCCATTCCTCACTCTTTCACTCTGTTGTAACACTTTCTGTAGAACCTGACTCATAATTCGAGGGCCACAATTTAACCCGAAACCCAACCGAGACAGGCGAAAGTATTTTCCTCGCCAACACACACGCTGAAAACCTTGTAAATCCGACGCAACGTGAATCTGTAAATAAGCCGATTTCAGATCAAGTAGTTTGGATTGTTCACCTCCCCTTCTCCACTCACGCAGTGCTTCATCACAAGCCATCATGTCCCTACCATTCTTGCAACTGACAAAGTTATTTAGCTCTCGGTAGTCTAGCACGGGTCTAACTTTTCCTTTGTTCTCTTGCACAACGGCCATGAGTGGGATGACACCAATCGGACATTTGTTATTGTCAGGTACCAACAAACCCTCATCGACCCACCTCTGCACTTCAGCGTCGAATTTCTTCTCCACCTCAGATGTCATGCCGCTTTTGTAACAACATACCGAATTTCTAAGCACCGGCGGCTCATTCTTCCACTTCCACCTGGCCGTCCACTTCTTACCGTCAAACCAGGCTGAGAAGTCATCGTCGTCAACAGATAACTTATGTACGTTTACACCTTGAGCAGAAGCACACACATTACGATGTACATTGAATTTCACTCCACGATCATCGATAAAAACTCCACCCATCTTGGTGATTATGTCCATGCCTATAAGAACATCCACTCCAGATATGAGCTGTTCTGCAACAATCACAGCAACGTTCACGCTTCTGTCCATCAGTTTGATTGATGCGCGAACCGGACCACCACAACACACTTTGTCACCGTCAAATGTTACTATATCGCACCGCCCAGGTGCATAACTACAAAACCGAGCTGATATCACCGTTTGAGAGCAGCCAGAATCAATCAAAGCTCTCGCATCGTGCCCGTTAACCGTGGCATCAACAATAGGTAGCGCCTTCAGTGCTACTTCGGGGGAGCCTCTGGCGCAGAAACTCTCCCTTCTCCGTTTCCCGACAAGGTACAATGTCTGGAGATATGGCCTTCTTCGCCACATGTCCAGCACGTTATCTTTCCCCGACCTTCCGGACAGAATCGTCCAAGATGAGGCCCACCGCACCTGAAGCATCGTCTCGTGACGTGTGCCGATTTTGCTCGTTGTTTGTCTCTAGCAGCTACAGACACAACAGAATGGTCTGCATACTCGGCCATTAGGCACCGAGCACGCTCTACAACGCTGCTCAGTGGAAGCGAATCAACATTTGTGAGGGCTCTCAGCTCACGAGACACAGCCGAAGGTAGACCCAACACGAACGCCCTCAATAGTACGACATCAGACTCAATGGCAGCCAGCCGTGCCAATCTTCGCAGATCTGTTAAAAATACGTCCACTGGCTCATCTCTCCATACACGCCTCGTGAATTCCTCGTAGGCCTGAAATGCATTGATACTGAAAGCTGCCAACAACGTATTCTCAATTCTTTCGACGCAATGTTTGTCTTCCACATTCATCTCTGCGAAGACAGCGAATGCTGCGCCCTCCAGGAACAATGGAATAATTTTTGCCACATCGGATATTCCCTTGAGTTCGGCGACCAACTTGACCTTTGCCAACCACTGCGAGATATCGCCACTGCCGTCGTAGCAACGAATCATGTCACCAATCTTAACACTTGCAGACATTTTTGGCCGAAATAGCTTGTGATCAAACTCCAAGCAGTACGAACAATAAGCATATATTATATGCGAAACAATATTACAAGAACAATAACGGTTAAAAGTCTACGATTATTCTTTCTCTGACTTCCTATCACTTCCTCTCTCTCTTTCCCACTGCTTTTCAAATTCCTAACGGTCCATCAGTCTCCAATCACTTTGGCATAAAATCTACAACACACGTGACAAGTATTACAACGCACTACACATAACAATTATACAACAAAATCATGAACGCGGCCCTGTATGAGACGTGTTCGTTCGCTTCTCGTTTTCTCTCTCACACCCTGTGGCAAATATATTCAAGCCAAAAACACGAAAAATACGGAACAATCCCCTCACACTTCAAACACCCACACCAAAAATACCAAAATCGCTGTTTAATCGATAAATTCAAGACAGTTCAAATTACACTACATTTAAATCAATAACTCTCGTGATAAACATCACAACGGCACCTCGCAGAAATGACAACAACACTCCCCCAGATAACATACCGGATGTTATCTTTCATTTAATCGCAACCGTATCGTTGAGGAGGTCTTCTCACACGTTCAGACCTTCTCAATGGTTGTAGATCATCATTATTGTCCCTTTCACGTTCCACGACAATTATCAGGTCATCTTCTTCGGCTGTTTTAGGAAAATTGTCCTCATCTGATATCCTCGGTGCGCAGATCACGAATGTGCCTAGGCATACCATTCACTTCAACAGCATTTTGCGACATAATCTTGGTGACCATTCCTTTCTCGTATCGCTCATGACAACGCACACCAGGCGGTCGCACCCACACACTATCACCAACTTCATAACAACACGATATGTCTCCTCTATCAGCTGGGGCTACGTCACGCCGATCTACACCTCTAATCCTCATCTCGTAGTTATACAACCGTTCAGCCGTTGAGGATGTCGAATCTGCCGGCTCCATGGGTGTCACGTTGTATATGTAAACAGCCTCTGGAATGGAACAACCCTTCCTGGCTGCTACCGTTTTCACAGTACGATGACATCGTTCAGTGATACCGTTGCCCGAAGGCCGGTATGCGCATCTGAAGTGCAAAAGTATGTTCCAATCAGAAACAAACGACCGGAACTCTCGACTCCGGAAAGCTGTATCATTATCTAATAACAATTGTTCCGGTGCGCCACGCTAAAAAAAGATAGCCTCCAATTGTTGTCTCACACACGTCGAGTCCTGCCGCCTCAGGCACCGCCATATGCTGTATGTAAAGGACCGTGATCAATCACCGTCAAATAATGTTGTCCTCCATAGTGTGTTATATCAACTCCCAGTCGCTGCCACGTTTTCTCCACGCTGAGTTTACCTGCCCTCCACTTCACTGGTGCAGGATCTATTGATTTGCAGGTCTGACACTGGGAGACAACTTGAGCCACTTGCCTGCGATTGGCGGCCAACTTTGCTCTTCTCACAAAATAGTAAGTACGGCGAACGCCGGGATGACCTGTTTCGTGATGAATTCTTGACACATCAGACAATACATCATTCCCGGCACAAGCAGCTGTAACAGGCAAACACGTTTGTAATGGTGCGCGTTCGTTGTTATTGTTGCGCAGCCATGATTGTGGAACTCTACTCAAAATATCGGCTCTATTGTCTGCCGACTTTACCAAATGTACAAGCACCGATAAACCATATTCTTCCACAATTGATTGGAACGTTGAAATCCGCCTCCGAATCAGTAGCTCACCTGACGCTTTGGTTCGCAGTCTGGCTTTCCCTGACACAACATCATTAAGCCAGTGGTACACCGAACTCGAATCAGTCATAAGGTGAATCCTTTTCATCTGCCAGGCAACTGCTAAGCTCATACCTTTTAGCGCAGCGTCTAATTCGGCCATGTTAATATGGGCGTCCTGGTTCTGACGCAGCCAAGAAGAATCTTCAATTATGTCGCCATCAACCTCAAGAGCGACACCAAGCGCTAACGAACTGGCATCCACCCAGAGAGTAGCTTCATAATTTTTCACTTGCCAGCTGCCTTTGGCTGGATCGTTACTCCTCGATCGCTCATACAGATCATCCACTAACGATCTTACACTAGCGTCTTCAACTTCTTCATCCCATGTAGTGGTGACCGCCGTGGCTCGACGTTTTATGTAGGAACACGCTGGTCGAAGGAAACCACATACCGGGAGGTGACTGGTTACTCTTCCACACCAGGAAAACAATGAGCGCCTAGTAAGTTTTGTTGGCACCTCGGGAATCTGTTGATCTCTTCTCCACATTACTACCCCGTCTTCTCTGCCAACGCGTACACCTAATACTTTGGCACCGTCGTAAATGCGCACAGGTGGCTTGCAAACCAAACCGTACCTTCGTAAGTGATCCACTACAGTAGTTGGCGACACAATGCTTTCATCCACAAGTATGTCATCAACATAGGGAGAAGTACCTCTGTAAATATCGTCTCTCATCTTCAACACAGCCGCCAAAACAGTTTTCATTACCATTGGAGCAATTGAAATACCAAAACCTAGTCTCGTCAAGCAAAATCTTTGACCGCGATACATTACTGTCTGGTAGGACCACAATGAACTATCAACTTTCAATTGAAGTTATGCGTCCTTCAGGTCGACCAGCGAAACCCTGTCTCCACGACATCTCCAATCCCTCAATTTTTCCGAACACACATCAGCATCGGCCGTATGAGCGTCAAGATGCTGATTCAGCTCCCTGTAATCCATTACAGGACGCACCTTTTCTCCATTTCTTTGCTGGACGGCCATCATGGGAATGAGTCCTTTGGCCGGACCAAGAACAGATTCGTCGAACGGTTTTAGCCAGCCGAGACTTATCCACCGTTCAACCTCACGATCATATTTACATTTGGCCGCATCAGGTATTCTGTACTGAGAAATCTTGTTGTTCAACATATTAGGTCCCTCTCCATCTGCCTATTTCCAGCTAACGGTCCATGATCGATCGCCGTCGTCATAGAGCACCTGAAAATCTTTTTCGTCTAACTTGATCTCAGCCAGTTCTTTGTCATGAATGGCAGCTGTCAAACACACACATTGAGATTGGCCACCAAGAACCACTTCTCCACGAGATGACACATACACTCCTCCCAGCAACTTAATTCCATTCATGCCAAGGATTATGTCAAACCCGATAGGATGGAATTCAACCACCAACACTTCCACTCGTGCTGATTGTCCTCCGTCCAACTGCACAAGCACATAACCAACACCAGAACATTTTGTAGTCTCTCCACTCACTGTTACGAAACTCACATTTCTTTTGCTCCAATGAAAACAACAAGTAGCACAGGCGATGCTGATAGAACACCCAGTGTCCACCAACACATTTCTGCACACACCGTCGACGACTAGTTGGACACTGGGAAGCGCCTCATTCATTGACGAGAAGAGACCGGCGCTGACGTCTCTCCCCCCTTCGCGTTTCCCTGTTCCGGACACCTTACAGCGATGTGGCCTTGTTTGCCGCACTTGTAGCACACAATAGGCTGTCTGTCTTTATTACACATTCTAGACACGTGTCCCATCTTGCCACAGTTGAAACAGCGCACTGGAGACTACCCACTTTGCTGCCGTGACACTTTGAGACAGACTTCACGGGCGCTCTCAACCTCTACATAATTCGACCCGTGCCATGGGCGCGACAAGAACATACCGGAGCTAATAATGTCCGTTTGAGACAATCCGCTAGAGGGCGCTGAAACTGGCCGTTTGAGACAAAAAGCGAGAGTGCGGGAAATTCGCTAGACAGAGCCTGTGATAATAAGTCGTTCCTCGCGGTTAACGTTGTACACTTGACGCAGCGGAGTCTAAATATACGCCGCCAAATTTCACTTATTTGAATATATTTACATATTTATATATAATTATTTTATACTATATTTATTTACTTATTTGTTTTTATACAATTATAGCATTATCATCCTTCTTACAATTCCTTACACTTTGGAATTTCCTTACACTCACGCATCGACTTCCACTTGCCAAGAAACCAATAAATAATGAAATGAAGAATTAGATACATGGATGGAATATCTATGATAAAATTGATGCAATTGCGTGTAATATTGTCTGGATAGATTTGACTATTTTCAGTTCTGTGCAAAGCGAATTCGAGAAAAAACACCGATATACCGTTTATATCACGGTTTGACATTATACAGCCGCCATCAGTTGATTAATTTACTCATTCCCTAACCCATTAGAAAGCCATATATTGCAAATTGCACTATCATTACATATATATATATATATATATATATATATATATATACATATAACCAACCATATATATATATAACTTAACCAATTAAGCCTACACAATTGTTTTGGTGGTTGTCATTGAATGAATACTCAACAATGGTGTTCTTGATATTTTCCGGCAAAAATCAGAAAACAAATGAAAACAATATCATTTATCACATATATTCACACGAATACGAATATCACATATATTTACACGAATGATGGTGAAGAGATGCGCGCCGTCGACTCTGAAAGAGGATAAACATGAAAAAAAACATTAGTCAGAAGTCAACTAAGTCAATTCAGTGAAATATGAAATTTAATACAATAACAGCTAGCCAAAAAACAGTAATATTATACAACAAATAAACATGTACATTTTATCCAGACAGTACGTATGGTACCGTCGGCATACCAACATTAAGATGTACATTTTATCCAGACAGTACGTATTGTACCGTCGGCATACCCACATTAACATGCACATTTTACCCAGACAGTACGTATGGTACCGTCGGCATACCAACATTAAGATGTACATTTTATCCAGACAGTACGTATTGTACCGTCGGCATACCCACATTAACATGCACATTTTATCCAGACAGTACGTAAGGTACCGTTGGCAAAGTATCAATCCAATAACAAAACAGTAGCAATCCAAAAATAACACAACAACACAGAAATATATACTTACAGAGCGAGACTTAAACTCGATACCAACGGTTAAGTGACCGCATAAACTTTTTTGTCTGCCGCCGCGATAGCCCGGTGCCGCCGGGCGCCGACGGCAGCTGCTGTGTCGGCACAAACGCCAGCTGAAGCTGTTGTGTCGGCACAAACGCCGGCGGCAGCTGCTGTGTCGGAACAATTGGCGGCAGCGTTGGCTGAAGCTGTTGTGTCGGAACAATTGGCGGCAGCGTTTGCTGAATCTGCTGAAGCAGAAAATATACTATTAAACGATAAAACATGATGAAAACAAGAACGTTAAAATTACAAGGTATTAAGTGTATAAAAACAGCATAACGCAAATTAAAATAATATCAACACACTAGAAATATATGAAATCATAACCTCAAGTAAAGCCGGGTTTCAGTTGACGAAGACCTTTTGTGATAAATGAACCCGTTGTGCACGTAATACGTGCGCGTTCTGCGGTGATATTTGATGCTGATGACTTCCATGGCTGAAAATACAGGAGACATTAAAACTAAGATATAGTTTGAGAAATGAAAGTTTAATAGGAAAGATAAGAGCTCATAAAGAAAGCAGCGCCCGGTTAGCCTTCCGCCTGCACTAACGTGTGTCAAAGGTTCGCGGTTCGAATCCTGGTCTTGGTTCGTCCAGTTTTATCCGCTTGCAAAGATGTACCAATCGTTTAAATTAAATTACTGTTTAATCGAATTAAATTTAAAATAAATCACATTTAAAAACATTTTGGCAGAATTAACCCTATAGTCGGCAGAAAACTATATTACTAGAAGAATTAAATTATCACAATGAAATGAAAATTTACATATACGTGAAGGATGATATGACCAAGCCAGCATGTGCCAAATAATGAATACGAAACCAATAAACCACTTTAATATTTCGTAATTTATAAAATCCAAGTAATTGAAATGAGATGACATAACTGTACTTACCGAGACTCAACAAATATAGCGACGCAGAAAGGGTCAACAACGAAATACAAAGACAACAACGCAAACCACAAAACACGTTTTGACACCTAGGGGACGATGAGGGACGCTCTGTGTGAGTTGCGCTCGCTTCCCTTACTCGCTCTTTCCCAGACGCATTCTATGCCCTAGGGCGTTTTGTCTCAAACACCAAGTTTCAGCGCCCTCTGTAGGATTTTCTCTCGAATTTCAAATTTTAGCTCCAGCACTAGTTCAACTTGTGTGCGCCTATGCTGCCTGCCGGATTAGGACGGCAAAGAGAGAGTATGAGAATTAGGCCTCAAAATAACACGACAGCTAACAGGCCCATATCCCGCACATAGCACTGCTCGATTCCGCCAGTCTCCGTTCATCAGACAGAATCACGCGTGCACGCTCCAGCACTTGCTCCAGTGGCATATCGTCCAACTTGGTGTTGGCGCGCAGGATATGCCTCACACTCTCCGGAAGACCACTTATGAACGCGCATTTGAGTGGAAGGTCACCTGTAATGCCGCACCTGCCGGCCAATTTTTCAACATCCGCCAAATAAACATCCGCAGATTCTCCATAAATCAATAACTCTCGTGATAAACATCACAACGGCACCTCGCAGAAATGACAACAACCCATAATGCACAATCACAATTTCACACACAGACATACAGGCTAAGATGCGTTAACACAGTTGAAAATCAGGTTGAATATATGTTTATAATACATATACCGGTATATATATACACACACAGCACATTTGTCAAAAAAGTATCTTTATTACTGGCCACTCCATGCTAGGAATACTGATATTTTACCGCAAAATAATCAGCCTTTCCCAGCACCCCCTAAAATCTATTTCAGCACCCCTGGGGGTGCTAGCACCCCAGGTTAAGAAACACTGTCCTATATAAACACACAATCGACAACAAACAAACGGCATTTAGTTGACCACATTGTCTGAGGATGGAGACCGGCTGCTCCGAAACGTTACACATCGGCGAATTACTGCACAAGCTCAGCAGCGATCATCAAAAACTCGCACGAGCGATCGAGACGACGAAGAAGAAGATTGAAAACTGCAAAGCGGCAATCCAGTTTAATCTCGTTTGTCTGAAGGAGAATATTCTTCCAGGCTACACCAATATCAAAGTGTCTGTATATGTGTATGTATTTGTATGTATGTGTATACATGTGTGTGTATATGTGTGTATATGTATATAATGCTACTTTGTATGTAGCAATTTGATGATTTAAACTGTCTGTCATTATATATTTTTTCAATGTTTTTAATTCATGTCCGTCTAAGGGCATAAATCAAGAGTAAGAGTATTAGGCGGTAAGAGCATCAGCTCGACGGACATTGTGCCCTGTATGTGTGCTCTTACATTCATCTGACTGTGTCTGTTGTGGGCAATAAACTATGAACACACACACACACATACAAACTCACATGCAACCATACACAAGTGCACACAAACGCTCATGCAACCATACACACGCGCATACAAGCAATGTAGAGCTTTATGATACACTACAGGTATAATTCTGAGATACTATATATATTTCTGATTTTATAGTTCGCAGCTGGTTCGATCGAGTAGACCCCGCGGCATTTCACAGCGGAATATGATGTAGCACGCTCGTTAATGGTGGCATGATATGATATATCAGGTGCCCACTGAGAACGTTTTTGCTTCAAACGACTGCCACCTCGTGACGTTACCAGTACGCTAATGTTAGCGGGATTTCTGCACACTTGCGCGTGCGTGTCTTGGCGTGCATCGTCATGCAGTGCGTCGTCGGCATTGTATAATTTATTATCAGCCAGCAGTGTCAGCGTTGTGCCGGCTTTATGCAGACGCTCGTTGCGTGCGTGCTCCAACGAGTGAGTGATCATTTTGGACACGCTAATGAATTGAATGGATACTTTGTTGCTTTTTATTACAAAAACAATATTAACAAACACTGAACTATCAACATTTCTCACTACCACACCGTTATCCCTTCTTCTCCCCAAACAAACTAACTTTTCACGACATTGTTGATTCGTCGGTTGCCATGACAACCAGCTGGTCAACGATTACAAAGATACACGAAGTAAATGTATATTGTTAACAACAGATACTTAAGTGACAGAGTGTATATATTCTCGTGTGTGTATATTTCTGGGAGCTTCCGATACATGGTTACATACTGCCATATTTTTAAAGTCTGGGTGTATGTATTGATGCCCCACTCAGCTTCTCTCACCACATCGCAATTACTTTACGAAGGAGTCGCTATATGCTACGTAACCTCTATATGTCACTTAAATACCTAGATCGACGTTCCTCCATTGCTCTAATCAATGCTTTTATTTTTCCCCCTCTCAATTATTGTTCCTCTTTGTTCTATTCTCTACCAAAAATACATTTCAACATTTTCATGTACTCCATTTGTCCTCTCCTCCGATCCATGTCTCTATCTTATCACCTCTTTGCCGACGATATACAAATATATTTACCTGCTTTTCGCGAGAACGATATTCCTAACATATTCAACGCTATCAATTCCTGGGCTTCCTCTAGATCACTTGTTATTAACCACTCTAAAACCCAATTCCTACTATTGCAAACCCCTTGTATGGATTTCCAAGTGAACCAACTGAAAATACTGCCACAAGTTAAAAGTCTTGGTGTATATATTGATGCCTCACTCAGCTTCTCTCACCACATTAAAATCACTTTACGAAAGTGTCGCTATATACTACGTAACCTCTATATGTCGCGTAAATACCTAGATCAACGTTCCTCCATTGCTCTAATTAATGCCTTTATTTTCCCCCATCTAAATTATTGATCCTCTTTGTTTTATTCTCTACCAAAAAAAGACATTTCTTCCTTCCAATCTATTCTCAACCAATCGTGCCGTTTTGTTTTCAGACTTCCTTCCCGTCATCCTACCTCTCGACACCTAAAAACATTGAGATGGCTTCCTTTTAAATATATGACCCAACACAAAATATGCTGTCTCACTTTCAAATTGATCAACTCCCCCTATCCTCCACCCTATCTGAAGGAGCTGGTAGTGCCAGTCTCACACAACACTAACACTCGATCATCTAGCGCCCTTCTAGAACCCCGAGCAGTTTCCGAATCATCATGGTCTTCCAAATCCTTCCAATACATTGCCCCCCGTCTGTACAATAAACTTCCCCGTTCAATTAAATCTTCCAGCTCCTATAAATCTTTCAGCAGCAAATTATATACACATCTTTTGGATGTGTACATAGATTCATGAGCCCACACCGATATCATTCGTTTTTCTGTTGTATACGTGTTTTTGTGTGACTCTTGTGTGTCTTATCCCGCTGTGAGCCCAAGTTTTTATTTTTTATTTTTTTTATGATGCATTTTCATTTGTGTGTACATTGTGTGATTTGTATGTATATTTTCATCCATGCCAATACTTTGTTGTATAAAGTGGCAATACATTTCTGATTTCTGATTTCTTCCTTCCGATATATTCTCAACCAATCGTGCCGTTTTGTTTTCAGAATTCCTTCTCATCACCCAACCTCTCGATACCTAAAACATTGAGATGTGTGATGTAAAATTATTATGTGCGTTATTTGTCGTATGAATGTCATTTGTTGTGTATTCGTTAGTTTTGCGTGATTGTCTGATTTAGTGTAACAGGTGACCTTGAAGTTGGTGTTCAAGGTTATGCGTCATTGGATTGGTTTTTGTGTGTAATCGATGACGTATGTTTTGAGAGATGTAGAGCAGAGTCGTGAAGAGAGTGAGGGTGAATGGAAGTGTGCTGTTAGGCTAATTTGTGTACTACTTTTTGTAAGATATATTAGATAGCAGTGTCAATAACAATAACAACACACGAACAATACAATAATACAACGCCACGAACTGCTGCACACACACTGGCTGACGGCCGTTAGTGTCACCCAGGCCTGATGCACTCGCACCCTCTGGCGGTGTAGCCACACACTACATCTACCCTTCAAGTGGTGGAGGGGCGCTGTTGGCTCTCCAGACGTAATCGCTCAGATGCGACAGTGGTCTGCGTGGTCGGGCGCTCCGGCGGAGTTGCGGGGTTCGTGAGGCCTCCGATGTGCCGCCCACATTCTCCCCCGGCGGCGGCGGTGATGCGGGTCTGTTGCTGGTCTCCTGCGACGGTAGCGGCACCGTACCAACGTACACGTACCAACTGATGGCGGCGGCTGCACTTCGATCGGCGGCTGTACCCCGGGCGAGGTTATGTTGGCCGCGGGCCGCAGGTGTCTGCGGTTGCGTCAGTAGAGACCGCCGTGCGGTGGGCGCACAGCGTACTGGTGGCGACAGCCAGTCATGGCGACCACGCCAGTCCGGTCCCAGTGACCGTATGTTGGGCTCTGGAGAGCCACCGTAGTGCCGTGGAGCAACGGCGGCAACTCTTTGGCCAACGCTTTATCCGGTTGTATTGGGCGACCTGCTTGTTGTGCAAGGTCGCCGTTCGCCGGTCACACTCAGCGGTGGCCGGCTGCCACTCCGGCAGGAACGAGCGTGGATGTGTGGGAACGGCGGACGACACGGAGCGGCCGTACAAAAGCTGAGCGGAAGAGCGACCGTCGGCACCCGGCGCGTTGCACAGCTCCAGCAGGCCGGTGACAAAGGCGTCTGTGTCGAGGTTCCCGTCGTGCGCCGCCTTCTGAATGAACCGCTTTACGCGTTTCACGGCGGACTCATCGTGCCCATTAGAAGACGGGAAGTGCGGACTGGAAACGCGATGACGTATGTGCCAAAGTCGCAGAAATTCAGAGGTGTGGCGCGCCGTGTACTGTGGCCCGCCGTCTGACGAAAGTATGGTCGGAACCCCCGTCATGGCGAACACCTGCCGGAGCAGTTTCACCAGCTGCTGAGCGGAGGTATCTCAGACACAGTCGAACACCAGTGGACAATTGGAGAATCGGTCCGCGTACACGAGGTAGGTCTTCCCTGCGTGTTGAAAGAAATCAGCGGACACCGATTCGAAATCACGTGTCGGGTGCGGTTCCGTCAGGTATGACTCCTTTTGCTGGCTGTCTTTGTACTGCAGACATTTCAGGCACGATGCTACGGCAGTGGCGATTTCGTTGTTCAGGCCCGGCCAGAAGACAGTTTGCCGTGCGCGTTGCACAGTCCTGGCCTGCCCCTGGTGACGGTCGTGGAGCCGACGGGGGTGTCCTTCCGCAAACACCTGGGTACAAGCAGGCGGTAGCCGACCAGGATCAGGCCGTGGCCGGCAGTGAGCTGGTCGCGCACGCCCCAGAATGGGTGGAGACTGGCGGGCAGCAGATGTTTTTGCTGAGGGGAGCCGACCAGCACGTACGTTAATTGGCAGCTCGCACCGCCTCCAGGGTGATATCGATCGGTGACATGCGATGACCCAGGTCGTTTGCGTTTGTGAATGCGTCCAGCGTCTGGACAAATAATCCAGACGAGCACTCGTCAATGTCCACGTCGGCATCAGCAGGCTGGGAAGGTGCGCGCGACAGAGCGTCGGCCATGTTTTGCATTACACCCGGTCTTCAGCTAGCGACAAAATTCAGGTGCAGAAGGCGCTGTCGCATACGTTGCAGGCGCGGGTTGGATATGTCTCCGAGTGCCTTATCGTTTAATATCGGAATGAGAGGCTTGTATTCGGTAACCACACTGAACGTGGGGTGGCCGGCCAGATACTGATGACATTTCTGACATGCCCACACAACTGCCAGCATCTCCAACTCACAAATCATACCTGCTTTCGGTGTCGGACACAAATCGCGACCCAAACTGAATCAACTGCCAACGGCCTTAATAATCCCGCTGGCGTAACACTAATCCCAGACCTTTCTCACCTGCTGCGTCCGTCTCCAGCATTGTGGGCCGCGTTGGTTCGAAGTGACCAAGCACAGGAGGGCTGGCCAACGCGCGCTTGACCGCCATGAAAGCCGCATCGTGCTGTGTTGTCCACTGCCACTCAACGTCTTTACGGAGCAGCTGTCGCAGGGGCTCGGCAGCGGAGGCCATGGAGTCCGATAAATCACCGAACTGGTTCGCCAAGCCGAGAAAGGACCGCAGGGATGTGAGGTCTGTCGGTGCGGGAAACTGCAAGGGTTGGATTTTTCTTGTGGTCAACGATGAACCCAGAGGCGTTGACATGGAATCCACAAAAATTGGCTGACGTGGTGGCGAACATAAATGTTTGCTGGTTCAACGTGACGCGGGCGTAGTCGCAGAGTTGTAGCAGCTGCCAGACTCGCTGCAGATGTTCGTCGTAGCTAGCGGTATAGACCAGCACGTCATCTACGATCGTGCAGGAGTCGGGTAGGCCAGCCAAGGCGACGTCGCCGCGTCGGTTATATTAATTGCCGTTGGAGATCAGTAAAATCGGCGCGCGACAGAACCTGAATCGGCCCCACGAGTTGATGAATGTGTTGAGGTCTCGGTCCTCGCGCCGCAAGGGCACCTGAAAGTACCCTTGTATTGCATCCACCTGGGTGCACCGCCGAGGCCCATACTGCTCACAGCCTCCACAGGCGAGCGAACCGGATGCGTAGGCCGGCGAACGAAACGGTTGAGTCGTGTGAAGTCCACCGTTAGTCTGCAGCCGTTTGGCGTGCCGTCTGCCGTGCGCTTGCCGACAAGGACGATGGGTGAGCACCAGTCCGTTGGGTGGAGACAGGCTCGATGATGTACAGCAGCGATCTCTGCGCGGGGATCCTGGGGACCAGTCACACCGGGCCCGGTACTCTGCATGGCTGCAGCGTCGTGGCGGGCCGACTCGATCGCCTGGCATATATGTGTTGCCTTTTCCAGCGACAGGTCCCTGTGCGCGACCTGTAGGAGCTGGTGCCGGGCAGCGGAGTTGGCCGTCCCCATCACCAACTGATCTCGGAGACGCTCGTCGCGGCAGGCAGTGTAGAAGTCACAGCTGGCGGCAATTTCTCGCAGTGAGCGCAGAAATGCACCCACATTCTCGCCGTGCTGTTGTTGACGGGCGAAGAGGCGCCGGCGTTCCACCAGCACATTCTGTCGCGTCCGCTGATGCTCCTCCAACAGGCGGATGCAAGCGGGCAGATCAGCCGTCGCCGGCAGCGTCAGCGAGTGGCGGATGACGCAGCACCACTCGTCGTCCATCATTGTAGTGAGCAGCGCTTGCTGCTGGGCAGGGCTCAGGTTTTCACTGCTTGACAGTGTGGTGTACGCCAGCACGCGCTCCTTCCAGGAAGGGAAGTCAGCTGCTGGTGCGACGTAGGCCAGACGGGTGTTGCCTGTCAATGAGCCGTGGCGCGTGGGTCTACTGCAGGTGCGATGGCGGGGCTGTCATTGCGAGCTGCTGACGAGCGAGCTGAGTCACCAACTCTGTGAGCTGGTCCAGCTTCTATTGCTGTGCACGCAGTTCGTCACACAGCGGCTGCGCCATGTAAGATATATTGGATAGCAATGACAATAGCAATAACACACGAACAATACAATAATACAACGCCACGAACTGCTACACACACACTGGCTGACGGCCGTTAGTGTCACCCACGCCTGATGCAATCGCGCCCTCTGGCGGTGTACCCACACACTACACTTTTCTTTGTTTTCATGCTATTTTAATAGTTTTATCAGAAGATGGCTTCCTTTTAGATATATGACCCAACATAAAATATGTTGTCTCACATTCAAATTGATCAACTCCCCCACCCTCCACCTTATCTGAAGGAGGTGGTAGTGCCAGTCTCACATAACATTACCACTCGATCATCTAGAACTTCTAGAACACCGAGCAGTTTCCGAATCATTATCTTCCAAATCCTTTCAATACATTGTCTCCCGTCTGTACAATAAGCTTCCCCGTTCAACTACATCTAGCTCCTATAAATATTTTAGCAGCAAACTATATAAATAACTTTTGGGTATGTACTTTTGGGTAACTTTTGGGTAACTTTTGGTGGACTCCGTGGTGCAGTTGTTAGCACACCCGCCTCACAAGCGGGAGGTCCGTGGTTCGAAACCCGGCGGAGCAGAATTTCATTGGGCGAATTCTACAATCCCACAGCCCCTGCCCACCCAGCAGAAAATGATGGTACCAGATATCAGTCATGAGTTGTGCCATGCATTCTGGGGAGGTGGCCCTCTCTAATACGTCTTACGTCCTTGTGGCGCCATAGCGTGGAGAGGGTCGGTTCTGCGGTGGCAGCGAGCTGCACGGGGCACGTCTGTGTGTTCATAAGCTTCGGCTTCTTCCCGTGTAGTAGCTGCCACTTAGGCATTTAACCTTTAACCTTTACAGTCGAAACCGCTTAATATCATACCGGTTAATGTCATAATTCGGTTAAGGTCATACCGTCGACAGGTCCCAAACTTCGGCCTTATGTTTTACACTGAGACAGAGACCGCTTAATGTCATACCGGTTAATGTCATAGTTCGGTTAATGTCATACTTTTTTGTGGTCCCGCATGACATTTGTCTATACAAACGACATAGGTTATTGTCATACCCTTGTGGTCAGCCAGTCCATGTTTTTTGTGTGTTTGTCCATTCAGTCAAAGGCATATTCATTCTTTGCGCTTAGTGATTGTGGCAACAGTGATGGGAAAGCGTACTGAGTTCACGCTGCAAGATAAGTTGCAAATCTTGGACCAGCTCAAGACTGGCAAGAAACAAACGATTATTGTAAAGGACCAAGGCTGTGATCAGGGAACAATTTAAAAAATCAGGAAAAAAAGAGAGATAAATTCGTGACATTGCGGTGATCAGCAGTAATCTGAGTCGGATACCGCAAAAGATCGAGCAATATTGCAGAGGTGGATGAAGCGGTGCTCATGTGGTTCCATCAGATGCGCGCCAAAAGTGCGCCCGTGAATGGGCCTCTTATGATGGAAAAGGCCAAGAAGTTGGCGGTTGAGATGGATGTGACATTTGAACTGTTAATTGGCTGACTCGGCCGACTGAAGTAGAGGGAAAACGTTAGATTAGAGAAGGCGCAAGGGGAGAAAGCGGCCGCTGATGTGGTGGGGCAAAGGAATGGATGGCAAACGTGTTGCTCAAGGAGCCGGACGGCTATGCGCCCAGGGACATTTTCAATGCAGACAAGACTATACTGTTCTATAGAGCGACGCCCATCAGGCACTCTTGCAATAAACGGCAGCAAGCCGACGCAGAGAAAAGTGTCCAAGGACCACTTGACGGTGCTTACGGTAGCAAACAGCAATGAAAGCGAAAGGCAAGCTTATGTCGTTGGCTAGCACCTAAATCCCCGGTGCTCTAAAAGACTGGACAGAACTCCCCCGTCGTACTTTTCCAGTGCCAACGCCTGGATGACGCCAAAACATGGACACAGATTTTGAAGGACTTTGACCGGAAAATACGCAGTCAGCAGCACATGGTCGTGCTTTTTGTCGACAATGCTACCTGTCACCGGCTGGACTAGGAAGAGGAGCTTAGCGTCGTGAAAGTGGTATTTTTACCGCCGATCACTACCTCACTTATCCAGCCACTGGACCGAGGCGTGATTCGCGCTCTGAAGGTGCACTACCGCACGCAGTTTGTCCGGAAAATGTTGGTGGCGATCGAATCAGGACAGTCTGTAGAAGAATACGCCAAGTCCATCCACATTGTGCGGGCAATACACATGCTGAAGCACGCGCTCTTGGTGAAGCCCAGCACTGTGGATAACTGCTTCTTCAAGGCGAGATTTACTCAAACAGAGAATAGCAACAGTTGCGGTGATGACGACGATGACGATGAGCTGGACTTCGCGTAAATGGCTGAGCTTGATAAGTTGATAGCATTGGATGCAGAAGTGGGGTGCTACGGCGAGCTGAATAATGCTGAGATCGTCAGTACAGTGAGGTACAAGGGAGACGATGATGGCGGGGCGCCTAATTGTGCCAGTGGGACTGATGTTCCACCCCCATCGCGAAGGCATGTGGCGATGGGTGTCATTCGCATCTACTGGGTAATAATTTTACGGATTTTGGGCGCTGGTCGTTCAGCAGCATTGAGGGAGAATTAGGGAAAAACTTGCTGAGCAAATGCAAACAAACGTTTATTCACGATTTCTTCATGAAGCAATGACTTGCATATTGTGCATTATTTTTACTTTTCTGATGTTTGTAAAAAATATACCGACTTATAAACTTAAGTTTGAAGCCGAAAACTGGCCAAAAAGGTTGAGTTCGGTTAATGTCATAGTTCGCTTAATGTCATACTTTTTGCAGGTCCCGAGGGTATGCCATTAAGCGGTTTCGACTGTACATCGATTCTTGAGCCCAACGATATTAATCCATTAACCGGCGACCATAAAATTAATGAAGTTGGCTAATTGAAATGAGTTTTTTTTGTGTATTTAGGTTCATTATACATGATGAAATACAAATAAAAAAATTGACTATGCTATTTTCTAGGATTTTCAGGGTGATCTAAAAATAGATCATTGCCGGAGAGCGCCGTAGGGTACACCGCGTATAGTGGGTGCCTTTCAAATATCTTTGATTTTTTAATAGGACGTCTGCACAATTTGAATTAACTATGAATGAGGTTGTGGCCTTCCTGGACGACCTTGGCCTCGATCTCGATGAGGTTGAGGCTGACATTCTTATAGGTTGAGGTTGACATTGGGGGATTTTCCAAGACTTTCACTCGTTGAGATGATCATAAAGTATTACGGCCATCACGACCTGAATCAGTTCATTCGAGGTAAGCCCATTCGATTCGGATACAAGTTATGGTCCTTGTTCGCCTCCGTCGGAAACATCTACGCTTCATCTTTGTATCAGGACAAAAAGCAAGGTCGCTCAGCACGGATCCCGATGGATTCTTGAGCAGTACTCAGCCCCATCTCCCAGGTCGATATCGCTAACGGGAAGGAGCTATCCGACAAATTGTTCACCTCTCCATAACTTCTCGTCTGGTTGACCAGAATGAGATTCAATGCGTTAGGGACCATCCTCGCCAATTGAACCAAGAAGGCTCCGTTCAAGTCGGACAAGGAGATGAAGGTTTAGGACTCTGGAGCAGAAATTCAACCAAAAGAGCCAGATTAGTTTTTTCAAGTGGAACGAAAGCAGCTTTGTTTACACGGAGACGGGTTCTGGAGCTGCGACGTCTACGTCGTGGGACTACTCTCCAATCTGGAGGCTAAACCGCAGCAACAACCCTTCCAGCCTCGTCAGAACGACGGGGCTGTCGATCTCCTGGGATCGGCTTCGGTCACCCGGGTTCCACAGGTCTTTTTTTCAGCTCCGTGCAACTGGCTAAAATCGTGACGCCACGCTACACATACACAAACAACAGACACTGCACCAACACCGCTCGCCTCACACTTTCATTTCCACTCATGTCACCGTCTCCTGCGGTGGCGTCGAGATATGATCCGCTTGCGATCATTTCTCGTATGCTCATACTCGCAGGAGACATAGGACCCAATCCAGGCCCAAGACACACATACACCTGTCACATATGTACACAGCCACTCACATCACGCTGACATACGAAAGGATCAGTTCAGTGCAACTCCTGCATGAACTGGTGCCACACCACATGCACATCACTTCACAACCTCACACAATACACGCGCTCATTCATCGGCTCATTATGCGCACCGAACTCATCAACACCTGCACGTACACCGACACTGGCACACTCACCAACAGCATCAGTCACCTCTGTTTCATCACCATCAACATCACCAGCGCGGTCATCAGAACCTCCGACATCACCATCATTCCCATCTTCACATACAACTCGTTCATCCTCACAATCACCAACAACGGCATCCTCCTCACAATCATCACCAACACCATCAACTTCATCCTCACTATCATCACCACACTCATCAACACATTCACCGCCACCACCACCACCTCCATCAACAACTCAACACCTCAACAACACTCTCACTCGCACAAACACCAACATTCACCGCACAAAACATCAACATTCTCCAGTTTAGCATCGACGGCATCATCACAAAAAACATGAACTAACACACTTCCTCACACGACACTCCATTCACATAGCACTCATACAGGAAACCCAGTTACAACAGCACCACATAACACCCACCTTTCAGAATTACACCACCATCCGCCAAGACCGCACTAGCGGCCGAGGCGGTGGCCTCATCACACTTATACACAGAACAATCAACTGCACTAACACCAGCACACAGACACAAACACTACTACCATCAAACAACACCACAACAGAATTACAGTCGATTCAAATACGCACCGTCACACATTCACACATTTCAATAATCAACGTCTACATTCCACCACAAACATCACCGATAGTACCTCGCAACTACACACCAGATATACGCAACATCACAAACACACCTAAAATAATACTGGGCGGATACTTCAATGTCAAAGATCCTGCCTGGTACAGCCACAATCCACCCACCAACAGAGGCACAGACATACTTCAACAAATAGAACACCTCTACATACTCAACAACACTCACCAACACACTCACACCACACATCAGGCACACTACCATCCGACATCACCCGACATCACATTTTGCACACCGAATCTCACCCACACAACCACTTGGAAGGTGGTCAAAGAGCTTGGCTCAGACCACCTCCCAATCGTCATCACCACCAAAATCAGAACAGCACCAAACACACCCAGACGCACTTACACAAATTACACAGAAGCCAATTGGTCACAATTCACACACGACACGGAACTAGCATTTACACAACTCAACACAACATACATCACAGACATAAACAAAACAGTTCAAGCATTTAACAACATCATACACAAGGCAGACAAACAACACATCCCAAAAGGCCACATAAAACACCACAACCCAAACTTTACACAAGAAATACAAACACTCATCAAACAACGCGACACACTGAAACACTCTCCGACACCACACCCACACAATACATCAGAACAAATACACACACTCAACACAACAATCAACAGCAAAATACACGAACAACAATCACACAACTGGCACAACTACGTAAAAACACTAGATCACAGATTAAACACCTCACAATTATACAACACACTCAAAAGCATCACACTCTCAAACAACATTGTAACACGCACACACGCAGCCATCACGACCGACACAACATGAGTACCATCAAATAAACAACAGGCAAACACACTCATTACTCACACATCAGCCACATCACTCCTTCACAAGAAGACAGACAAATCATCAGACGAAAACACACATTCATCACAGATCCACTATACACACCATTCATACATGCGCAGACACGACACATCGTACACAACATCAAACAATCATCAGCCTGTGGTCCAGATGGAATAAATAACATCCATCTGAAACATCTTGGACCACAAGGCATACAGACACTCACCAACATATCCAACTATAGCTACTCACACAACACAATACCTCACATCTGGAAAACGGGATTCATCATCACCCTTCACAAACAAGGCACAGATCCCACGCTACCTTCTTCACATCATCCAATCACACTGCTCTGCACACCATCAAAAATCACAGAACGCTTCATACTCAAACTCATCACATCACAAATCCCACTCTCGCAATCACAACACGGCTTCAGATCACTGCACTCTACAACCACACTGCTCACAATACTCACACAGACCATGATGGGTAAGTGTAGCAAAAACAAAAATGTAAATTATATTACAGACAGGCGCGCGTGGGCATCACCGCCCCACGCGCGCCTACAAGACGTCACACTCCGATCGCACCACAAACACGACTCTCGCTCACACCGTCACACACGGGAGCACAAACGGACACACACACACACACACGCACAGTCCTCACGCACACCGCCACAACCAATCAGCGGCGAGCCGGTCAATCGCTCGCCGCCGCGGGGCATGCACACTTCATGAAACGCATACATACAAACAGATCACCAAACAACGCAAATACGAACGCAAACGCGAATCACACACACACACACACACACACTAAACCACAGACACTCCGACGCGCTCACACACTCTCTCTCTCTCGCTCACAATCACACCACACCTCCACTTGTTTTTACAGAAACATGAACTATAGAGCATACAATAAAAAAACGCATAACAAACACACAAAAACAACCAAACCCGACGACGGCCTCCACCAGACGCACACACCTTGCCTGCGGCGAAGCGCAACACGGCAGGCCCCAGCATCCTCCACGCTCCCGCCACCGCCCGTGCTCTTCAGTGCTCCGCCGCAGCCTGCCGTCTTCTTCATCACCGGCTGCCGCGACAGGGCACAACACCTTGACCCCAGCATCCACCATGCTTCCGTCGACACCGGTGCTCTTCAGCACCCTACCGCGACAGCCGTAACGTCGCCGCACATGCAGGCCACGCCGTCGTCTCAACTCCTTCGTTTTCTCATCCGGCTTCAGCAGCTCCTTTCTCTCACATGCCCTCCAGCACCAGCAGCCTCCACCAGCGATCTTCATTCTGCCCGGCGACGAGTCCAACACCAGTGCAGGTGGGACGACGAGCAACCCTCGGCCACAGCTCCCCCGCAGCTTCCTGCCGGCACCATGCTCTCCTGCCGTCCCCCTGCACACCAACCTGACACGCCGACGAGCACCTCCACCACGTCCTCCAGGCCGCTGCAAATACTGGAGGGCACTATCTCCGCTGCTGAAGCCGTGTCGCAGATAAACAATATTTCCAAATAAAAAACTAAAGGCCGAAATAGCTTGTAGCAAAAACAAAAATGTAAATTATATTACAGACAGGCGCGCGTGGGCATCACCGCCCCACGCGCGCCTACAAGACGTCACACTCCGATCGCACCACAAACACGACTCTCGCTCACACCGTCACACACGGGAGCACAAACGGACACACACACACACACACGCACAGTCCTCACGCACACCGCCACAACCAATCAGCGGCGAGCCGGTCAATCGCTCGCCGCCGCGGGGCATGCACACTTCATGAAACGCATACATACAAACAGATCACCAAACAACGCAAATACGAACGCAAACGCGAATCACACACACACACACACACACACACTAAACCACAGACACTCCGACGCGCTCACACACTCTCTCTCTCGCTCACAATCACACCACAGTAAGATAAACACAACAAAACCACCACACAGAACACTACTCATAACACTCGACATCAGCAAAGCCTTCGACAGAGTTCCACGACACAATCTCACAAACAAAATACTAAACACCACACTTCACAATAACACAAAGAGATGGTTGGCCAACTACCTCGCTGGCAGATGCGCCCATGTGAGGTACAACGGACAATCATCTCACACACGCAATATAACAAACGGAGTCCCTCAGGGCTCCGTTTTAGCACCAACAATGTTTAATCTATACCTACATGACATGCCAGCACCAAACATTCCATCCATACAGATATCATATGCAGACGACATCACAACCACAAGCACACACAGACAAGCCGACACAGCAGTGCACACACTACAACCTTGTATCAACACACTACAACAATGTTTCTCCACAAACAAACTGAACATTGCACCTGCCAAATCCACAGCCACACTTATCACCAACTGGACATCCGAACTCAACTACACACCACAAATCACTATCAATAACACGATCATCCCACACACGCACACACGCCAAAAATACTAGGCGTCACATACGACACACACCTCTCATTCAAACAACACATCACCAACATCAAAAACTAAGTCACCCCACGCCTCAACACACTGAAAGCACTCTCACACACAACTTTCGGACACAACAAAGACACCACAACTACCATATACAAACAATACATCAGACCCGCGATAGAATATGCTAGCCCCGCTTGGGCTAGCAATCTCGCAACACGCCACACAAACACACTTCACACACTTCAAAACACCGCACTCAGAACCATCACAGGATGCACAGCCACCACACCAGTAGACTTCCTCCATCAGGAAACACAAATCCTGAAACTGACACACCACCTAGACATGAGAGGCACACAAACACTCGCTAGCAGCAGTCACCAACACAGCATATCCACTACATCACCTCACAACAGAAGAAAACACAAACAGAAGCATAAAAACAACACCAAGCACACTTTACCACAGACAACTTTTCACATCACTTGCACCAGCTCCCCCACGCACATCAATCAAGAAACACATACACACAGAGATCGCACGGAAAGCTATACACTCACTACAACATAATACACTCCTACAAAGACACCCACCGGACATACACAAATCAGAAAACACACTCACACGCGAAAACAAGGTGCATCTGGCCAGGTTGAGATGCGGTCATCATCCTGCCGTTCTGTCATATCAGAAAAGGTTAAATGACTCAATCGATGACACCTGTCCAGATTGCAATTCAGCACCACACACCATCACACACATCATGGAACACTGCACAGCACATACACAACTCAGACGCCAACACACAACTCAGACGCCAAAACAAAATTACATCCATCAGGGACCTGTGGAACAACCCGGTCGGCGCCGTGTCTTTCCTCAGGAGCTCGAGGCTGCTCGGCCAGACAACCTGAGGAACGTCAACAACAACAACAACATGGAGACGAACTACTCCAAAGTACGCCTACAGTGAAGGCGCTGCGGTACAGCCGCGCCGAGAAGAAGGTGAAGGTCGGCAAATATGGTGTTATGTCCCAGGTACGTTTGGTCCCGCTTCAGTCCCGGGTCTCTTTTTTCTATGTTAGGTTATGTAAGGTCAGTTTAGTTAGGCTAGGTAAGTTAGGAAAATAAAAGAGAGCGGGACTGAAGCAGGACCAAATATGTCTGGGGTTCATATATCCTTATCCAACCCTCCGTGGAGCTAAGGGCAACGTCCTTAGCTCCGTGGAGGTCGACATGCTCTGCGTCATCTCCAAGTACAAGAGTGACATGGGGTCGTGGACCACCACGATTGGATGGTGACGCACTTTGTGATTGGTATGGGAGAGCAAAAAGGATACTTTTCTCTTCTGATGGGGCAATCCAGATGAGGTTGGTGAACTCCTGATTCCTCCACAAGAATCTTGGCTGAGAATCCGGAAGAGCTCTCGGTCCCTGATTTCACGCGCTAGGTGGCGGTCTCGTATATGAACATTACCAATGGCAAGGACTCAATCATCTCACGAGCCCAGATCGCTTCTTGCGTTGGACTGGTAGCGCAGCCTCTGCAGGACTCCAGCTTCGACGGTGTCAGCCATATTCGCCTCGTCCCTAAACAGCAACGGCGATGTCAGGGGCCTGGTTGCAAGTCGAGCCCGCTGTCATAATACGGAAAGTTTGCAAACACTGCTGTGCAGGCAGTGCTTCAATCCCTATCATACGGCATATATAATCACTGGCAGACAGCTCTAAAAAGTCCATTTCGTGTTCCGATGCGTACCTTCTGGACTTGAATTGAAACGGTTGTATGTACTCGAAGGCAGTGGCTGGGCCAGTATTTTTCCGGTAGGGGACTGAGGAGTGCCCCCTTGGCGCCGCCGCTGCTCGAAAGTCTTGAAAAACAAACTGGAACACATATTTCCATTATTATACTAGTTCTTCTTATTTTGTGTGTTAAATTTCGTGCAATGAACCTATTTCCTCTAAAACAGGTAGTTGGTACCATTATGAGCGTAAACCGGCAGTGATCTATTCATAGATAAGTGAATGTAAATCGCTCCTATACAGAACGTATAATTACTAGAGTATTGCAATTTGTTGTGAAGACCAATAAATTAATAAATAATTTATTAGTATTAAAAATTTATTCAATAAATTTATAAATAAATTATTAACACAAATTTTTTCTACTCGAGGTCGTGTGTCTACCCTGTGGGTCAACAAAGAATACCACCAAAAAAGGGTAGAAATGGTTTAATTCAATGCTCTATTAGTACAAATTAAAAACTCTAAAGTAATGATTCAAAATATAATGCCATAAGTACAATGTCCAAATATGATAACAAATATAAATAAACGGGAGTACTACAATATTGCCCTATGAACTTATTAGCCACAAATGCCCGAGTACTCCCATACTCTGTAATAGGGCAATATGTTTACCTCGGCCAGCGTAGTGTCAAAGGCAGAGCCGTAGCAACCGCCCCCCGTACCTTCCGGCCGGGGGGGCCCCTTTGTTTCACGTATTATGTGCTTATATCTGATAAATGCATTCAATATTCACAATGGGGGCCCCAAGTGTTGCCTTCGGGGGGGGGGCATAATTCCTCGCAACGGCTCTGGTCAAAGGCGTATCAAGTGCGGTGAGTGCGACTGCGGCCTGTGGCCAATATGTTCACTTTTCACCATAGCGTAATTTCAGTGGTTATCAACACAACGCACGAGTTTCTATACAACAAGTAGCTAGCACCTAACATACTGTGCGGTTATTGGCTAGGTTAGGTCAGGTCAGGTTAAGTCATATCAGGATAGGTTAGATTACTGAGCCTAGCCAATAATCGCACAGTATGTATGGTGCTAGCTACCTGTTGTGTATAAACTCGTATGTTGTGTTGAAAACCACTGAAATTTCGCTATGGTGAAAAGTGAACATATTGGCCACAAGCCGCAGTAGCATTCTCCGCACTTGGTACGCCTTTGACACTACACTGGCCGAAGTGAACATATTGCCCTATTGCAGAGTATGGGAGTATACAAGCCTTTGTGGCTAATATGTTCATAGGGCAATATTGTACTAGATCCTAAATAAACAATCATTTTAGATCACTGCCAGTTAATGAGTTAATCGCTATTTTGTCGTGTACGTGTTTTGTGTGACTTATTACGCTGGGAGCCTAAGTTTTCCATGGTGTATTTTCATTTGTGTGTACATTGTGTAATTTGTATGTGCAATTTCGTCCATGCCAATACTTTGATATCTGAAATTGGTAATACATTTATGATTTCTGGGGCCACCGCAAGGTAGCAATAATTCTCCTAAGTTCGTAATTGTCCTCGAACTTGAACCAAAATTACAGAACAATACAGGAATTGACAGTGGTAAGAAATTTTAATGTCCATGATTATGATTTGGGGGGCTCCAGCCCCCCTTGGCGCCGCTACTGCCAGATAACCATGCTAGTACTGAATGTAGTCGTGTGTGTGTGTGTGTGTGTGTGTGTGTGTGTGGCAGTGCTGTGTTATCGCCGGCGGCATTTGACAAGATCAGTGACGAGACGCTCGAGTCTTTGAGCACGTTCTTCGACGACATGCTGGAGCAGCACTTGACAGAGCAGCAGGCCACAGACGTTCACTTGTCGGTCAGTCGTGCACTCGCTGATTCTGCACCAGCTCACCTGCCTTTCACCAACTGCACTGTGTACTGTGGTTTTATATGCCCTCAATTGTAGGTGAACTGAGACTGCGTTCATGCATTATTGTTCTATATATTTACACTGATTTATTATTTATATATGAGTGAACCTTTATATCATGGTTTCATAGTCCGGCACCGTGGACAAATTGTGTGTTGGCAGCTAATGCATGTCGCTCATCATCAGATGCTTATATAAGCGACGTTGCCCCGTATAATAGCCACACTGACTCACTGTGTCAACACGTGGTATTGCGCTTCTCACGCGCTTGTGTGTATGTGTGTGTGTGGGACAGTCGGGTGTATTGACAGTGCGTCTGGGAGCGACCGGCACGTACGTTATTAACAAACAAACCCCCAATCGTCAAATCTGGTTGTCGTCGCCCGTCAGTGGGCCGAAACGCTACGATTTCCGGCGCAGCAGTGGCGGTGGTGGCTGGTATTACCGACATGATGGAGCCAGTCTGCACGCGCTGCTGTCACGAGAGTTGTCGCAGCTGACCGGCAGCAGGCTCGACCTGTCTCACTGCTCGTTTGCTCAGTGACTGGTGCTTATGCAAGCAGGCGCGCGCGCTCTGTTGGAATAATAGTGTAAATGAGGCCTGAAAGGTAAAGTTGTACGTTGGAATGTCAATGTAAAGGAAAACTGTATGTGGGAATAAAGGTTGAAGGCCTCAAGTGACAGCTGCTACACGGGAAGAAGCCGAAGCTTATGAACACACAGATGTGCCCCGTGCAGCTCGCTGCCACCGCAGAACCGACCCTCTCCACGCTATGGCGCCACAAGGACGTAAGACGTATTAGAGGGCCACCTCCCCAGAATACATGGCACACATGACTGATATATGGTACATTTTACTGCTGGGCGGACATGGGCTGTTGGATTATAGAATTAGCCCAATAAATTCTCCACCGGGATTCGAACCACGGACCTCCCGCTTGTGAGGCCGGTGTGCTACCACTACACCACGGAGTCCAACGTGTAAAGGTAGACTGTATGTTGGAATGTCTGTGTGTATATTGTACTGTGCGCTTGTGTTGTCCAGTTGATTGTTGCGGAGCGCCGGAGGCGGGAGTTTTTGGTGATGTTGTGTTGTTGGTGAACACGTTGAGGAACATGTCCGCTTGTCATGTTGATGTGACAAGTTGTGTGACACCGGCAGGATGTCAGTGTTATTGTGTTGTGACTGGTTCTCAATGACTGACTAATCTCTCTCACACACACACATACTGACACATCGTGTACCATGTTGACACACGCCTGTGAATGTCGTGTATGGCATGACATATACTCAAACATCGATATAAGAGGCATCGATGAAGCGCGATAATCAGTTGGGCACAATAGAGTCTTGGACCTATTTTTTAGGTTTCTATTGAAAAAATAAAATAAAATAAAATTACAAATACAATATATATCATTTGTGTAAATAGTTATTTGTCTTTATTTCACTACAAATTACGTAAATTCTGTATTATCGCGCACGAGAGGCAAAAAATATACCGTGAAATCGGTATAATCGGCGCAATCAGATAGAGCGCGGTGTATTTTTTTGGACTCCGACTAGCGCCTCATATCGATGTTTGACTGTATTTAATTTGTCTATCGCGGTATATGTCCCTGTATATCATGGTATTTGTTCTGGTCATTTGCACGTTGATATTGCAGTGCAGTGTTGCATACACTGCTGTGATTGTTCACTCAACAGATAATACAGCCGGTGACCATGTACAGTCACGTGCGTGTGTGCTATGCATGCTTTTCTTACTTCTCTGTCTGAAATGATGCTCAAGTGAATCAAGTGTATTTACCAGGCAAAACAGTCACCAACAATCACCGGTGTTTAAGCTGAAGAATGAGGCGAGTGCTGATTGGCGTCGTGTTGACACACACGCACTATGACAGCACGCCGTACTTGGCTGGGTCAGGTCGGGAGGCCGGCGGCAGCTCGCTCTCGTATTTCTCATGCAGCTGCTTGCAGTCCTGCTCGGACACGCACACCCAGCCCGACTGTTTCATATGGAAGACGCGCACAATACCGCCCGAGGCTGCATCACGGTAGGTGGCGTGGTAGATGGCCCGCCGACCCAGCTCTTGCGCCTCTTCGTCGCTCAGATCGGCCCGGTACCCGGCGTCCAGCACGCCGTACGCGAACAATGAGCCCGAGCCCACCGAGAACAAGTGACCCTGCGTGCGCGTGCCGTCCGTGTCCACATAGTACACGCCCGGCCCCTGCCACGACGCACACACAAACACGCATTTACTGCCTGCTTATAATGCAGTTTGTAAGAAAGCTCCGCACGCACACACGCACACACACACACAATAGACCAGTAGTAAATATGCCAGCAGCCCCTACAGGCTCAACGTCGATGACATTATGAAAAACACAGTTTTCCTGTGTTATCTTAGAATAAATTATTTTAAATTATTTGGTTGCCTTTTACTGCTCGTTTTTTAATGTTTTGTTTGTTGATAATTTTCAATTCAGCATCGCTATACAGTTGCGTTCTCAACCCAGTTGTGGTTTTACATGTGTAATTAAATACAAAACAGTCTGGTGCCAATTACACAGTAATCAGTTAGTGCCCATCACACAGTGACATGATACAGACAGACATACACACCCACCCGCTTGTCCCAGCCCACGATCATGACGCCCATGGACAGGCCCATGCCCTTGTAGTTGTACACCATGTTGGCGAGCAGTTTGGAGGCGGCCGCGACCGAGATGCGCGCGCGGTTGCGCAGCTCGTAGATGCGACACTGCTTGGCCAGCACACGCTCCCAGAACGTGCAGTCAGCGGCACCGCCGGCCATCGTGCCCAGCAGATAGTCGTTGATCGGGATTATCTTGCGCACCTCCTGCGAGGCTGCGCGCACACACACAGACACGATGTCGATAGTTGTGTTGCTAGCTTGGGCTACAAATTTTAAAGCATGGAAGCGATTGTTTACCGCCCGAAAACCAGTGGACGAGTGGCTCACCTATATAGTTGCCACCTGTGGCCCGTGAATCGGCACACACAATCACCCCGCCGTTGTATTTGAAAGCCAACGTAGTTGTGCCGTGAAGGAAGTTGATCTTCACCTCACGACCATTCTCATCGTGTGTGAAATCTTGCAGACCCTGTTGGAAATATATCAATTGCAAATATATAAATTGATAATTTATTTGAGATTTAATTTAATTTGTTCTAGGTGAAACGGAAACACTTCGCTCATTTTATAAGATACTTGCCCTTGACAAGGGCAAAGCAAAAGTTAACCACATTTATACATACGATATAAGCTTTTAAGGCAGACACGGATATGTACGGACGACAAATAAGTATGACAGAAAATTGAATGGCAAAAAATGCGCTCTTGCACACCATCGTTCATCAGTTAACATATACACATAAAACAACCAATGACAAACAAATATAGTCAACTTGCAGGCACTCACATTAGATGAAGGCATATGAAGAAAGCGGTGATCAGTTAAGATTTTGCATGCATCTTCAAGGTCATCCTTCGCGCTTCTATCCCATTCCTTGATCTTAGATTTATTTTCGTAATTACACACCAGTTCTAGAGCCATCTTCAACAATACATGAAAAGACAACCCGAACCAAAGACGACCAGATAACGATGATTTGCATTTTTGACTTTTTGGCTTCATTTTCGTAACAAAAATTTGTTTCAGGAAAACTGAAGTATCCATTTAATTTGAGGAATATTTGAAATTTTATTGATATTATTTTTCTCTCCGGATAATTTCAGTAAAAACAGAATCACAGTTAAGAAAATATGGGTGAACTTATTGGAGCTGCTTAAATTTGGTGCAGTAGTGCTTGATCAGGTTTGTGGGTAGTTTTCTGGTTATTGTTTGCCTTAGTTTTCATTTGTTTTATAGTTAGTATTCAATTAGCAGTTATGATATTGTGTCCGGGGAAATCTATTTTGCTATTTGTCTGTATTTGGTGCTTTCATTCGTTATTTTAGATCTTTGTTTTAAAATTAAGGCTTAAATCATTTATTGCATTGTGATTTAAAATTAGGAATATATGGATAGGAGGTTTTTATAATTTCCAAGATTATTATAGATTGGTGGAAAATGGATTTGGTTATGGTAGCGAATACACGCTGTTGTTGTTATAAAGTAGTTATGCAATGTTTGTATACTTTTTTTCAAGGGTTATCATGGGATATGTTATGCACTCACTCCTTGTTAAACGGATAATCGGATCAACAACTCTCTTTTATAAAAATTACAGTAAGCATTCTTACCACAAGCAAATGGCAAGAGTTTGGTCTACGTTAAACACCATATAAGTTCTTACTATATATTCTGATCAGCATTGTAATGGCAACGTTCAGTCAGAATTTGTTCTTATCCTGCTCTCAGCGGACACGTGCTTCCTACCTATGCTGTCTCCGCAGTGAATCATCTATATTTGTGTTTTCACATGCTTTGTTCAAAGAGAAGATTTCAGTTTTCAATAGACAAAACCTCTTCTAATGTTTGCTATGATGTGTTTTGGCAGTGTAGTTGGTGTTTGCGTGCGTGACCGCCAGAGGTGTTGTTCTGTGAATTTCCAGCTTTCTACTGTTCAGCCACGCGCTACACACAGGTCAGCTTTCCCGACTTCATGTTGTTGTCAGTAATGTTCATGTTGATGTATTTGTTGTCTGAAGAGGGCGAAATTTCTGTTAGTATTCTGGTGGTGTTATTATGATAGCTGGTCATGGTGTGTTCCGCGCCGGCCTATATTGTGTTGTGATATTGTTGTAATTTGACATAAACACAATTGTAAGGAAAACAAGATTTATTTAAAAATCAGGACGTGGGACAGCGATGTCCCAAGCGCCTACAAGAACACACCGCACAGCAAACACGCCCGAACACGACTCATCACACACACATCCTCGCATCTCACGACACGTCACTCGATCACCGCCACATGACACCTCGCACGCTGCAAACGCTGCACTGTGCAAACACACGCACTCTCACACAAGCATACATACACAATACGCAGAAAACCAAGCCATCAGTCCACTGTCTTTTGGCGGAATAAAACTAAAGCTGTAAAATCTGTCTGGTCGACAACAATGTCTTGTATAGCCAATGTTTCTACATTTGGCCTTCTGGTGGCTGCATGACCACAACTACCGAGAACAATCTCCCCATCGCCAGTAATAACCGCTCCTACAAGAGCCGTTATACCGTTCATTCCCAGGACAAAGTTGAACTTTAGAGCTGTCTAGAAGCTGTCTAGTTTAGAAGTCGAGCTGGATGGGCGAGCCGGAGCTGAACTGAATTTTGTTTGGTTGTTGTTTTTGTTTATATTCGTGTTCATTTTCGTTTTTTGTTTTTGTTGATGTGTCGGCGTTCGCGTCTTTCCGTGTTTAGTTGTTTCTTTAGAAACAGGGGTCGTGTAGTTAGATGTTTTCGCTGTGTGTGGGCTTATGATTGTATTTAGTTTGCTGGGAGACTTGTTCGTGTCTGTTAACTACAATTGTTTCAATGAGTTTTGCTGGTCGCGAGTCATATCGGCCACGTTGTGAGAGATATATGAAAATACTTAATCGGCAAATATGCTAGTGTTTGACCAACAATACGGGCTTTATTCACGTGACATGGTGTGTGTCACGTACTGTCTGTCTGCCTGTCTGCAAGCCCAGCAGAGTTACTGGCGGACCAAGCTCATACACCCCCCGCATACAATCGAAAAACACTGGCAATTATTGCACGACTGAGTTATGTAATGTTTTTCTTGAAGTCAATTATGTCTGTACACTATGCACTGTTACATGGTAGCGTTTGGCGATATATGTTAGCCGAGTCAATAACAAACAGCAACAAATATCAGACAATAACATTGTACAACAATAGACTATTGTTATTGCATTACAATATATTTTCCATGTGACCTGGGATTTTTATCGCTTGTTTTCTCTTTTTTGTTTCATATTATAACGCACCAGGACTATGAAACGCGTTGTATTGAACGTACAAACGAACTGTCGAACTAACAGTCCACAAATTTCTGGCGTTTCTATGAACCATGTCAAAATCACGGCTTATGAGTAACATCGTGCCGTTGTCCAAAGAGAAACGACAAGAACTCGCTGTGCAGCCTTTTTACACAGCTGAGTTGCCAAGTGATATATGAAGTGATTTTAACATACAGCGGTTTCAACCTGCAAACTGTCACTGCACTTCATATGATAAATAACCTTTTTATAGGAATTATACACCAAGCAAATATACACCAAGCAAATATAAACTGAGTTATGAATTCAATACAAAACGAACATCGGAATTCATTAGTGACACACGACCAACTTTAGCGACGCAGGTGCTTGCTTATAGCACAATCATAGTTGTCCGGCTGGAAACATGGCCCAGCCGGCACAATGACAAGGATCAGGTGAATCAGGCTGTCATTGCTGATAGATGCTTAAAGGTTAAAGGTTACAGGTTGAAGGCCTCAAGTGACAGCTGCTACACAGGAAGAAGCCGAAGCTTATGAACACACAGGTGTGCCCCGTGAAGCTCGCTGCTAGCGCAGAGCCGTCCCTCTCCACGCTATGCCGCCACAAGGACGGTAAACGTGTAAGAGAGGGCCAACTCCCCAGGATGCATGACACAACACATGATGATATCTGGTACAATCATTTACAGATTGGTGGACAGGGACTGTGGTTAAAAGTTAAAGACCTAAGTGACAGTAGCTCCACGGTAAGAAGCCGAAGCTTATGAACACACAGGTGTGTCCCGTGCAGCTCGCTGCCATCGCAGAACCGACCCTCTCCACGCTATGGCGCCACAAGGACGAAAGACTTATTAGAGTGGGTAACCTCCCCAGAATGCATGGCACAACACATGACTGATATCTGGTACAATTTACTGCTTGGTGGACAGGAGCTGATGGATTATAGAATTCGCCCAAAGAAATTCTCCTTCGCCGGGTGGTGTCTCCTTGGTGTTAGTTTGTAAACCCAGCGCGTCCACGGCGCTGCCACAAAATGTCAGTGCTCAATCAGTTTTTCTCAATTGATACGCTCAATTTATGACCACTATTGTGATTGATAATGTCGACTTGGTCAGTATCCGTCAAGCAGTGCATTACTACGACAGACACTATACCATTTCTCACTGCTTCCATATGAATGACTATACATTACAGGCGATGTATATGTGTTTGCAATGCACAGTAGTGCTGTGTTAATGTACGTATATAATGTTGGACAAACACATATTACTAGCGGCTCATTGTGATTAATATGGTGTGCTTTGTTCTTTGTTCTATGACGTTTGTTTGAGTCGTGCCGGGTATATGCACACAAATACACCCAGTGAACACAAACACACACCTCTTCTTCATAAACAAACACACACTAACATACTCACATACATAAACAAACACATACTCGCACACTTACAAGCAATTTGTATTTGTTCAGGTTTTGATTGGAGCGCTGTGTGTTTGCATTGTGTTTGTATGTGTTGCGTGGCGCGCCTGTTTCATTCATATTTGCATGTTATTGATTTTCAAGTGGGGCAATTAGCGTGTTTGTAGTGTGATTTACATAAATTGTGTTCATAAAGTGTGTGATGTTGTGTGTTGTTGACCGCGCCTGACTCGTGTTATAATCCATGTTCTAGTCGTTACAATCGCTGTTAGATCACTGCTAATGGAGTTGCCGTTTACATAGACCAGGGGTCGGCAACCTGTGGTACCGGTACCACTAGTGGTGCGCGAGGATTTTCCAGTTGGTCTGCGAACACTTTCAGGGTTATCAAAAGTATCTGGTGTCAGTGGCGGCGCCAAGGGGAGGCTTGGGGTGCTCCAGTCCCCCAAACATATGTCAAACCCCCCAAAAATAATAATCATGGACATTAAAATTTCTTACCACTGTAAACGAAACCCTATAATTATGGTTCAAGTTCGTGGACTGAATCATTGTACCCCAGTATCTTATAATGTATATATATATATATATATATATATATATATATATATATATATATATATATATATATATATATATATATATATATATATATATATAATATTATGTAGTCAGCGTTCGAGTGTAGCTCTTCATGTTTCGCCAAGCCCGCTCAACTTTCTCCTTAGCCCCCGCTCAGCCTCCCCATCGGAAAAATCCTGGCGCCTCCACTGGTCTGGTGTTCTCCTCGACTTGTGAATGTGAGCAAGTATTTTCAGTCTTCATCACCTCATTGAGTTGCTTATTTCAGTTGATTTGCATGCGCTATTTGTACAATTATGTAAATAAAGTGATATCTGATCTAACTGACTGTACACCATCTCCAAGTGTTACTCGATCATAAAATGTTGTTAATCACTGCTATATGCGATCAGTTGCACGCCAGTTAGCTGGTGTGTGTGTGTGTGTGTGTGTCAGTTTGATTGTCACTTGACTATTCAATAAACGCAGTTTTTGCATTAAAGTAAATATCAAGAGGTCATTAGAAACAGAAATAAACGAATTTGAATTGGTATTAACACACATTTGTCCTTCTGTCCTACCTTTAGCTTACCACTTGACAACTCTTCTATTCTCCACCAGTGGGGAATTCTCCACAGGTTAAGAACCACTGGTCTAGATAATTAGTCGGCTATTAAGCTGGTTGTTAATGCCATTATTATGCAGATATAAACACAATGTGTGTGTGTGTGTGATCAAGGTGAATGTCGCGGTTGTCAGTGAATATGAGCTGTTACGAGCTAGGCTATCCTGGTGCAGGTTGACACAGTGTGTGTTTGTGTGTGTGTGTGAGTGTGTGTGTGGTAGTCAGTGTGCAGATTGTTATTGATGACTGTTATTGACAGCGTATTGTCGCGTGTTACTCGCTCGGTCAATCAGTCAGTCTGTGCGAGTACATTGAATTTGTTGCCGGGCAGCGCTGATGAGCACAAGACGGTGACATTGAATCACAGCCATTGAATTAAGCCGTGGTCACACGAGGCCAACGAACTGTTGGCTTGCAGCGGAGAATCGTTGACTTGACCAACTGTGGGCTTGCGAGTGGTCACACGAGGCCAGTAATTGTCCAAGCCAATAGATGTGGTGCAGAGTACGTCGGTGTGGTTTATTTCGCTCTCCTGACTATACCATTTGAGTTTTGATTGAATCAATGTGTATTCTTGAATGTGCAGATCATAAATATATTCTGATCGTATAATATCAGGGTTTGTTTGGTTTAAACCATGGTTCAAACCAAGTGTTTTTATAAATATTACATGTTTTTTGAAAGAAAAAAATTTGTTGACAGAAATGAATTTTCTCATATAGGAATGATAAAATATTTTCAGAATAAGTAAATGAGTTCATTAATACAGTTTTAAATCTTCATAAATATTACTTTTTGGCATGATTTTATGGGTTTGAATGATGTGGGAAACATTTTTATGAACATCTTTGGTTTTTGCTGGGGAAGCATTGTATAGTTGGCATTTATGAGAAATCCTATATTTTCACGACAACACATTTGAGTTTCCCTGAAAAACACTATTTTAGAAATCTCTGAGGTAAAAAAACTGTGTTCACTCTGAAAATAAACATGAATTAGCCTCCATGGACAAAACGATTTTTAGTCACCAGGTTTTAATAAATAAGGCCACTGGGTATTTGGATTTGGACTTTGCAAACATATGTGGGTGTTTAAAATCGACTGCTTTCGCAATTGGAAGCGGTTTAAAACTTCCGTTGCCTATAGATGCTACAAGGTGAAATTCAAGATCCTTTGTGTACATTTTTATGATTTTCTTTTTTTCTTTTTTACATACTTACAAAACTCTTGGTAAGTGGTACTAAAGTATGTTTAACTATATACTAAATAGCATGGTACAATCCTTTTTTTGATTTGTGTGTGCAAAGCGTAAAAACCTGTTTTTTTCCTTAAATAAACATGGTGTTTGTTTTTTTTAAACCCGTTTTTTTCAAACCCTGTATAATATACATATGTTGAGCATATTCTACAGCTTTTATATCTTTTTACCTTTATATATATTTATCAAAATATAATCTAGTAATGTATCAAACATTACATAAATTATACAAATATTATATAACAGATTCCACCTCACCATGATAAAATTGTCACAATAAAACGAACACAAAAACATACAACACATTACAGGCTCTCAAACTGAGTTGATTTCGCTTCACGCGTTGCCTCAGCGCCATGTGGTGAAAAAACGGAGGATCTAATATTTGCCTTGCGCGAGAATTCTATCATTTTCAGCGTGACAGTGCGTGTTCATTGCACGGCAACGTAGCGCCCTCTACAGGCAAGCGGCTGAATTGCAGGCCAATTGGCTTGAAAAGTTGAACATATTCAACTTTTCAGGCTTTTATGTTCGTTTTATTGTGGCAATTTCATCATGATGAGGTGGAATCTGTAATATAATATTTGTACAATGTATGTAATGTTTGGTACATTACTAGATTATATTTTGATAAATATATATAAAGGTAAAAAGATATAAAAGCTGTAGAATATGTTTACATATGCATATTATACGATCAGAATATATTTATGATCTGTACATTCAAGAATACACCTGGATTAAATCAAAATTCAAATGGTATAGTCAGGAGAGCGAAATAAACCACACCTACGTACTCTGCACCACATCTATTGGCTTGGACAATTACTGGCCTCGTGTGACCACTCGCAAGCCAACGATTGTCCGCTGCAAGCCAATAGTTGGCTAGATCAATCGTTGGCTTGGCCAACAATTGGCCTTGTGTGATCACGGCTTTAAAGGCAGGACACCTTGTTGCCATGACAACGTTCATCTCAAATGTACTGTTCGCTCCAGTGTTGATTGCTGAATATCGTGACTTATTCTGGCACAGACGGATTCGTGTGACGATTTATTATTAGTAGAATGAATGAATGTGTGATTGAATTTTGCTGGGGGGATTATTGTCGATGTTATTTGGCGGTGTTGTTGTTACGCTCCTGTCTTTCACACTGTCAAACCGTCAACATGCATGTGCGTGTTCACACACACACTCACACACACACACACACACACACACACACACACACACACACACACACACACACACACACACACACACACACACACACATGCACGCCCACGTGACACATTTTCGCTCGATCAATGACCACATAGCAAGCGAACATGCAATCACACACGCACGTGCACGCACACGCACATTTGTGTTCTTTGCCTGTCCCATATATCTGTCATGATGTCTGTGAGCCCGTGATGGATTTTCCGGTGGTTGTTGATGTGTAAGATGCGGGAGCTATCCTGTTGTCCAATTGTGACGTGCCTTGTCCATTCTGTATTCACCGAGTACTGTGCCTGTTCTCGGGATGCTAGTGTTTGGTGATCTCGAAGCTCTTGTGATCTTGATCTGGTGATCCGTGTGTTTGGTAGCGAGTGCGTGCTGTACAAGATCATGGTGAAGCAGAAATATGCAATGAAGGAAGAGAAAGGGAAGGTTGCTGCTGGTGTATAGTGTATTTGAGAGGAGAGGTGGAGGAGGATGTTTGAGTGACACGGCACGTGTTGCAGTTATTTTGGCTGTCTGGCTGGCGACATTTATGTTGGCAGTGTGTCATTGTCGCTTGAACGAGCATGCTGGCTGAATTGACACAACTTGCTCATACTAATGGACTTGTTTGTACTGATATGCGTGTTTGTACGTGTCTCTCTGTGTGTGTATCTGCATTTCCGCAACACACACGCACACACACACACTCGAAAGCACACGATTTCGAGGGAATGACGCACCATCAAGGCTGGATTCGGTGTTCACAGGGCAATCTGAAGAGATTGAAGCACTGAACTACGACAGTCCAATAGGAAAAAGTGATCATGTGGTAATTGAACTGGACACCACTGGCTCCAGGCATGAAGAGGTTCACTTTGACTATCAAGGTATTAAGCTTAACTATGATAGAGCAGACATACCGCGACTCAGGTAATTCTTTGGGAGAACCGACTGGATTTTACTAACGGAAGCATGATATATTCAGCGGAAATATGACGTATTTCTAGAAATATACAATAGAGGCATAGCAGAATACCTGCCTGCAATGAAGAATATAATAAGATATAGAAAGCCGTGGCTCAATGCAATATGTGAAAAGGCAAGAAAAGAAAAAGAGAAGGCGTGGAACAGAGTACGAAGGAGAAACTCACATAGAAACTGGAATGCATATATGACTGCAAGAGACAAGTACTTGAGGATAAGGAGAGAGGAGGTGGTAAACTATGAGACAAACATTGTCGAGAAATGTCAAGATGAACCGTAAATGTTATTCAATTATGTGAACAAGAACATCGTGGGCATGAAGAACTACGTGGGCATCAGCGAGATTCAATTTGAAGGTACCATGCACACACAACCTCAATACATATGCGAAATAATGAAAGAAAACTTTCAAATGGTATTCACAGATGAGGAACCATTTCACGGGGAACAAGTGAAATCATTTTACAAACCGATACGTGGGATAATTGTGTCCAAAAAAGACCTAGAGAGATTATCAAAGCTGAAAAGACGAACATCTTTCGGTCCGGACGGCATCTCGGAAAATATTATGAAAGGATGCATTAGTGAACTCATTGAGCCTATGTATGACATCATGAACAGTCTAAAGCAGTGGTTCTCAACCTTTTTCTTGCCGTAGCCCCCTTGAACACAATGTGAGTCCTTGTGGCCCCCAGAAACCGTCAGTGGTCCCTAGAAATTCTTGTGGCCCCTAGAAGTTCTTGTGGCTCTCATACACACATGGATCGTCGCGACCGGACTTTTCCATAGGATTAGCGCATGTACACTGGTGACTATTTCCACCGACAACCGAAACAACGCGACAACCGAACCACACGATTGAAATTTACAACATCGACATTAATATAAGCTATTATATTGTTTCAACAAATGTTTCGTGGTCCTTGAGAAAATATGGTGGCCCCCCATTTTTCATATTTTGTCCTATGGTCCTTCAGAAAATTCCCGTGGCCCCCAAGGGGGCCATATGGTCCACGTTGAGAACCCCTGGTCTAAAGCATTGAAAAATACCGCTACAATGGAAGAGTTCTATAAACGTGTCGATACATATAAAAGGCGTTAAAACTGACCCGCTCAACTACAGACCCATATCGCTGACCAGTGTCTTGTGCAAAATATGTGAAAACATAATTATGTATCAGTGGGCTCGGTTCCTGGAAGAAGAGAATATTTTACAAGTGCTCAATATGGCTTCAGAGCGTCATGTTCGTGTGTGTCTAGCCTGTTGGGATATTACGGCAATATCATTTATGCGATTCAGGAGAGAGGACAGTGGGTTGACAGCGTGTATCTAGATCTGACGAAAGCATTCGATAATGTACCGTACAACAGACTGTTATGGAAGCTGGAGCATCACGGAGGTGTGAATGGAACATTACTCAACTGAATGAAGGACTATCTTATCGGAAGGAGAATGAGCACAACAGTGAGAGGAGTTGAATCATTGAGTAGACATGTCAGGAGTGGAGTACCGCAAGGTTCGGTCTTAGGCCCGATAATGTTTATCGTGTATATCAACGATATTTGTAGATGATATCGAGAACGACATCCATCTGTTCGCTGATGACACCAAAATTTGAAGGTGTTAAAGGACCAAAACGACTGTATGTCATTACGGCAAGATCTGGACAGAGTGACGGAATGGGGAGATATATGACAGATGCAGTTCAATGAAAAAAATGTCACGTGATGAAATTTGGTGCATGTAACTTGAGACCCCTCACGGTTTACAGGCTGAGAAACAAATCTTTGCAAGAAGTTCCAAGATAAATATACAGGGCGAATTCCACAGCAAGAATTGCACAGGGCTCTCTTCTCGGTCCTCTTCTTTTTAATCTGTACGTTTCCTCCCTCTGTCCTATTCTCCGCAGCTATCCCATCTCCTTTCACATATATGCGGATGACATACAAATCTATTTTCCTTTTTCTTTGGCCAATACTAACCTAATTCCTAAACTTCTCTCCCACATAACTGAGTGGGCATCCTCTCGAAATCTTCTACTGAACCCTGAGAAAACTGTTCTCTGAAATCTTCTTTTCCATCCTCCCAAAATTACTCCATGTTCAATAGATCTACCTCTTTCCTCACAAATTCGTAATCTAGTAGTCCAATTTGACCCCACATTGTCATTCGCTCAACACATTTTCAAAATTACACGTTCCTGTCGTTTTGTTTTACGTCAATTGTACCCGATCCGCTCTCATCTTGATGAGGCATCCGCTCTACTCCTAGTTAATTAATATATTTTTTCGCATATCGATTACTGCAATTCTTTATTTTTTCACCCTCCTCTAAAATCCATCCGCTCTCTCCAGTCAATTATAAATCTTTCTTGCCGCTTTGTCCTTCGTCTTCCCCCCAAGTCACCCACATCCGCCCATATTCGTAAACTTGGCTGGTTGCCTGCTCTGTCCAGGATCCACCATAAGCTGTGCTGCATTGTCTATAAATTTCTCCATACTCCTTCTCCACCTTCTTACCTGTATTCGCTTTTAACTCCCTCTGATCGTCCTTTAAGTCGCCGTCCTGTGCCCCTCGTATGTCCTCCTGCTGACCACGAGTCTAACTGGTCAGCTAAATCCTTGTACTTTTCTGTTCCCCGACTTTATAAATCTCTTCCTCATCACATTCTACAGAAAAAATCCTACTCTTCCTTTTCGGCTTCCCTTCATATATACTTACTGTCTCTTCCGTCGCCGCCCACTTACCCCTATAGAAATTGCTGACACTCTTTCTTGGCTTATCTCTCAACCCCAAAATTAAGTATTTTCTCTGTCAGCTACACTTCTCTGATCCGATTCTTTCATTTTCTCTCGCCTCTGATCATGCGCTGTGTATATTTTCTTGATTTTCTTGATTGTTGTATATATTTCCTGCTCTGGATATTTTTTGTGCTTTGTCACTTCAGCTCATATAATTTTGTTGTTTTTGAGCCCCTATCACTTTTTATACCTTATTGTGCTCTATTTTGTACGTTTTCGCGCCTTTGCATATTAGTGCGCTATACCAAATATATGGTTTGTTTGTTTGTTTGTTTATATATCTCGGAATTATTGTGGAAAGTGATCTTTCTCCTCAAGGGCACATGAATGACATTTGCGGAAAAATCTATGATTTGATTGTTAGAATTAAACCAGGGTTTGTTTGGTTCAAACCATTTGGTTTAAACCATGGTTTAAACCAAATGTTTTTTATATATAAAAACCATGGTTTTTTGAAAATTGTTTTTTGACAGAAATGATTTTTCTCATATAGGAATGATCAAATATTTTCAGAATTGGTAAATGATTTCATTAATGCAGTTTTAAATCTTCATAAATATTACTTTTTGACATGATTTTATGGTTTGCACGATATGGGAACCATTTTTATTAACATTTTTGGTTTCTGCTGGAGAAGCATTGTAGCTGGTATTTATGAGAAATCCTATATTTTTACGACAAAACATTTGAGTTTCTATGGAAAACAATATTTTTAGAAACCTGAGTTAAAAAAAACTGTGTTTACTCTGAAAACAAACAAGAACTTCCATGGAAAAAACGATTTTTAGTCACTAGGTTTTCATGAATAAGACCACTGGATATTTGGTGTGGACTTTGCAAACATATGTGGGTGTTCAAATCGACTGCTTTCGCAATTGGAAGCGATATAAAACTTTCGTTGCCTATACATGCTACAAGGTGAAATTCAAGATCATGTGTGTACATTTTTATGATTTTTTTTTTTTTAATATTTACAAAACTCTTGGTATACTAAAATATGTTTAACTATATACTAAATAGCGTGGTACAATCCTTTTTTGATTTGTGTGTGCAAAGTGAAATAAACAAAAAACAATGTTTTTTTTTGTTTTTTTTCTAAAAAAACCATGGTTTTTGTTTTTTTGAAAAAAACCGGTTTTTTCAAACCCTGAATTAAACACCTTCGAATTTCTGGATGAGAATATGATTAGAGAGTTGATAGTGTCAGTGATTAGGCCCAAGTTGGAGTACGCCGCCGTGGTCTGGTCCCCCCATGAGGCGGGACAAAAAAATAGAAACTGGAAATACTGCAAAGACTGACGACGAAACTTGCTTCGAAATTGATGGACAGGACCTATAAGGAACGACTACAAGCTCTAAACCTGACTAGTCTGGAGGATAGAAGAAAACGGTGCGACTTGATAAGCATCTTCAAGTATATGAAAGATATGACTGCTCCAGTAACTACAGGATTTGATAAGTAGATGAGAGGAAGAGGACACAAGTATAAATTTAGGAAACGCCGTTGCACAAAGGATATAAAAATGTACAGCTTCCCATACAGAGCTATAGTTAGTTGCAATAGTATGAACTACCCAAGGATTATACCCTAGGATTATACCCAAGGATTTTATACCCAACTACCCAAGGATTATACCCTATTGTCGAAATTGAAAAATATCAGAGTTATCACACTAAAATTGATAGGTTGACAGACAGGTCAGCTCGAGCTCAATCTCAATGTAGAACTTCCTGTAGAACAACTCGGTGAGTACATCTCGGTGAGTACACACTGACACACTGACACGCAGTAGCAGTGGTTGCCGCGTGCGATAAAAATAAGCAATATACGATAATTATCGCTTAGGTCAAACTTTGTATCGTTTATCATTTATCGCAAAATTTTCTAAAATTTTCCCTCAATCACTCATCGCTAGTCCCAAAAATGAGGAACGATAAACGATAAGTTAAAAAAAAGAGTGAAATTAAAAAATGTGCACGGCGGCAATAGTTACAACAGCCCGCCTGACGTTTCCAGACTAGTTCAAGCTGAGAGTATATATAGGGTAGAGACTAAAAGGATCAACACTTGCTTGCAAGTGAATCTTGAAACACCTCATATGAGAGATGCCAAGTGTGTGTGTGTGTGTGGCTGGCCAATCACATTATTATGCACAGCTGCAATACGTCAGTCTCGCTGGAGTTCTCGAGTTAGGAAGGTGTGTGTCGCTCTCTCCCATGCGCCTTGACCCACCCCAACTATGACCCCTTCATGTTGAAGCATGTGACCCCTGCCCTTGAAGAAGACATCAAGGAGAGGTTCACTGACTTTGACGGATCTAGAGTGCAATTTTGGAAGGGGCTGAAATTTGGGGCGATCAGTCGTGTACATGCATCATTATTCAACGTCTTTTCGACAATGTTGATATCAACAACTTGTGCAAAAAATATTTCTTTTGAGCCGGTAGAAATATTTTTTGGGGGGCTTCAGCTCTCTTAGTCCCCCTGGATCCTCTAGTTACACCTGATCCCCTCCCTTCCAGCCAGAACCAGGACATGGTGACCGAAGAGCCTAAAGAAGCCAGTGACGACGGTGGGCCCAACATTGAGGAAATGATCAAGAAGGAGGTGTACACCTGGGGCAGGAGCAAGGTGGCAGAGGTGATTTCCTCAGGCCCAGGCGTGGATGCATACACCAGCGACAGGTTAGAGAAGCTGGTCTTCACCAAGGGAAACATACAGCTCCTGGATGCTGTCTTGAGGAGGGAGAGGACGGAGGGAGAGTCTGAGTCAGAGAGACTGATGTGGAATAGAACTTGTAGGCCATAGACTGGTTCTAGTGACAGTTTTTGTCTAGTTTAATTAATTTTCACCGTGGAAAACCAGTTTGTATGTTTCTTTAATAGTTCAATGAAATATAGTGCTTATCGTTTATCGCTTTTGTTATCGCAAGTTATCATTTTTTATCGCTATCGTTTTATCGTTTATCGCTTATCGCAGGTCGGGGTTTGAAATTTGTTATCGTTTATCGCAGGTTGGGGGAAACATTATCGTTTTATCGTTATCGCAAGTTAGAAAAAGTTATCGCAGAAACCACTGTGCAGTAGTGTGCGTTATACCAATGTTCGCTGCCGGAGCGAAGATGTCAATGCATAATGTGATAATCTGTTTATAACTGAGTCAGCGTATGCCAGGCTGTCATTATATTGGGCCATAATATTGATATATCGAGCCATAAGATGTATAGCACACCGATATTGTCGATCATACGGGAGTACTACAATATTGCCCTATTAACATATTAGCCACAAATGCCCGAGTACTCCCATACACTGCAATAGGGCAATATGTTCACCTCGGCCAGTGTAGTATCAAAGGCGTATCAAGTGCGGTGAGTGCGACTGCGGCTTGTGGCCAATATGTTCACTTTTCACCATAGCGAAATTTCAGTGGTTTTCAACACAACGCACGAGTTTCTATACAACAAGTAGCTAGCACCTAACATACTGTGCGGTTATTTGCTAGGTTAGATCAGGTTAATTCAAGTTTGATTACTGAGCCTAGACAATAACCGCACAGTATGTAAGGTGCTACCTACCTGTTGTGTATAGACTCGAATCTTGTGTTGAAAACCACTGAAATTACGCTTTGGTGAAAAGTGAACATATTGGCCACACGCCACAGTCGCACTCACCACACTTGGTACGCCTTTGACACTACACTGGCCGAGGTGAACATATTGTCCTATTGCAGAGTATGGGAGTATACAAGCGTTTGTGGCGAATATGTTATAGGCCAATATTGTACTAGATCCGTTATCGTATGATCGGATCATACGATAACTAATTGTGTTATATTTTCCTCATGCACATTTTACTAAACACAGCTTGGGCATGTGTGTGTGTGTGTGAGGTTATGCATGGGTTTAAAACACACATACACTTACACATACACACACACTGCGGTGTGTTAGCTGAGGCGGAGACAGGGTTCAATTTCAGTGGGGCTAGATGGGAATTTTGGTCTTGTCAGAGGTGGTTCATCCGTTCTGGCACGTTTTCGTTGCTGTAATTCAGCAACAAATATCTAGGTTACTTCTAGTTTACTACATACTGCATTTAACTTTGGGTTATTTTTTTGACAGTCCTATTGATCAATCTTGATCTTGAACGTCATTTGTCATGTATCACCGTAACTTTCATACGCAGGTTCGGGGTGTTTTATCTGCAAGCTGGCATATCTCTGTGTGTGTGTGTTCAGTGGCGTGTATGCGTTTAATTGTGCGTGTCTGGGGTATTTATATTTGCTTGTGTGTGACCGTCTCTGTGCATGTGTAATTGTGTGTTTGTGTGTGGCCGACGAAAGGTTGGCCGGTATGTGTGTGTGGTTACGACTTGATTGCGTGTTTGAGTGTTTAAGACACCAGCCGAATGACAGTGTGAGTAATAGGAACGACAGTCTACAGGCAGTAGTGCACTCTCTTTCACACATACATACACAGCCACACATACACATACACACAGGCACATTGCGGGCTTGTTTTGTCAACACATGCTGCCAACATAGTAGAACTGTCATCTTTTTGGCCGTGTGTGTGTGTGTGTTTGTGCGGCTGGCACTGGTTCAATTGTGTTCAGCTGGCTGACTGACTTATATTGCGTCTATTTTGGCCGTGGCAAGCCAGCAGTGACACTGCGCCGTTATGATGGATCACGCGCTGTGATTGTACAGGCCACCAGCTAGCTGCTGTCAACCAGGATGTTATGCCTAGGGTACTGTCGTCTCGCCTAAGTCCCGGCTCTCTTTCTATTTCTTTGTTAGATTAGTCCCGGCTCTCTTTCTATTTCTTTGTTAGATTAGTCCAGGCTGGGTCAGGCTAGGCTAGTTAGGAAAGAGACTCCTAGGCGTAACTCAACATTCCTAGTTCCCTCTGCGACTTCTTAGTTGGTCCTCTCGTGTCACTTTGCCAGTCTTTCCCAGTGTACTTCCTACTTTGTTGTTGTTTTCGACGATTGCCATTTTCGTAGGTCACAAACTTCCCTTAGAATTCATCGCTTTCGCTGCAGCCGTTAGTCCAGGGGTTCTTAACCTTTTGATGGTTCCATACCCCTGTAGCCAGTCACAAGATGTAGTAGCACAAATGTGTATTGATGGCGGATAACGAGTAAGTGAGTCAGTCAGTCAGTGTGTCATCGCTATATATATATTAAGCAGCGGAAATTACAGCATGTTGTTCTACACTTTTCTCGTATGATCTAGTGCAGGAAATGACGTTAATAAAATCACAGGAGTAACACCAATCCTTAAAAAAACATTAATTAAGACCAAATAATAAAATAATAATAAAATACAAAACAATTGATAATACTTACGCACAAAAATACAACACAATATGACTCACAAGATGAATCTAGAATGATGATTCAGATTGGAACCATTCACGTCACCAGTGTAAACGCCCGAAATATACATTGTGATAACTTCTCGAAAAATACACATAATATAGAACAAAAGGACTTTATTATATCTCGTACAATAAAGTATCATTAAAACAAGGAAAATGACAGTTGTTAAAATACCTAGTAACTAAGCTTATTACATGAATACACAAATGAAATATAGCGGTATCACCACACCCCCAATGGATTGTCGAATATGGATCCATGCCCCCTTTAATTGACTGCTCAAATAATTATCACCAATCCTATTATTTTCCGGTATGTTTTCTAAATCCACGAGTATTTTAATTGCTTGAATTTATTGTACTATAGATACGGATTACTGGTAAAGCTTTACCATTGATAATTTTATTATTTATAAGCCATTAATAATTATTAATTAACACTGGTCTACACACGAATTTTTTCCAAAAATATTTTCACGGATTTACAGTCATTCGATGTAGCTGAAACTGAATATGTTGTTGGTTAATTCAAATTGGCTCTAGTTTGTGAGATAATTGCAAATATAATGTAAAATCTACTAAAAGTATGACAATTTTCAGTTTTTATTTCATGTTTCAATAGGAATACATATGTACGGATATATTCGTTCAACGTACATTATACAACATGAAACAGCCGATGACATATTATTAAGCTCGAAAATTACTTCAATTTCTTCATAGGTTCAGTAAAACCCACGTTTTCCCGCCATTTTCCTTTGCTGCTTCTTTGGGCAATCGCGTTGAAGAGACCAACAGTAGTCGGCCATCATATGCTCATCCCATCTTCCCTGGTATCGTTATTCTATCACCCTCATATCTTGGTGAAATCTTTCGCCATGTTCGTCGCTCATTTCACCAAGATTATCCGGGAAGTTGCCAAGATGACTGTGAAGATAATGTAGTTTTACACTCATGTTTGCACCTATTTTGTGAGATTTGTCCAACATGTTCTGTACTAGATATCGTAGTTGTCTGCCTTGTTGTTTCCCAATAAACCTTCAATGACAGAGACAAAGCTACGCCAAGCATCAGCTTTAGTTTCATTCATATATTGAATGAAGTTTGTGTCACGTACAAGTTTCCGTATTTGGGGACCATCGAAGATACCCCTCTTCAGTTTTTCCATGCTTTCATTTGGATAAGCTTTGCACAGATATTCAAAGCAGCTTCCTTCCTTGTCTAGATCTTTTACAAACTGCTTCATTAAGCCTAGCTTGATGTACAGTGGAGGAAGAATGATTTTCTGTCGATTTACAAGTGGCATATTCACGATGTTGGCTTGACCAACAGTCATGGCTCTTCTCAGGATGGCCATACTTTCCTTTCCTAGTGTTCGTCTTTTGCTCTGTTGTCCCACAAACAGAGAAAACATGGAAACTTGGTGTACCCACTTACCACTACCCGCTGCCCAAGCAAAAAGCTTACCATTTTAAAGTCAACACAAATGGACCATTGATGCATGTTGTACTGAAGAACATCCAGAACAATTTTGATTTTTTCATTAGCCTCTCTCAATTTAGTTGAGTGAGCAAGTGGTAGAGAGCCGAACATATTTCCATTGTGAAGTAATACACATTTGAGGCTTCTAATGGAGATATCAATGAAAAGTCTCCCATCATTTGGTTCATACTGTGACATGCCCATCTGCATGAAAAGGCCTTGAATATTATTACAAAAAACAATTTTATCAGTTTGACTGAAGTAAGGAAGCAGATCTGCTTCTCTATATCCATACAAAGTTATTTTAACGTCTGACCTCAGGCAATTTATATTTTTCAGTCTGGAGGCCAGAATCTCTGGATTTTTTCTAAAAGACCAAGGTCTGATGAGATCGCTTAGCTCTTCTTAAGATAAATTTTTGGAGCTCTCATATTCATTGCTATAATCAGATAATCTAGGTTCTATATCTTCTTACTCACTGTATACATCAAGCTCAGGCAGTGTTGTAGGCGGCTCAGGAACGGGGAGTTCTTCGCAGTGTGTCACAGGTCTTTTGGCTGACTCCAGATCAGAGTACTCCCACCTTATGTAGGACCGCAGGGTACTCCACAGGGTACTCCCTTCTTATGACGATTGTACCCTTTAACGTTCACAAAACAGAAGTAGCAGTCATCATGATGATTTTTTGGTTCACGCCAAACCATTGGTTTGGTTCACACCAAAGCTTAGACCATTACTACTACCTTTAGACCAATGTCTCAATCGCTCTTCACAGCTCTTGCGGAAAATGTGAGGAGCCCAAGACATGTCTTGGTCACCCAGCTTCACGCCGAAATATGCCAGATTTACCTGTCTCATGAAATCCGTTATCTTCCTCCTTTTGCGACATAGAACATATTCTCCACAAATTTAACAAAATGAATCAGGGTCATTGATGCATTTTTTCTTTGAACGAGTCATACTTATCTGAAACAGAAATGTCAATTATATCTTGAGATAAATTGCAAAATTACAAAATACAAAAATAAACATAGGAATATAACACAAGTTTACCAGTTAGCACTTCAGATTACCACAGGTAGCACTTCATATTGCCACAGGTACCAAAAGCGTCATTACACTTAATATATATATATATATATATATATATATATATATATATATATATATATATAACTAATCGGGGTAGAACTAATAGTATGGCAGCAGTAGATATCCAATAATCTAGCCTAAACCACTGAAGACGCAAAAAGGTAAAATATTCGAAAAACAGACCGGAATAACTAAGACAATAGGCAGAACACACCCAACACAAATGGCGGAAGTCAAGACCAGTACAAATATATCGTGTTGAGGAGGGCGCTAGTGTGCCCTTATTCATAATCGAGAATAATGTTCGGAACAAATTCATGTGCATTTTAATCAGATAATGCATTTTTATGGGCAATTGAATGTTAAAAGTTCTGATATTTTCTCATAATTTGATTTAACTTGACGCGAAATAGTTCAACGACTTCTACTCGCTAAGTTGGTAATCCTGGAGAAATTCAGCAAGAAAGGCATGCTGCAAAGGACTACATATTCAATCAAAAGAGGTCAATTTAAGGTTTAATTATTCAAATATTTTTTAAATAAAAGCGATATAAAATATAACCGTATAACCCATGAAATGATGTTGAATAGTAAATGAACAAACAATAAACCTGATATAATAGTGATTGTGATATAATGTCAACAAAAAACTTGAATTGAAAAAAAACTAGAGCCAATCTAGAAAACCAATGTGATATTTGAAATCAGCGTGTCAGATATATCCATATTCCGTTAGAACATTTTTGGCAATTTTTTGTGCTGTGTAATTTATGCCAGTACCCAGAAATCGAGTCCCATACCCCGCTTTTGGGTCCCATACCCCAAGGGGTATGAATACCCCCGGTTAAGAACCCCTGCTTTAGTCGGTCATCTTTTTCGCGTCTCGATATCTGTGTTGCTCAACGCTTAAGCAATAGACATGTGTTTCTTTATGTTTGTATTTCTATATGTCTGTGTTTCTATATGTATGTGTATACATGTTTGTGTGGACCATGCTCAAGTTGTGTTGCTATTCATATGAGAGTTGTGCCAGTGCATATACGGAATCAATAAATATGTGCCCGAATGAGTATGTCGGTATTGTAGCGTCGTTTATTGTTTGGCCCGCTTTTTGTCAGGCAATATTGATTCGGACAGATGCCCATGTTGAGGTAATTTTGGCTCGTAAATGGAGGATGCCCGGGTCCGAAGCGTGGTTGATATAGGAAGGTGTAATTGCTCATAGCCGGGTACAAGCCGCTCCAAGTATTCAGACACACTTTTCTATGGTTTTTGCATATTGCCCGCATGTGAGCGTTTCTCGCACTATTTCACTAATGGAACTCATTGACACGTGAAGCAGAAACGATTGTTGATCTTTGTTTGATGGAGGTGAGGTGACGCCGTGGTCAATAATTCTGCCGCACACTTGATCGCTCTGTTGGAGACTGCGGCACTTGCAGACGCGTGCCGATAATGAGGCCATGTCAGGGGCAATTTTCACCATCATCCTGCTGTATTGATTCAGCACTGGTCGCCTGGGACGTTCTATCAAGCATGAAGAACGCTTTGTATCGATCCCAATTTGAGTCAGTCAGCTGACTACTTGTTCACGGTGACACAAAGATCAGCAGTTCGGAATGAAGTTCACTTATGTGAACAACATCGCCTTTTCAGGTCTTGTACAATATCAGCAAACAAGAGTTGCTTGGTTCTTGCTTGTATTTGCATACAGTGAACGCTTGCAAACTGTTTCTCAATCGATCAACCCGTATGAGCCGAGAAATACACGCTCGAACGTGTTATGATATGGCGGCTGTTGCGTTTTCGCAATGTTCCACGTATATGTGGAACTTAAACCAGTTTCACGTCGTCTACTTAAATGTGCTTTTTAGCCGTTTTGAATTGTTGACCATATTTGAGGTGTATCTAGCAAGGGATACGCTCGTATACATCTCACGTACATGAATTATATTTCATACGGCGCTGTATATATACTGACATCACTGACATCACTGAGACGTTATCCGCTGACATCACTGAGACGTTAATTTATAATAGGAGTCTCAAGCTCAAATGAAGAGCTGCGTCATTTTTATCATATAGAAATGGCACCCGGGTCGCATCTATAGGAAATATGTCGTTTATTTTCACTATATATGAGATTTTAAGGGAGTCAAATTTGAAAAGTGAAGTTTCAAGTTTTTAAGACCTTCCTTTATAGGTTCATTATTAAAGACCGGATGTTCAGGCAAAATGTTATAAATACCTATATTTGCCTATTTTAGGGGTTTTCCAGATGAATGCCTATTTTGCCAATCAGTCAAAAATATGCCTATTTTATCCCCAAAATCATTATATAAATTAATATCGCAGGCTTTCAAGTAAATGAGTATAGAGACAAAATGTGATCACAGACTGTCACAGCTAGGCTTCATGTCGAGTTCACATGACTGATGCAGGGTTGTATACGGCATATACTATTGTATCGGCTATTCTGCATTGGCGTATCACCGGCACGCCTCTCGGGTATATGTCTGGGTTGGTTTGTATGTTTGATTGCACTCAGAGAACAGAACGTTACTTGCGCTGAGTCGAAAAACCTCGAACCCTCGTATGTATAGCACCGCACTCTCGGTGAGTTCCTGCGAGCACTGTTGCTCAATTTGATCTTGAAGTTGTATGTGCGTATGTTGTGTACACACACATTCGGCGCAGAGTCAACAAGCGAGTAATTTTTCACATCACAGATGCTTGATAGTTTGTGTGAGTCTTGTATATTTCTGTATGTGTCTCTGTAAGGTTTGTAGAAGGTTTGTATATGAGCGGAGCGAACGCTAGTGTGAACGAGCGAGCTAGAACAACGTTCAGCATCTGTCAAAATGATAGTGTTTCCGATCGAATCAATGCAGCAAGGCTTTGATGTTTTTGAAGTGTTTATAAAAGCACGCTTTTCGATATTGCTCCGCGTGATTTAATCAATAGAAGAAGAGAAGTTTTTAGAGAACACATTGACAGGGTTGGAGCTCACTATACATAACATAAATCCAGTTCCTGGTGAAAATTGGTATGTATAAATTCCTGATGTATAGGCCAACATCAGAAGCGCACTCGAGGGAAATGAAGATTTTGTGCAACTGAATTTTTAAGGTCATTGAAGGAGACGACGTTGGATCTGAGCCTTTATCAGGTGCAACTATTCTTCCATGCTTCAAATTTGCTTCAATCATGTTTAAGACGTTATATGAACTTTTCACTCTTCTAGTATCTGCCCCACGATCGTGGAAACAATTTGACTTTTGAAAACATTGAAATAATGGTGAATATGTGTATGAACATTGGTTGTTATGTGTTAGTATGTAGCAAAGTAATTGGTCACTAATAATGTTTGTCTCGGATTGCTGTTTGCCTATTTTGCTGTTTTATCGTGCCTACTTGCCTCTTTATTTTGCCATGGTACCTAAACATTTTTAGCACCTAAGCATCCGGTCTTTATTCATTATTGAACTTGGTCGAGCAATATTCGTATTTTATTTTATTTTTTGCTTAATCGATGGTCGATGTTGTGTTTCATTATGTTTTGTTCAGATATGATTTTGCCGCGTGTCGTCTAAATACTGCCTCCGTCTCATTTCCGTTTGTTTTTGTTGTTTGTTGATTGCACCGTGGACACAGCTGGCTTTTTGTGAGTGATGCGTGGAAACACAGTGAGTGTTGTGGCGACGACTTGTGTGGTTACGCTGGTGCTGTGTGCGACCAGCTGGTATTATTCCAGCCTGCCGTATCCCAGCAGCCAGCTGCTGCCATTTCCCGGCGTCTCGCTGATCGGCTTGTCTCGCAATTTGCACAGTGGCCGCCGGACGAGCGCGAGTCGCGTGCAAACCGACGACCGCACAACGTCGCGGCCGTCTCGATGTCGTATCTCGCTGGTCGAGACAATGCCCGAGGGTCTCACATTTAACTCAAGCGCGCCGCGTCACGAGAGCACGTATGCCGGCTGGCGGCGACTGCTGGCGCATGTTGAGCGAGACGTGGCGCTGGCCAGCTTCTACTGGACATTGCTGGCAGAGGATGTGGCGCCGGCGGGCCAAGTGCCTGCCGACGCCGAGGCCATGGGACGAGACATATTCAAGGAGTTGGTTGGTGCCGGGCGCCGTGATGCGGTGGATGTCCGCGTGGTGCGGAGCTGGCCTGCGGGTGCCGAGGAACAGTCCAGCGCTCGCGAAACTGAACTGCTAGCCGACAAGGGAGGTGTGCACGTGCGCACTGCCAACTTCAGTGCAATGTTGGGCGGCGGCGTGCTGCACACCAAACTGTGGCTGATTGATGACCGTGATTTCTACGTGGGCAGTGCCAATATGGACTTGCGTGCGTTGTCTGATGTGAAGGAGCTGGGTGCCGTGGGCATGCATTGTCCAGCATTAGCTGTCGATCTGCACAAAATATTCGCCGTGTACTGGATGACAGCGGCCGGTGTTGACAGTCACGTGCCGGCACACTGGCCGTCTGCCGTCCACACATCCGTCAACATGAAGCATCCACTGCGACTCACGCTGGCCGACGGCGGAGGCACGGTCTCTGTTTATGCGTCCAGCTCACCGCGGCGTCTCTGTCCTCCCGGTCGTACCGTCGACATTGACGCCGTGCGACACGTGATCGCAGACGCGCGGCGCTTCGTGTGCGTCGCCGTCATGGACTACCTGCCCCTGGTGGTGTTCGGTGGCGGACGGCAGCGTTTCTGGCCACTCATTGATGATGCACTGCGCGCCGCCGCCATTGACGCACGTGTACGCGTACGTCTGCTGGTGAGTGAGTGGCAGCACACGGCTCCTGAGATGCTGGCCGGCCTGCGCTCGCTGCAGGCGCTCGATGGAATGCGTGCGGGCGGTGACGGACCCCCAGTCAGTGTAGAGGTGCGACTGTTCCGCGTGCCGCCGCGCCCCGACGGACTTCACGTGCCCTTCACGCGCGTCAATCACAACAAGTACATGGTGACTGACCGCGTCGCCTATATCGGCACATCGAACTGGTCCGGCGACTACTTCATCAACACTGCTGGTGTAGGACTGGTGGTGAACACGTCACAGACCACAACCACCTCTCACTCCCACCACTCCTCTTCGTTGTCCACGCTGCGCGTGGCCACGCTGCGAGACCAGCTCGAGGCCGTATTTCTGCGCGACTGGAACTCCCAGTACGCCGCACCTCTGTCGCCTCACTGAGTTAACTCATGCCGTATTTGAGTATGCGCCTATGTGTGCAATTATATTTTGATGTTGTCATGTCGCTATCATTTGGGGGAACAAATATTCAAAATGACGATGGTTTGCTATATAAACGAGTGTCGAACATTTTTGCCACTGTTTTGATTTTGCTATGTTTTTGAGTTGTTCATTGGTCTGTTAGTATTACCTTGGTCTTTTACTCAGGTATGAGTATATTATGTTTGTTCGTATATATGCGTTTTTAGGCATTATACATCGAAATATAATCAAATGATGTAATACCCATGTTTACTCTTTACTCATGTTTGCTTTTTCTATTAATAGTATTGTGTATGTGTTTATGTGCTGTATTTGTGTTCAGTATTGTAGGACTGTATATATCACATCATTGTATCTCAAGGGTTTTATTAATTAATTAAATTAAACCCTATCTAATTAATCCTTTTTTGCTTTAGTTAGACCGTGGTTGTTGCTTGATATTGTGTCTTGTCTGATTAATACACCGTGATAAACTGGCTAATTCGTGCTCGGTTTTTGTGAAAAATACACCAGCGGGTCGAGTATAGAAACTGTTGTTATTCAGCCAACTTTTGATTGCTGAGTTCACTGAGGCTTGCACCAAACATTCATGCTTGTGTGGAAGTGTTTATCATGTATTTTTGATATGCTCATGTGTCGTTTTTTTATATAGTTTGACAGAGTGGCCGGCCTGTGTTGATCATTTGCGGCGCCAGGGGGGGGGGGGGCTTGGGGGACTGAAGCTTCCCCAAAAATATGCCAAGCCCCCCTGAACCACCACACAAATAATAATCATGGACATTACAATTTATTACCACTGTAAATGAAGCCCTGTAATTTTGGTTCAAGTTCGAGGACGCAGTGCGATCCAGTACCTTATTATAATATTATGTAGTCAGCGTTCGAGTGTAGCTCTTCATGCTTCGCCAAGCCCCTTCAACTTTTTCCTTAGCCCCCACAAGTTTTTTCTTAGCCCCCCCCCCCCCCCCTCAGGCCCCCCCCATCGGAGAAATCCTGGCGCCGCCACTGGTGTTGATTGGTTGAAATGGCATGCATTTTGGTGGGAACATTTATGACTGTGTAGTTCTAATAGGACCAATTTGAAGTGACGCATGTTGAGTTATTGCTTGAAGCGTATCAAATTGTCTTGATGAGGAACGCAGAGATGACAGGCATTTCTTGGAATTTTTTTTAATGAATTTGAGAATTTTTTAGAAGTTTTCATTCACGTGGCATGTGTCAAGTATGTGCGCCTCAAATGCTTATTATTATTATGAGTATAATTATTATTATTAATTGCAGGCAGGCTCAGTGTCGTGGGAAGAGTGCAAGCACTATTACCAACTTGCCGTGGCCTCATATACCAGAAGTGCCAACATTTTGTACAGAAAAAGTTTGAAACACGAAAATTTAGTCAGCAAAATGAAAGCTTTTAGACTCGCTTCAATCATTATCAGCCGCTGTGTTTATTCATTAATATTTGTATATTTATATATGTGTTGCTATAACTTTTTCTATTTTATTATTATAATATAATAGAAATATATTATTCATTGTGTTTGTTAAAATTAATTTTAGTTCTCATTTTCCAAGTTGTCTTCTGTTGTCAATTAAGTGTTCTTTTATTGTTGCATGTGTGCGTTCTGTGTTTGTTGCAGATTACAAAACTCGCCGAGTTGCTCGCACGTTTGTGTTTGTGTGCGTGTGTATGTGTGTCACGTGAGACTTACATGCTACTCCACCCCGTCAGTCGGCATCGGGCCGTCTGACTGCCTGTGTGTGAGTGAGTGTGAGACATTGTGTCAGCGAGTCAGTCATTATGTGTCCAACTAGCCAGTGTTAGCAAGTGGTCTGGGCTCGGCTTGTATGTTGCACGTGCAACACTGCCGCCCAGCTTGCAGTTTGCAGTGCGAGTGGTAGTGTTGTGTGAGGAGAACACCTGGTGGCCTGATACTGCTAGCCTGCCTGTCTGTCTGCTGGTGTGTGTTGGTCGTTTCTCCGGCTGCTATTGTTTCTGGTGCTGCAGGTGAGTGCAAGCAGCTTGCTGTATCATTATCAACCTGCGTGCAATTGCAGCTCTGCAATCACTGGCAGATACAGAGCGGGGGCTCAGTGGACTGAAGCACCCCAATATGCTTCTACTCATCACCAAGAGGTTCACTAAAAGGGGTCAAACATATTTCTCTGTAGAATTGGTTGATCTAAGCGTTGTCGCAAAGACGATGCATAAATATGCATGTACATGACTGATCGCCCCGAAATTTCAGCTCCACAAAAAATGGCAGCCCCTCCCAAAATTGCAGTCTGGATCCGCCACTGTCTGCAGTACTCACATTATTATTGAGGCTGATAAAATACTAAATAAAATTTAATTCACAGTATTCAGTATGGCTGGTTGCGTTATACATATAAATAACTGATGATGTTTGTTGTGTTGGTAATATTTTGCTATTGCAACATTGTGTTGAGTTCAGCATTGGTTGACAGTCGTGTCGCGAATTCTCCTCTTTCTCAATATTCTTTCAATTAATACCTCATAACACCTGGTTCTGTCGCTGCCTCTAATCATTCCATGTCCTCATTGAATCAACGCCAAACAGGTTCATTACACTGTGTATACACATGGATAGAACAAGTGTGAAGTCAGATACAAACTGCCTTCTATCAATATTGTGTATTCGTTTATTGTTTTCTATTCTAGCGTTCAAACACACGTATTATTTTGCTCATCTTGTTATTATTCCTGTTGTCATCACACGTGCAGTTTCTCTTGCGCATTGTGCAGTTATACCCAGCGTGTGCATATGGTTGTGTGAAACATACAGCCGCTCACATACGTTCACACTCGTCCGTGGATCTATATGCTGGCACGGGCGGGGTTTACGTGTGACCTTGTGCTTATGCTAATTGCCGAGTGCACGCGTTGTGTGCTGTATTATTTATGATAGCGTGTGTGTGTGCGTTTAATATTCGCATATCTGGTTATGCATACACAATGAGACACATTTATTACAAGTTGATGAATCAATACCAGTTGTTGTTGTTGAAAATGTCATGTTTGTATATAATGTTGCAAATATACACGTCACTCAGATGGTCCATCTCTCGCGGTATCCTCAGGGACCTGGTCACCATGTATATATAGTCAGCACTGTGTGTGCTGTTTGAGTTGCTTGCTCGCTGTCCCGGCTGGTTCCGTGTCAGTTTCAGCTAGTTGGTTTGTGGGTGCTGACAGTTTGTCCCATGTGCAGCCAGCTTGTCAGTGCGTCTGGGTCCATGCCGACGCTTGATCAATCTCAACCAGTGCTCCAGCGCGGTGCAATTGCAATAATGCACCGCCTGTTGAATTATTGCAAATACGTGCAATTCAGTGGCGGCACAATGTATCAAGCCCCCCTTGAACCTCACAAACAAATCGTGACCATGCACATTGCTAGTGTAGTTCCTCAAGTTTCACAAAGCACCCACATCTTCTTACTTGGGCCCTCTTCAGCTCCCCACTGGAAAAATCCCGGCGCCGCCACTGGTGCGATTATTTTGACGATGCGTGTTAGTATAGTTGATAATATCTGTCTTGTTTGTTAAGAAAACAGTAGTGTAGTTTGTGCTGTCGCTTATATAATTATTGTTGTTATTATTTGTCACTAGTGCACGGTGACAGGTCATGGTCGTGCATATATTGCGGTTTGTCTGTGGCAGAATGCCAGTGGGCAGTGTACATGTTGTGTTTATGAGACACGTATGACACATTATGGCGTGTGCACGTATGCACGACTGCGTGTTATACGCCGGCGTTATGAGTTGCGGTCATATTGTCTCGACTGCATTATATTTGAATGTGCGTTTATTGCATGTATTTTGAATGCTGAGTGCGCAAGATGCTAACACAGTGGTTCTCAACCTTTTATCAGTGTTGGCACCGTGTTCGAATCAGCAGTCAATTCTCACACCCCTGTGTTTTTGATAGCTATATGAAAAAGATCAAATAGAAACGACGTAATGTATTTTTCATTCGATAATTGTGCATAAAGCCCAAAATTCCTCCAAGTTTCGTTCAGGTGTTTTTCAGGAAGATATATAAGGCAGCGGTAGATATATATTTGTTTATTTTTTCACAGGAATCATCGCACCCCTCAGCAACCAGGTCTGCACCTGCGGTTAAGAAGCGCTGTGTTAACATTGGCATTGAAATTGTATTAATTGTCGTTTTCATATTGCAATTGACACGTGCATATTGGCGAGCTGGTTGGAATGGTGAGAGGGATATGATGATAGGAGGATAGAGCAAGTATGATAGCATTACCGCGTGCATAACATGTGCTGAATTATGTCACAGTTTCTGGCAACGTTTATGATGTTTCCGTGGTTATCGTTTATGGTTCAGGGTTACCGACCACAGACCTCAACAAAAAGTAAACATGCATATTAATGTTGTACGTGTTATGTGTATATGCCTGAATGAGGTTATTGATATTTAATTTTTTCGTTATATTTGTAGTGTCTGTTTTTGAAATATATATTGAACTGTACTGAACTAAAAACTATATATGTATACACATCTTTTTTCGAACGGGGGTTTTCTCATATCTCATTAATTGTTGCAGCTCGTGACCGCAAGTGATGTGAAGTGCGTATTTCCTGCAATAATGATTGCAGTGTTAGTGTTGTTTATCAAGGCCACAGTGAGGCCGACCTGGTCCCCGGATATTGCAGGTGTCACGTGCTTCTTGCTGCCTTGTTCCCTCACTGGTGTGAGAGAGAGAGAGCACTGTCAGGTCGCTCATTAATAACAGGTGAGATTATCACGTGACACGAGCTGTTTCATTATTCTGCTGCACTGGCGGGTCCAGAGGGGGGCTGAAACCCCCAAAACGTTTTCATCAAATCCTCAACCAAGGGGCTCACCAAAAGAGGCCAAGGAAAAATACTGTTCTGTTTAATTTTTCTGTATAAGCATTATCGCAAATCATAATCGTACGTTATTGTGTGTGTAAATTTATGGAAATATCATTGAAAATGCCCCAAGTCATGACCTTCATACGCTATCTAGTCATTCATGCATGATTCAGCCCCAGCATTGCACTCCGGATCCGCTACTATTCTCCTGTTACCAAGATTTCTACCGCCTTTTCCCGTCTATAAGAGACTATTTTTTATATTAGACCGCTTTAATTTTTAGAAAAACATCTGTAAAAGTACATGTACTGGTGCTAAAATTGTTACTCTCATGTATGGGAAACATTGTATCTATCTCGTATATATCTATGTATCTATCTATCTATCTATATACACACATATATATATATATATTATATTTTGTGCTTTCACAAGTATCTTCCTTGTTCTAAACCATGTTAACCCTTGTTGTTATTACCACGTGCCATTATGTGGTCCTGATGAGGATAATTTTATTATTGGACCGTTTATGTCTGGCAGCGTGTCGATTGAAAGGCACGAGATTTGAAACTTGTTTTTCACAGTGTGTTGTGGCGAGCTGGCTATATGACCAGTACATATACTGCTAAACTCAGTACTAACACAATAGGCGTTTGATTTAACTAGCATTTGCAAACCCGAAGATAAACAGTACGGATGGCTGAGAAATAGTGAATATGCATGAAGGACACAGTACAGAAGCCTGCTCGTCTGCCCATAAACAGGTATTATTTGTGGTTCTCATCCCTGTCATGTACTTGCACAGTTTCCATGCTACTGGATTTGTCTTAATTAATAACAATACTGATGGCTGTGTAACAGTGGAGGGTGAGTTTATTAACCAACGCCAGTTACTTGCGCTTTGTGGTTGTATTTTATCTCATCAAGTGAGACTTTTGTTCTTGTAAATTGTACTGCGTAAACACTGGCCGATTCAAGGGGGTCAGGGGGCTGAAGCCCTCCCCCAAATGTTTCCATCATATTGGTCATATTGGTCAAGGAAGTCTTATTGTAGTTTGTTGATATAAGCATTATCACAAAACATATTGGCGCATAATGCGTTTGTAAATGCATGTATGTATAATTGAAAAATTTCAGCCCCCCGGAAATTGCACTCTGGCTCCGCTACTGTCCGTAACGTATAGCACGTGACTGATTCACGCACTCTATATTATATTGTGTATGTTGTGTAATTAATAGAGCCAACATTATTCGTCAATGCGGTGTATCTGGAGTTTTTGACGTGTTCAGCTATATATAGATGGCGAAACATTCGTTGAATATGCCACGTCAAAAACACGACAATTTTTGTATTAAATAAATGTATGCTTCTTCCAAAATGTAGTCCAATCAGAACAATGTTAAAGTAAGTTAAAATGGTAAAATTAATATTTAACTTACTATAATATTCTAAAACATTTCGAATATAAAAGCACACACACACATGTCAATTTGTTCTCGACACAAATATATGCGTATATATTAGAAGAACAATTGAAAACCCTGTCTTCTTTCTTCAACGCAGCATGGGAGAAGAGCTCTCTAGATATTTAAATGCAGTACGTGAAGCAGGATTTTTTCATATAAAAATATTGAGCAACGTATGCAAATAATTTAATTATATATTATGTAGTAATGTATACACATTTTGTAATAATCTGTATCAAAATAGTAAATAAATTGTGTAAATATTCATTCGGCGCTAAATCGGAGTGATATAAATCAGTGTAATATACGTTACATATAGTGTATAATGTGGTTGATAATCACTTATTACTATACTACTACTTATTACTTATTATTACTTATTACTATATTGAATTGGACGTGTTTTAAACATGACTGTTTGTTTATTGTGACTGTTTGTTTGTGCTGTTTTGCGTTGTCTTTCTACAACTATTTTCGCTGTTTAGGCCGGACTCACACACTGTTCCTATTTGCATTTCTTCCTTCATTTACATGCACGCATTTTCTACGTTATGTTAAGTGGTTTCGAGTTGTGTTGTCAGTATGTTTCAGTCGTGTTAACTTGCCCGTCATGTCCGTGATATTGTCTTGTTTGTTCTGTCCGTTGTCCCTATGTTTATTGCCTTTTATTGCATGCGTGCATTTCGCTTCTTTTTTGCACCTCACCTGATAGTTGCATTCCGCTTGGCAAATGCTCATTTTGGTGCTATCGCACCCGGGCCCTTCAGTGCGCTATCATAATATCAGGCAAATTCAGTATCATGTGAAAAGTGCAGGCAGTATACCACCCTGCGGTGACCCCATGTACCGAGAGTGCTCAAACGATTTAGTGAGAAAGAGAGATCAAAAAGTAAAACATTCTAGAGAGAAGAGAATTCGGAATCAGAATAATATATAACAGTAAACAATTGATGCGATATCACTCCATAATGTCACTCCGGCCACACTGCTCAATAAACCAATGCTTTTGTTGTTAATATTTTACCGTTTTATTCTGCTGGTTATGCACTGCTTTTTCCTCCAAAACTTTACGCTCACTGATTTCTTCCTCACCTTTTTCCTTATACGCTCGTATTAATATTTGGTTTTTCGTCTCTCGCGTTACGGGCGCTGTATCTAATAGATGATGTTAATTTCGAGCTGACGAGCACGAATATGCTGATCAATCACCGATCTTGAAATGAGTATCAAAATAGATACAAATCAAAAAGATTCATGTATCTCAGCGGAGATAACATATGTGACGTCACAATAGCGTGTATGACGTCATCAAATGCCCTTGGATCAGCGCCACCTACTCATTGTCAGAGAATATCAGCGTAGGCACTTGCTCAATGCGCGGCGTGTGGATGAGGATTTAGCTGGCTGGTTCAGTTTGGGCGGGCGTTCGGTGGTGTGTGTTTGGTCTGTCTGTGTGTCTGTGATTGATCACCAATCGCTGTGAATACTGGCATATCTGGTGTATCACTGTGAATCAGTGTGGTTGTGCTGGCATTTCAGTGTTGAGCACCGCACTGCATGCATTTGTGTGTGTGTCTGCGTTACTAGCAGCTGCAGTAGCATCGTCAGTCACTGTGAGTACCGTCACGGGCTTGTGTGTGTGTGTGTGTGTGTGTTGTGTCCGCTTGTGCAGCACCAAGCTTGTCAGCAAGCGACAAAAATAGCCTGCCATTGTTGGCGGTGTTGTGTGGTGATCTTGTCATTCAGGACTTCTTTCCAACACTGTTCACCAAGCTATACTGCTGTTGATAATGTTATTATTTATTGATTATGCTGCTATTGGTATTTTGATGATAATTATCATTGTTATTAATATTAACGTGATGTTTCTCTTGTGACTTGAAAGTCATTCAATACATACATACATTTTGTATGAACTGCATAAACTGCTTGTTGTGAATGACATGCATTTTGCACTGAAACAACAAGCAGTCACTTGTTTCTCTAGTGCTCGTGTGCTGACCGGGCCCTCTATCACAATATGTTAATCAGAACATATCCGAGGTAGGATCAGTGCTTGCTTTGTTGTAGGTTGATTATTGCATTCCTAGCGTGACCATACGTCCTCTTTTCCCTGGACATAAGACAATGGCCAGCCTGTGCGGGCTCTTTTTGTAAAATGCTCAAAATGACCGGGGTTTATATAGTTTGAGTAGTTAAATTCGATATGCTCCCTCTATGAGTGTGTAATGGAAAGTTGAAACATTGTATCTAAATACGGTCAATTCTTCAATAAACATGTCATTTTCAATAGTAAGGTCAATTTTTGGCGCAAGCACAAGTGTTTTCGTTTTTGAGGATCGTAATATGGTCATGTTATTCCTTGTTATGCTATGTTACATTCCTGCATTCGGGAGTACTACAATATGGCCCTATTAACATATTAGCCACAAACGCTTGTATACTCCCATACTCTGCAGTAGGGCAATATGTTCACCTCGGCCAGTGTAGTATCAAAGGCGTATCAAGTGCGGTGAGTGCGACTGCGGCGTGGGGCCAATATGTTCACTTTTCACCATAGCGTAATTTCAGTGGTTTTCAACACAACGCACGAGTTCGTATACAACAGATAGCTAGCACGCTGGCCGAGGTGAACATATTGCCCTATTTTAGAGTATTGGAGCATGCGGGCGTTTGTGGCTAATATGTTCATAGGGCAATATTGTACTAGATCCCTGCATTCCACCAGCTCCACTATTCTCTCATCCACCAGTATTCTTTCACCTATATTATTGAGTCCAGTTGCAAGTTACATATAGGTTGGCATGTACTGGACAAGGAAAACGTGAATTTGTAGATATCTGATGTCCAGAGTTGGGAATTTTATGTGATAATTTTTGGCGTTTTATGTTTATATTATGTGACGAAAAATGCCAAAATATGTTGTCAAAGGTCCCAAAATATGTTATTAAATTTTCATATAATATATGAATTTCGGGGAGTACTACAATATTGCCCTATGAACATTGGCCAAAAACGCCCGCATGCTCCCATACTCTGCAATAGGGCAATATGTTCACCTCGGCCAGCGTAGTGTCAAAGGCGTATCAAGAGTGGTGAGTGCGACTGCGGCTTGTGGCCAATATGTTCACTTTTCACCACAGCATAATTTCAGTGGTTTTCAACACAACGCACGAGTTTCTATACAACAAGTAGCTAGCACCTAACATACTGTGCGGCTAGGTTTAGTCTTGGCTAGGTTAGGTCAGGTCAGGTCAGGTTAAGTCAATTTAGATTACTGAGCCTAGCCAATAACCCCACAGTATGTGAGGTGCTAGCTACTTGTGTATAAACTCTTGTCTTGTGTTGAAAACCACTGAAATTATGCTATGGTGAAAAGTGAACATATTGGCCAAAAACGCCCGCATACTCCCATACTCTGCAATAGGGTAATATGTTCAGCGACATCCCAGGGGAGCCACCCTCAGGGAGGCGATATTTTCGTAGTACGTGGCAAAACTTCCACCTTGATTGGGCCCTTCCGATTATGTTGGAGTGCAGTGGCGGCGACAGGATTCGTCCGGTGAGGGGAGTTGAGGGGGGCTAAAGAAAAATATGCGGGGCTATGCGAAACATGAGAAACCACACTCGAAATGTTCATGTAAGAAGTGCCACTGTATGAGTGCCATTTTGGACTTTTGCTCCGAGCCAGAATAATTTCATGATTCGATTCTGCATGTTTAGTTGATATGATGCTTTTCGAGTGAGCAACCGATTTGTTGTGTTGATCGAGCTGCGACTTGTGACCAGCGGACACGTTTTTCTCCCATGTGACGCAACACATTCTCTTCCTATCAGACATGTTTTTCTGGGAACATTCGACTTCACGCTGAATTCCTTAAAGCCTTTGAGCGTGACGATACAGTATAGAGTCTATACTGTATCGTCACGCTCCAAAAAGGTTAGTCTATACCTCCAACAAGGTTAAGAACCACTGGTATAGACAGACGCCATTTGAACAATTTGTGTTGAATAATTTCCCAAAATGTAAATAGGAAGTACATGTACGATCCTACCTTCCCAAAAAGCCAATGCCACGCGTATCTAGCTTGAAGCGATTGAATCACACCAATATATCCACAACCACAACATATACGGTAGTTAACCAGGAATATAACACCGCGCTACGCTCTTCGTGTCCAGACTTGAGAATCCATTAGGAACGTTGCTATATTTCCATTGTTAGCGTTGCTGGCGTTAATATTAAACCTATATACAATGTCCGAGTGTATCACAACATGTTAAATCCGTGATCTGTTATTACAGTTATTAACAAGACAGATTTATTAAAAGCACAACATATAAAATTATATATTTAGACAACATTTTTCTGTGAAAATGGCTTATGTTATTTTCGTTTAAAACGGTATTTTATTTGAAAAAATATTTTTTATGTAATCACATAAAATTCCCAACTCTACTGATGACTGTTGCTTGATAATGAATGCGGTCTCGGTGCAGCCAGCTATGCTGCTTCTGTCTTCACATCTACACACAGCTTGGCAGCTACATTGTTTGCCATTACTATCATTGTGTTTGTTGATGTTGGCGATGGCGAAAGTGTGTGTGTTTGTGTTTGTGTGTGATTCCGTCATTGAAACAGCGACACACATTGACACGGCGGCGTGTATGTATGTCTGTGTGCCCTGGTACATCTGCCACCGTGTTCGTTAAGCAGTGTCGTGTTGACGTATTGTTGCACACACACGCACATATGTGTGTCCTGCACGCTTGCGGATCTATATAGACCAGTGGCTCCCAAACTATCTTACCTGACGCCCCTTTTTGCTTCCAGTAGACCCGCACGCTCCCAGTGGCTCAGGAAAACATATTCGTTTGTATCACATTTTAGTAATGAAAGCCACAAATAATACCACATTCTAGTAACTAAAAAGGAAACATTTGGTTCGAAGTGAGCCAAATTACCAAATTGGCAAAATTTAGCTGCAATTTTGCAAAAAAAATAGTTTGAAAACATGGCATATAATATTTGGAAGTACTCATGAGACTAAGGTAAAATTTATTAACTAATTTAGTAAGATTGATGCTGCTGCTTCTTCCTCACACGATCAGAAATTCTAGGATTGAAGGATGCCAGAGCACAACGCAAGTCATTTTCTACATCAAGTCGGCTGCGCTGCTTTGTTTTCAGAACAATAAGAGCTGAAAATCCTGCTTCAAAAACATAGGTAGAAGAAAAGGAAAGAATCATACGAAGTGCTTCTTCACCTACTTTTGGGTATATTTGGGTACGTATGTCACCCAAAATACAACTGAAGTAATAACAAAATACAACTGAAGTAATAACAAAATACAACTGAAGTAATAACAAAATACAACTGAAGTAATAGCAAAATACAACTGAAGTAATAACAAAATACAACTGAAGTAATAACAAAATACAACTGAAGTAATAGCAAAATACAACTGAAGTAATAGCAAAATACAACTGAAGTAATAACAAAATACAACTGAAGTAATAACAAAATACAACTGAAGTAATAACAAAATACAACTGAAGTAATAACAAAATACAACTGAAGTAATAACAAAATACAACTGAAGTAATAACAAAATACAACTGAAGTAATAACAAAATACAACTGAAGTAATAACAAAATACAACTGAAGTAATAACAAAATACAACTGAAGTAATAACAAAATACAACTGAAGTAATAGCAAAATACAACTGAAGTAATAACAAAATACAACTGAAGTAATAACAAAATACAACTGAAGTAATAGCAAAATACAACTGAAGTAATAACAAAATACAACTGAAGTAATAACAAAATACAACTGAAGTAATAACAAAATACAACTGAAGTAATAACAAAATACAACTGAAGTAATAGCAAAATACAACTGAAGTAATAACAAAATACAACTGAAGTTATAACAAAATACAACTGAAGTAATAACAAAATACAACTGTAGTAATAAAAAAATACAACTGAAGTAATAACAAAATACAACTGAAGTAACAAAAGTTTTCTCAAACGTCAATTAACAAATCATTTAAGTTTTTACAGAAGTGCTTCCACTTCTGGGAGTGCGAGCCAGGTTCGCACTCCCTAGGCAGCAAGCCCGCTTAAGAACCCCTGATCTGTCTGTACATATATCCAGCAATATCAACTTGTTTGTGCATCTATGTATGTGTTTGTGTGTTTGTGTGTGTGTGTGTGATACCGGAGCGAAATCAATAGCTGGTACACAGTGGTAGCCGGTTGACCGTGACTAGGCAAATCAATGTGTATCACCTCTGGAAGGTCATGTGTCCGTGATGAATGGGTTGCCCCAGGCTGTCTGACTAGTATTTCACATTGCCAAGCCGATTGAGGTGTTTTCAATGAACAATTTGTCCAGCAAGAGACATCAATGTTATTTGAGTTGGGATTTTTATTTTATAACATAAACAATATTTTGTTCTCACATAAAATGTCATTTTTAAGCGAAAAAACATAAAACGTCATTTTCACTGGGAAATATTGTCCAAATATATACAGTTGGTCCTCCATATAGCGGACACGAAGGGACCACAAAAAATCCGCTTTTTGGAGGTGTCAGCTGTAGCAATGCTAATACACCATTTTTCACTATGAATCGTCCATTCTTCACATAAGATTCCTTTATTATTTATCAGCTTGCATTTTTCTCAAATGATTCTACCCCAATTTTTCATTAGTCTAAACCAGTGGTTCCCAACCTTTTTCAGCTTATTCTCAATTTAGCATCCCATATTAAGCATGTTAGCCCTTTGTTACTGTACATGTTACTGTAAGCATTCACACACACACGCACGCGTGCACACACAACTATATATAACACGCCATATGATCAATACAATATCCACACAATGCAAACAATAAACATAATATGTTAAGTTAACATTAATCCCAATACAAGGTACCGCAATGTTTTCTTGAATCTCAGAATTCTCAACATTTTCCTGTCACCCCCGACCCCGACCCATTACCCCCGAACGATTGCTAAATTATCCCCAGGGGGTAATTTACCCCCAGGTTGGGAACCACTGGTCTAAACAATTATACAGCTGTGGGGCGTTCTCTTCTGGACGTCATGGTTTCGGTGTGCTGCAGTTTGCAGGAGAGACCCTCTTTTTCAATATTGAACACGTCGATAGTCTTCAACGCAAAATATATCGGAATTGTCAATGTTATACGAAGGTTTATTTTCCTGCATGATTCCTGTGCGAGATCCTCATCAATGTGGATCCTAGGTGGCCGCCTAGCTTGCCTAACAATATTCCTGTACATATGCCTTTAGCCGGCTCTAAGTTACTCGCTTATGCCAATCAGCTTGCAATAGTCCACTGTTGTCAGTCGACAAACTGGAGTCATTATATCCATACATCTTTTACTGAAGAATCACAAAGAAATCCGTTTTCCTCTATTCGAAGGTGTGCTATATGAGTGGGGACTAATAAGTCATTCCGCTAATTGAAGGTTTCCGCTGTTCGGAGGTTTAAATTCCACTATTTAGAGGTGTAATTAACACGTATTTGATAGGCTTTTGATCGGGACCGAGGAAGTATTCCGCTATTTGGAGGTCCGTTATTTGGAGGGTCGACTGTAGTTATATAGAGTACGCTTGCAATTGATCTATGTTGTTGAAAATTGTAATTACACATAATTTGTGTGATCAAATCGCTCGAAGCCAGGTATATGCGCGTGTGATTGGCTTTTTGGGAAGGTAGGATCATGCATACATTCACTTCATATTTGCATTTTCGGAAAATTGTCAATACAAATTGCTCAAATAGCGACTGTATCATCACGCTTAAAGTGGTTGAAGGAATTCAATGTGAAGTAGAATTTTCCCAGAAAAACATGTCTAATAGGAAGAGCATGTTTTGCGTTACATGTGAGAAAAACGTGTCCTGTGGTCACAGGTCGCAGTTCGATCGACTCAACAAATCGACTGCTCATTTGGAATTCAACTAACTCAACTATACGCGCACTGTGCTGCAGAATCGAATCATGGAATAATTGCGCTTTGAAGCAAAAGTCCAAAATGGCACCCCTACAGTGGCACCTCTTACATGAACATTTCGAGTGTAGTTTTTAATGTTTCGTAGAAGCTCCGTATCTTTTTCCTTAGCTCCCCTCAGCCCCCCACCGAAATAATCCTAGCGCTGCCACTGTACCCCTACCTTATCGGAAAGGCCCAATCAATTTACAACTTTTGCCGCGTACTGCGAAAATTTCGCCTTCCTAAGGGTCACTCCCCAATTGAATGTCGCTGGATACATGCATAAAATGCATTTAATCTACGAAATAATCCGAAATTCACATATATGAAAATTGAATGAAATATTTTCGGACCTTTGACAACATATTTTTTTCATTTTTTGTCGCATAATAATAACATAAAACGCCAAAAATTATCACAAAATTCCCAACTCTAGTTATGATACATCAGTTTCAGATATTTTTACAGCATAATCTAGCGTTACAAAACCGTCGTTCATTTTTTGTATTGAGTGCTTCTCCGACATAACAATACATTTTCCCACATTACAATGCATTTTCAAACAGTTTTTTAGTCTGTGAGTGTGAGCACTTTCGTAAGAACAAGCTTGTGCTTCTAATCTCCTCCATCACTGAAACCGTAATATGTTGCATATTCGCACCACTCCGCGTATTGAGTGTTGT
>OU696587.1:2187435-2189935 GCA_916048095.2 Sacculina carcini | reverse complement strand
TGAAAAGAACAAATTAGCACAGAAAAACAGCTACACGTCGACGCGATATGAGACAAACACATAGCGCTATAAATATTCATAAAAAATATAACATACACACACAGTACAAATGAGAAATAAACACAAATTCAGTACAAAGATAATCAGGTAGAGATAGGAGATAGAAAAATTGATCACAGGACACGAAAACACCTGTAAGCAAAAACAAACACAAGCAAAAGATGAAGGTGAACTTTGACAATGTGGACTCCGTGATGTAGTGGTAACACACCCGCCTCATAAGCGGGAGGTTCGTGGTTTCGAAATCCGGCGGAGCAGAATTTCATTTGGCGAATTATATAATCCCACAGCCCCTGTCCACCCAGCAGAAAATGGTACGAGATATCAGTCATGAGTTGTGACATGCATTGTGGGGAGCTGGCCCTCTCTAATACGTCTTCCGTCCTTGTGGCGCCATAGCGTGGAGGGGGTCGGTTCTGCGGTGGCAGCGAGCTGCACGGGGCACGCATGTGTGTTAATGAGCTTCGGCGTCTTCCCGTGTAGCAACTGTCACTTAGGCCTTTAACCTTTAACTTTGAGCGGCTAAATTTTGGCATAGGGTGTAAGGCTCAAATGAGGGATCAAAGGATTGAGAAAAAAGTATGTGCGCAGAGATGAAGTGAAATAGAAGATGAAATAGAAGATGAAGAGAAAGAGGATGAACGAGGGGCCAAAAATAGTATACGTTATAGGAAATGAGTTATAGAAACGAGGGGCAAAAAAGGTAGGTGATTTTGCTGACCAGGAAGAGTCACACAATGCTCTAGGACATTGTAGAGTACGTGAAGTACGGACGGAGGGATTTGAGACTCGAGATAACAAATGCACGAGATATTCAGGCTTACAGACATCGTTCAACAGTTTGAAAATAAGACAGGAAAGACGGAAATGAATTCGCGGAATAATAGCCAGACGGAATAGTAGCCAACGAAGATTGTACAAATGCTGAGATGTGTGAACACAAACAACGGGAGAGAGGACAAATCTACAACAATGATTGATCACCGTCTTAAATGGTTTCGAATAGCATCGCGGAGTGTTGAAATATTAAACAATACAATAATCTATACGAGGAAAAACCAGTGTTTTGATGAGCTTGATTGCAGACGCTTGGTCGAGGAATGGACGTATGGGATACAGCACGCAGAATAAGACGGCATGTACGTGTGACAACTAATATTATTGCTAAAGATGAGAGAGGAGTCCATAATTACACCCAAGTTTCGCACTGACGAACTTAAAGGAAATGGAAGAATAGGTGGAGTTAAACGAGGAGGGTGAAAAACCATAAATTCAGTTTTAGAAGAATTTATGAGAAGACGACGAGAAGCAGCCCGTGATGAAATATCCGATAGAAGTTCATACATATAGGATGAGTAGGGAAACGGAAGTGGACATAGCAGTTGAATATCGTCGGCATAGATATGGAAAGCCATAGAATAACGTTTTATAATAGGACACAGTGAGGACATATACAGGTTGAAAAGAGTGGGACCGAGAATTGAGCCTTGAGGAACTCCTGAATTTAAAGGAACACGATCGGAAACAACTGAATTAAATTTAACGTAGTAAGATCGATCTAAAAGATAGGAGCGCATGAGCGAAAATGCCGTGGAAGAGAGACCAAGATGCAATAAATCATCAAGTTCAATGAACACAGGAACACAGGAAATATACAAGTTTAACCATTGTACCAATTAACTCAACTAAGACATCAATGCAAGGTTAAGCACAACATTCTAACAATGTATGTGTGTGTGTCGTGATGTGTAGCAAGATTGTCCCAACGGTAAGCTGGCGCCCGCCAAGTTTGTCGACATGTACAAGATGTTCTTTCCGTCGGGCAATGCGGAGGAGTTTTGCGACCACGTGTTTCGCACGTTCGACATTGACAAAAATGGATACATTGATTTCAAGGCGAGTGTTGGATCAAATATAAATTGTAAATTAACGCATTAGAAATTCGTATGTGAATTTACATATTAGCTGACTTTTTGGTTGTATTTGTTTATTAGATGTAATATATAGCTCATTATTATTGTACGGTTCTACTTGATGCTGCAATATTATGTTATCTATCTCTCTCTGTTGCACGATTCTTGCATATTTATCCTTTTTACTTGATATTTTCATTTTTGCTTCTTATTTTTTCATTAGGCTTAATCTTGATAACTAAACTTTTATTTTACAAACTACATCTTGTGGGCGCTTCTAGTACGTGGGGCCACTGCAGGGTGATATAGTGCTTGCACTCTTCCCCCATGCTACTGGATTTGCCCGCAATTAATAATAATAATGATAAAAATCATCATCATAACCTACTATACACTTGATTTTGTATCCAATATCATTTGCTTCTGCGAGTTCAGTTATATAGGGGTTTATTATATAGGGGTTTATATATATTATGTATATATATATACATTATGTTTATATTATTATATAGGGGTTTATATAGGGG
>OU696587.1:2009935-2182435 GCA_916048095.2 Sacculina carcini | reverse complement strand
AAACTGTAAATGATCGTTGTCCATATACTAGTTGAGATTCACTATGATATGAAGGGTGAGTTGTATGAGGTATGAGTATGAGGTATGGGGTATTGTATGATTTTATGAGGACGACTGGGCTTCTACTATACCATCTGTACCATGCCGTCAATGCTTGCACTGGTCATGTTCGTATGCCACACACGCCTGCATGTGTGATGTATCAGAGCCATTCAACACACTGGTTATTCTGATAATGTGAATACTGAGTGCTTGCTTGTTCCACGCCACAATCAACTATTGACGGTTGGTCGTATTAATAATGCATTGTTCAATAGTTCACCAATGATCGACCGTGTCGACCGTGATGTTTTCACGAGCATTTGTTTACACTACACTCGCGGTTACAGTGACGTGGAATGCTAGTTGCTTTTTATGGCATTTGTTTATTGACGTCACACACACACAGAGAGGCAGGCAGAGTATGTGTGGTGTGAGTCACTGCCGTGCTCTCTCTTGTATCACACGATATCACGTGATGATAAGCAATGTCGGTAAATCAGCCCCGGGCGGATTTGTCACAATAATTCACTGTGTATTCACTTCCTCAAGTGTCTCTAGCTCCCCGTTCTGGTGCCGACCAACAACATATTATCTCTCTCTCACACACACACACACACACACACACACACACACACACACACACACACTCACACACACACACACACGCGCACACGCGCGCACACACACACACACACACACACACACATACATACACACACATACACACACACACACACACACACACACACACACAAACAGACAGGGCCAGTGTGGTTGCTCATGTGGCGTTTCTATTATGAATTCACTGCCTCTGCTGGGAGAACACGTGATGAACATTAACACGCACATTTAGGCCATTAATGTGGGATATTTCGCCTCACTCATGTCTTATACAACCAACTCACAAACAACATTTGCTCACACACACACACACACACACACACACACACACACACACACACACTCATGCTTGTAATGTGCGGGGAATGTTTCGTGTTGTGTTGTGTTTTGTCATCTTGTGGGCATTCATTAATCAATGTCAACCGTTGCAATCCCGTGTCGTGTTATCAAGCTGGTAAACTCACAAGCTCTGCCGCATGTAAACCATCATCACACGTCTCTCACCGCACTGTTTCTCTACTAGCACACCAATCTACTAATCAACCTGTATGTGTTTGTGTCACGCTAAAAATACAGCCATGAGGCGGCCACTCAATATGACGCCATATTTTCATATAAAATAATTTAGCATTTGCCCAACTTGACTATGTTTCAACATTTCATACTACAATTGGTGTGTGTATGTGTGTGTCATTTTTTGCTTGGCAGATTCAGAAATCAACGACTGGTACAAGGGTTTCCTCAGGGAATGTCCCAACGGGCATTTGACTGTGGACGAATTCAAAAAAATCTACGGCAATTTTTTCCCCTACGGTGACGCCACCAAGGTGTGTGCTCATTTCTAGGCTCTAGAAATAATGTGTCATGTCTTAGAAAGCTGAGTTGTTTTTTCACACTGAATGCCAAATTGTCGTTGAATAACACAGGGGAACACATTTTTGCGGCATTTATATCAAACAGTGAATGTTGTACAATTTTTCACGCTGATTCCATATGTGGAGTTAGTTTTTTCTCAATGCTCTAGTTTTGTTGCAATAAACGTATTGAAAAATCACACAACTTTGTCATCATAGCGTTGACGTTGTAGTGTATTATGAAAGATATGCTTTAAAATATATTATCAGACTATTTAATATAGCTGGGCAAAAACAAAGTAAGTGCTAGATAGCATAAATGTATTTAAGATATCACAATTTGAAGGAATTCCCCAAATGAACAGTGGTTGTACTCTATATTATACTGGCATTATACTCTATATTATGACACTTGCCTTTATTAGGTGGCAAAGCCCGATTGCAATTAACTGACATGAATTTGCGCCTGTAACTTATGGGTCTGTGGATATTCTCAGGAAATTCGCGTTTGATGCTGCAGAAGTAACCTGACATCATATGTTTGTCCCATCTCCCTTGGTAACGTTCTTCCATGGTCTTCAGGTCCTGATGGAAGCGCTGACCTTGCTCGTCACTTACAGCTCCTAGATTATGAGGGGCTGTATCAAGATGACTGTTCAAGTAATGGAGTTTGTAATTCATGTATTATCCAGGGTCACGAAAAGATAAAAACACTCGCTACAAGGGTTTCATAGCTGTGACTTTTTTTTGTTGACGATACACTTTTCTATCAATAAGCGGGAGGTTTGTGGCAAGAATATCGGTGGAAAAGAATTTCATTGGTCAAATTCTATAATCCAACAGCTCCTGTCCACCCAGCAATAAATGGTACCAGATATCAGTCATGAGTTGTGTCATGCATTCTGGGATGGTGGCCCACTCTAATTCGACTTCCGTCCTTGTGGCGCCATAGCGTGGAGAGAGTCGGTTCTGCGGTTACATTGAGCTGCTCGGGACGCAACTGAGATCATAAGCTGCGGCTTCTTCCCGTGTAGCAGCTGTCATTTAGACCTTTAACCTTTAACACAGTCATGCAAATGTAAACCATTCATTCTTTTTCTTGTTTTTATGTTATTCATCTTTCTGACACATTCTTGATCACGCACAAATGCACGAATCTGTGGTTCATCCAGCACCTCTTCCTTGATCTTCTCGAAGCACAAACTAGGCAGCACAGAAAATTTGTGCTCGAAACATTCACCTTCAGGATTCAACGCCTTCACAAATTGTTTCATCAACCCACCTTGATATGAATGGAAAGAAGTATATTTTATCGACTGACAGTTGGATCGTGGACAATATTCGTCATATCTTCTTTCAGAGTCTCACGCATCGATCATTTCTTCTGGACCCAGTTATTGTCTCGAGCTCTACTGTCTCACATGCACTGATAACAGGGGTACTTCGTAAATCCTTTTAGTTGACCTAGAAGGAAATTGACTATTTTGAGTTCCACACAAATTGTCCAGTTTTGCTCGTGGTCTTTTAGTAGACCAATCACAGTTTTAAATCACATAGGACATACACACTCATACACACACACTCGCAAACTCGCACACACACACACACAAAGCCGTAGCAACCGCCCCCCGTACCCCCCGGCCGTGGGGGGGCGAGTGTTGAGGGGCCCCTTGCGAGTGTGTGTGTGTGTGTGTGCGTATGTGTATCGGTCGCTTGCTTATTTAATTTGTATATCCTTTACCTTTTTGCTAAGATGTTTTACCTGTGCTTGTATTATGAGTTTATGTCTAATAAATAAATTCATTATTTGGTGCTTTATTTATAATGGGAGCCCCAAGTGTTGCCTTCGGGGGTGGCCCATAAGTCCTCGCAGCGGCTTTGCACACACTCACGCACACCGTCGCAGGACATGTACAATTTGCAGACACACAATCGTACAGACACAATCGTACACACAATCGTAACCTAACATAACCACGCACAAACATAATCACACTAACATGCTCACATACTCACCGACACACAGTATCTCACTCTCTCTCACCTTACACCATCGCACAACAATATCTAAACATTTCAGCAGCAAATCACTTGCGGGTTAGCCAGTATAAGCATCGCAGGTAATGTGCCAATGTGACAACAATGGAAAAACTGGGGTGTGCCACTGAATGAAAATCTTCATATTGCATCAAAACTGGAGCATGTAGAGCTAAACCGAGTTCAGATTCGGAGTCAGCAGACCAAAATAGGTAAGAATGTGTGAAAAAATATTATGCAGCAGAAAATACGGACAAAATTGTTCCCCTGTGTAATTCATATGGTCGTCGATTTATGAACGTATCGGTACATTTTCCGACATTTACTCATTCGAAAATGCCAGGAATGCTAAAAATATAAATATAGTATGTCAAAAATACATTTTTCATATGTATGTATGTGCATGTGTGTTTGGTTCAGTTTTCTGAGCACGTGTTTCGCACGTTCGACACCAACGGAGATGGGTCGATCGATTTTCGAGAGTTCTTGATTGCGCTGTCGGTGACGTCACGCGGCGGAATTGAGCAGAAATTGTGCTGGGCATTTGCCATGTACGATCTGGACTCAAACGGCTACATCAGTCGCGCCGAAATGCTCGAGATTGTCACTGTTAGTGCTCCCCTCTCCCTCTCTCTCTCTATCCATCTATCTGTCTATATATCTATCTATCTCCACGCATGGCGCGTGTGATCATAACATCACTCAGGTCACGCTGTCTTGTCAGCGCGCAGTATAGGATGTGCCAGTGTCTCGAGCGAGGGTGCTGCCACGTTCCTTTACGCTAGTTGTTCTTCCTGTAGACGTTGCTGGTAATTACGAGTCGTGGTTCTGTGCAAAACTGTAGCAGTTTGAGACAATTATCGTTGCAGCTGCCCGTGCCGTTTTGGTACAGCACACGAGGTCACGATGCGTCATCTCTGCCAATTCTCGCGTTAAAGTCGGCAAGAATGATGACCTTATCATCCTTATGGACCGACATGCGTCAAGTCTTTCAATGTCTCTCTCTGAGCTAACCAGAGTTGGCGCGTTGGCAGAGTACTGTAAGGAAACGATTATTTCGAAGTCTCAGTCTGCAGCTCATTAGGCGTTCTTTGATGTCAACGGGTTTCAGATCCAACGCCGTAAACAGCAATTATTTAATAGCCGTATCCATGCCTATGCCGTGGATACGGGTGAGTTCTTCGTCATAGCCTTCACAGAAGAAAGTGTAGCTTCCCCGCTCTCATCCAGTTGTCATCCTTGGTATCCGGCAATATCCCCGCCATACCGGTTGAGTTCGCGTGCTATCATAGCAGTTCGGCGTTCCGGACGTTTGGATATCTGAGTATCCATCAGCGTGCCAACGTTCCAGGTGGCCAAGCAGAGCGTGTTGTGTTGACTTGCAGTCTTTGATCGAGTTACTGTTGTTATTGCTGTTCCTGAGGTTATTGTCATTGAAGTTTTTGATATTTGATATTTGAGTTATTGATATTTGATATTAGATATTTGAGTTTGTGTTTTCGTAGTTTCGACTGCGGAAGTGGGCGCGTCCCCAGCCGCGGCAAGCCGAACAATGAGGTTTTGAACAAGCTACTGGCAGTCGACCAGCCAGGCCCACTGACGTTACTCCTCCCCGCTCGCCACATTGGAGCAAATCAAGTCCGTTTTCGAGCCGGGTCGAGTCCTTTGTCGATGAGAGGCGCTATACGTGGGCTGTTTTATGTGTTTCTGCCGTTGCACGCGAGCAGACGCCCTCTTGGCTGAAGGCAGGGAGAGCAGCCAGGCATGCAAAGCATGACAGACTGCATCCACCTCCGGTTGCAGCGACTGACCGGGAGCAACTGTGGTCCACTGATACCGCTCTTGCCGAGATCGCATGTCGCATGACGACGCTGTTACGCCCGATGGTCGTAGCAGGCTTCGTGCGCAAAAGGGGGTAGACGGCCCCTGAACGCCTGCCCACTCAGAGGGGGGCAGTTCCCTTATCAGGTTCTGCCTTCCGGTCGAGGCAGTTGCCCGGGGATGGCCGCTGGAGCGCACATCCAGCTTCTAGGAGCCGCTGATGAGAGTTAGGGTACAGTTGGGAACCAAAGCCTTCCGACCATCCTCGAGTGCCGAGAATGCGACCGTCTTCTGGCACAGGTGCTATCCCTAACTGTGATCCCCCATATATCCTATTTGATACACACACATACCGCTTTTAGTGTTAGTAGTACTGCACTTGAGTACATACACTTGGGCACTATCAGTGTTAGTACTACATGCACTTGATTACATACACAAATGATCAGTATCCGAAGTGTGAGGACGTGTTTCTTCTGTCCTCCTGCTAGCCTCGTCGGGTATGAGGGCCCGCCTCCTGTTGTGTTAGTGTGCTTGTGTCGACTCTGTGCCAGTGTGTCTGCTGTGTGCCACCCCACCGGTCGCTGCGGACAATCCACAAACCAGGATCTACATGCCGGATCACCGACATCCTCCAGCCCAGCTTGAGTGTGCCGTGTGTACAGCCATCATACAGAGAGCGCTCCAAACCGGTTCTGTTGTCTGCCCGGCCTGCCGCCGACACCAGCACGATGTAGGGCTGAACAGACGTTGTGCCCGCGATGGTAACTGCCCGACGACACGGTTGACCCGCTCGTGCGTCCCTTGTCGACCATCAAAATGCCTCGCCGCCGGCCTGCGACCCGCACAACTTATAGGCGTCGCAACATCCACCAACGGGGAACCACACGAGCAATCTAGTTCCCCGGCCTGCCCTGTCTGCCTGTCCTGCAACAGCAGAAAGAGGACGATCACTTGCGCAATTTGCCACCGTCCTTTCCACCACTCCTGCGTGGGCGTCACCCGGGCTCAGGCAGAGGCACTACCTGTGTAGAGCTGCGATGAGTGCCTGCGATACCGTAGCGAGAAGGATAACATAGATGCGTCCGACGAGATTGACAGCAATACACCAGCCGACCTCACCGTCGCACTTTCCGAGCTGCGTCTGCGATCCAGTGTGCGCCAGCACGTGCCACGCGCTCTGCGACATCGAGTTGCAGCCGAACTGGCGCAGCGAATCACGGCCGCACTGGAGGAGCGCTCTCTCAGTGCCCGGTGGCGCCTGCTGTCATACACAGCTACTGGCCCTTTGAGTATCGCCAACCCAGCCACTGCCGACATACAGCGACGAAGCGCGCCGAGGCGGAGAGCGAGGACGAAGCCAGATCGCGCTGCGTTCGAAACAAGTGCGCCGACGGCGACATTGCTGGTGCACTCCGATTGCTCACTTCCTGCGACAACGTAGTCGGATACAGCGAAGAAGTGACTAGGGAGCTGGAAGAAAAACATCCAGCAGCGCTTGATGACGAACTGCTCTTGTCACGTCCCGACTGCCCCGAACTCCGCGTAGAGAAACAGAAGGTCCAGAAAGCCATCAACAGCCTGCCTAAAGTCTCCTCTGGTGGACTCGACCTGGTGCCCTGCATCTTCGCCAGCTTGTCTCGCCACAAACGGCAGAGGCTGGCCAACAGCTGTTAGCTGTCCTCACAGCGTTATCCAACTGCACCATCGCCTGCCGGATCCCAGACTGCGCCCGACCCGCTTTCTACATCGCGCGTCTCATCGTTTTGCGCAAGAGGTCGGGGGGGTTTACGTCCCATTGCCGTTGGCATTGTTTTCAGACGCATCACCAGCAAGATTCTGGCCGGTAATATGGCAGCAGCTGTGGCGCACGAGCTGCAGTCTGTCCAACTGGGGGTAGCCACCCCGCTCGGATGCGAGGCAGCCGTGCTCGCCACTCGCGCCTTCATCGCCAACCACGAAGATCGCGCCGGACACATTCTACTGAAACTACATATTTCTAACGCATTCCACTGCGTAAGTCGCACCCATTTAGTGGCTGAAATCGAGCGCCGTTTCTCCGACGCTCTGCCTTTGACCCTGCAGGCCTACGGTGAGCCGACTCCTCTCTACCACGGACCCAACCGCGTCTGGTCGTGCAGGGGCGTTTAGCTGGGGGACCCATTCGGACCACTATTATTCGCCCTTGCCGTGGACTCAATCGCACAATCAATGAGGTCACCACTGAACGTGTGGTACCTTGACGATGCGACTCTTGCCGCATCAAGACACACCGTCCTGCCAGCCCGGCCGTCTCCTGCCAGCCCTCCACAGCATCGGTCTAAATATGAACGCCAGCAAATGCGAGCTAACTCCTGGGTCCACCCTACGGTAGGAGCGACGGACAGAACAACGCAGCAGCTTTGTTAAATGCGGCTGTGGAGACTCATCTGAATGAGCTGCAGCTCCTCGCCGCTCCGCTCAAAAGGGGCGGCAGAGACAAGGCGCTGAACATCATCATCGACGCCACAGTCCGGCTGATCAAAAGATCAGGCTACATCGGCTCGCACCCGGCGCTGTTTTTTCTCAGCGCAAGTACGCGTCGGTGCCGCGAGTCGTGTACTTGATGCGGGCGGCACCGTGCTACAAAGCAATAGATGAGCTAAGGACCATAGATGAAGGCTTCCGATCGGCCATCAGTGCGCGCTGCAACGTCCAGCTGAACGATGATCGGTGGACACAAGCGTCCCTGCCGGCTCACGTCGCCTCTTTGGTGGCCGCCGGAGATCTGGGCTGTCAAATTTATCGTCGCAGCAGCGACGATAGACCCGGTCCTCAGTGCCCGGACTTCGGTGTGGATGAGCCCCACCATCTGGACGATAGAGTGTCCCGCGTCCGCCTCAATAATCTACTGGATCGTGCCGACCAGGTGGACCGTGCGCGGCTGAATGCCGCTGCGGTGCCTCACAGCGCAGCCTGGCTAGCGGACGTACCTGTCGCCAACCTCGGTCTGCTCCTGCCGGACGAAGCCGTGCGGATCGACATGGCATTACGTCTCGGGGCGGCCGTACAGCAGCCACACAGATGCTGCTGTGGCAAGCCATCAGATAGATGGGGGCATCACAGTCTCTCTTGCGACCGCAGCGCCGGCAGGCTGCCACGGCACAAGGCGCTAAACGACGTCATTTATCGCAGCCTGGAGTCGGAGCGGTCCTCGAGCCACGTGGCCTCGACCGAGGAGACGGCCGACGTCCAGACGGTGTAACCATTTTTCCCTTTCCGTCTCGGCAAGTTGCTGCTCTGGGACGCCACGTGTGTGAACACATTCGGCGCCACACACCTTATGGAATGCGCGATCACCCCAGCGGAGCAGCAACAAAGAGCTTAGAGGAGAGGAAGCGGCGGCGCTACGCTGAACTCAGCCAGCGGTACGATTTTGCGCCTCTAGCCGTGGAGACCACCAGCGTACTAGGTGAGGCTTTCGAGGGCCTTATAAAGTGTGTTGGCCATTGCATGAGCGAGAGGAGCGTAGAGCCACGCGAGACTGCCTGGTTGAAATAGTGGATCGGTCTGGCTGTCATCCGCGGTAACTTGTAGTTTGTGTTTTTATGTGCTTAAGAACTTCTTATGTGCTGCTGATTGTATTATCTTTGTGATCAGCTTTTATCCAATGTTTTCACTATCATCTGTAATTGATTTCACTAGGAGTTTTGGCAGCTGGGCATGGGGCATTGACCTTGCTTTTCTGCTGTATTGCATATTTTCGCCAATTCCTTGTTCTTGTGCTCGGTTGCAGATGCATTCCTCACTGACTGACTGACTGAGTGAGTGAGGATCTTCTTTTAATGTGGCCATTCTCGTGTTCAATTAGTGTTGAACTTGTGTGTTGGTGTCATTGTGGCAGGCCATCTACAAGATGGTCGGTTCGGTGATGAAAATGCCCGAGGACGAGTCGACGCCCGAGAAACGCACCGACAAAATATTCAACATGATGGACGTCAACAAGGACGGGCGTCTCAGCTTGCAGGAGTTCCTGGAGGGTGCGCGTGGAGACCCCTCCATTGTGCGTCTGCTCACGTGCGACTTGTAGACAGACACACACACACACACAGACTCACACACAGATACATACACGGACGTCAGGCTGGTTGCTGGTCATTTCGTGTTGCACTTTCATTATCGCCAACACAACACAGCTGTACGTGTGTGTGTGTGTGTGTCATGGAGGATGACCGTGTCATGGCGCGAGCCACTTGTGGTGAGAGTGTGAGAGAAACTAAGAGAGAGAGACTGTGTGTGTGTGGTTGTGTTTGTGGTTGAATCCAGTGGCGTTAAGACGACGATGTCAGCGTCGTGTTGTTTGAATCTCAACGTTCACACAAGTGGTGAATGCTGACTCGCTCAAACACTCACAATAACACAGCAGCAGCTAAAAATGTGATACATGTCAACTTGCAGTGCAAGTCAATACGTGTGTGTGTGTGCGTGTGTGTGTGTGCGTGTGTGTGTGTGTGTATGTGTGCGTGTGTGTGTTTGCATCTCATTGAAAATGAACGTTTCGTTTATTGTATTTCTCAGTGCTGAACGATTTTCGGCAAAGTTGAGGCATAGTTGGAGGATCAGTCGCAAACTGCTGTTCTAGACAAATACGTCAGCTATTTAAAAATATCACGATTATTTTCACGAATTTTTGATAGGCTTTTGTTTGCGAGGCTTTTGTTTGTGTTTCTGCGCGTGATGCAACTATTTGACCTATAAGCGTTGCAAGACAAACTTGCCATTACTCGTAATGAAAGCTTTTTTGCATGTGCGGTTTCAGCTGTTATCTGCTTGTGCGTATTTGTTGCGTGTCCGAGTTTGTCGACTGCTATGCTCAACTTGCTCTTGCCAAATGTTTCCACGGCATTCAAACACGATGTCTCGATGTGTCCTCTGTGTTCTCGCTGCAATAAATTCGCTGAAATCAATCGGCACTCGTGTGCTTACTGTCTCGCTGTAGACTGCTGAACCTCTTCACTTGTTCCACCAGGATGGGCGGTGTGGCGTCAACTCTTGTGAATTGTCCCACCACATGTTCACCAGTCTTATTGCATGATGCTAGCAGCGTTCAACAGTGAATTAATCCAGCTCGAAACTAATAGTTGCGCGTGCCTGTTGCGAATGACACAATGCATCAGTGTCAGGGTTTGTATGGTTTATAGCTCGTGGTTTAAACCATGTGGGTTTATATATATATATATATATATATATATATAAACCATGTTGTTTTTTTAAAAAGACAGATTTTTCTAAGTTTTGGTTTTGATATACAATTGTTTTCCAAAAATGGTTTTCAATTAAACTTACAATATCACAAAGAGAACCGTATTAGTATAAAGCTTATATCATTAACACGGAAATGTATGTGTATTTCTACCAGTACGCCGCTTTAACACAAGTGTTTATATATCTATGCATGTATTTCTTGGTTAGATAATTATGAATATGTCTCTATTATATATCTCACTCTCACATTTGTGTTTTGTTACATATTGAATGAACATAAAACATGTGGACAACACATGAGACAATCAACAATAATTATGAGGAGAGCAGCCGCAGGAAAATGTGGCATCAGTCGTAATGCTGTGATGTGCACCGACATTGACCATTGAGCCTGTGGTGTGCACCGACATGATACACGCTAGGACACGCTTCTTTCGTACCAGTGACTACAGCATAAAAGGGCTTATATAGGAAGCAGCATGTGGGCAGTCAGTTGAGGTTTCACGGCAGATTAGTGCGTTGATATTTGAGTGTATACTGAGCTAAACTGTGGAAGAGAGTGTCTGGTGCGTTATGACTGGAGGAAAACCTGATCCAGTTTGGGCAAATTTTGAGAGGAAAACTACCGGGTAGAATGGTTGTCGTGCTGTATGTCGTCCATGTGGACTAAATGTGGAAGGACGGGCTGTTAGAATTAATAAAGCACTGGGACAATTGTAGAGAATAGAGCATCAACTATCAGCATGGAAAAGGCACTATATATTCGTGTATTTATTAGATTTGTATTTAAACAAATACATTTAAAGTAATTACTATAATAAACGTAATAAATCACTTGATAAGTTTACTTGTTGCTACATACACCAGCTAGCTGTAGCATAGAGCTGATAAGCACCGACATTCGAATTTTCTGGTGAAATTGTTTGTTTGTTTCAAGGGCGGATGAGCTATCTGATAGCCAACGGCCATCTAGCATGTTCCAGTTTGCAAACGTGTTTTCATTTTTCTATTTGTGCCTACTCCCTGCTCGCTGTGATGTTCCTGTCGGTTGTCTCTTTCGCGCCTGTGTATAAATATGTGCGCTATATTAAATATATGTTGTTGTTGTTGTTGTTTGTTAATGATAATCGTTCAAACGTATGCCCTAAACAGACCCGTAGCAACCGCCCCCCGTACCCCCCGGCCGGGGGGCCCCGAGTGTTGAGGGGCCCCTTGCGAGTGTGTGTGTGCGTCTGTGTATCGGTCGCTTACTTGTTTAATTTGTATATCCTTTACCTGTTTGCTAACATGTTTTACCTATGCTTGTATTATGAGTTTATGTCTAATAAATATATTCATTATTTTGTGCTTTATCTATATTGGGAGCCCCAAGTGTTGCCTTCGGGGGGATCCCCATAAGTCCTCACAACGGCTCTGGCCCTAAATGATCTAGCATTTGTGAGAAATAAAAATAAGCATGAGAATTAGGCGAGTCTGACTAAAAAGTATTGTTCTATGAAAACCAGTGGTTTTTGTTTATTTTCCAAAACACAATTTTTACACAACCTGAGCAGTGCATTGTACCCCGGTGTCCACAAGAGTGCGTGTTAGTACTCGTGCATAATCTGCGAGCTGCGTGTGATAGCGTGCAGTACAGGTACAGGTGTGCACGGTGCTTATGGCAAATTATCTACACACAATGTGGCGTGTTGCAACAGTACCAGCTGCGTGTTGCAGCTGTTTCCGGCGTGTTGCACACAACAACGTGTGTATCGCATCGCAAAGGTGGTTGAGTTCGGAACGCTGCACAGGATGTTGGACTGTTTTGTAAAACTCTATAATATTAAAAGTCACTGGCGACAGAGGTCACATGGGACATGGACTGTGGTGTGTGGCTGTTGTTACCAGTGAGAGCTAAGGATATTACGTCCACTGACCATTACGCCTACGCTTCAGTCCCTGCTCTCTTTTTATCTTTCCTAACTAACCTAGCCGAACTAACCAAACCTACCTAACCCAACCTAACAAGAAAGCCGTAACTGAAGCGTAGGCGTAATGATCCGTGGACGAAATATACTGGTTCCCATTCCAGTGCATCCCTATCGAGGTGTGTCGCAAACATGCCAACAGAGCACGAAAGGAACTAAATTCGCAAATCCTCGAGAGGTGAATAGCGACTGTATATCCTCTGATTCTTCGTTGTTCATCGAGAATACTTGATCATAATTCATCATAATTCAAACCCCATACCAGCCCCGTTACAAATGCGATGTATACAGGCTGTATGGTGCACAGGTGGGGTAAAACTGTCATTTTCCGACGATCATATCATCGTTGTTTTCACACTGTTCGCATGCAGTTACATAGCTGATAGTGGGCGTGTGAACCTGCGAGACAGCTAGCTGGATAATACAATATCACTCCACTGCTTGTCAAACGGCCAGTGTAATACACACGATTTTATTAACAACTCCGTGATAAGTGTATTCATGTGATAAGAAAATAACACGTTCATTTCGCAATATCATATCTTGCACGATGCATACACGGATAAGCCACATTCAATGACGGAGTCAACGAGAGCTGGGGTGGAACATCCTCAATCGAGAAGAGGAACGCATGAAGTGCTGACAATAGCAAAGGCTAAAGCGTGCATGAGGGGGTAGCTCACGCACCGAACCCACTGACCTCAATATATATTCCTAGCAAAATAAAACAACTCAAGGAAACCCAAATAAACTCAAGTAAAGCTGACAAAATGATGATATTTAATCGGGAGCAGCTGGAAGAAGTCTTGCACAGCACGCTGTATATTGTTAAATTGTTGGATGGTTGTGCCAGTTTTCAACTGCACTGCCACTTCCAAACACAACCTCAACAGAACCTCACGTCGACCGACATCTACAAACACTTTGCCACGCACGTCAACCACTGACTTATACTGCCGATTCGGTCGACAATTCGACACAGCCAACACAAACATATTGACACGAGACAATGCTGACGCCATGCAGACGTGTGGACAAACAAGTACGTCTGCGTCAAATCTTGCGCAGGTTCTCGAGTCGTGCTGCCAAGTCAGCGTCGGCGTCAAGTGCCGCCGTCTTGCCGCCGTTCTTGTCGGCTGCGGCTGTGCTAAGCGCGCCGGACGCCGACGGAAGATCGGACAATTTGCCGGCCAGCTCGATGCCCAATTCGTCGAGCACTTGAGACACGACGGCGTCACCTTCCTCCTCGTCTCCGTCGTCACCGAGCGCATCATCGATCGCGTCGTCCATCATCTCCTCCTTCATGTCCATCACCTCGCTCTGCTTCTCAAACTCCATCATGATGCGCTGAATCTCGGGCAGTCGCAATTGCTGGTTCATGTTGGCCATGGCGCGCGTCACGCCGCGCATCGCCTGCGACATCGAGCTCTGCGACTTCAACGTGGTGATCTTCAAGCTGACCGCCTGAATGTTGGCGCGCATCATCATGAACTTGCGCGCGTACCGTCTCGTGCGCACCAGGTCCTTGGCCATCACCTTGACTGCATCCATCTGACCGTCCTTGGCCAGTTTCTTGATGTCGGCAATAACCTTCTTCTCCTGCTGCTCCATCTTGTTGCGCTCACGGTCCAGCTCGCGCATGGCGCGGTTTAACGAGCGCTGGTTCTTGCGCAACATTTCGTCCGGAGTCATCTTCTTGCCAAACAGCCACTCCATGGTGACAGTCAACGTGTCCACAAACACTCACAACCTCTCCCACACTGTTGACGCACACTGACAACCTCACTAACACTATCTCCAGAAGCAGTCGCAATTACTAGCAATCTACTCCGCGTGTGAGTGAGAGAAGAGCGTCACCGTACACACCAGATACCTGACACCATCACGCGAACATTTTGCATCAGCATCATGAATAAAGATTATTGCAACAAAAATCGACTAATAAAATATCGATATCGAATTAATAATTAGCTGAAATTATATTAGTCATAAAAATTAGCCGAAAATGTACGTAACCAGGGACGATGATGATGAATCGTCCATACTAGAGTGAAATAGCGCGCTTCACAACTCTCCAATACGTGAATCACTCATACGTATTTCCAATAATTTGGTCGACCAAATAGTTCAGTTGTGTTCCGGTTGGGGGCAAATGAACATGCTTAGAAACGGAGAGCAAATAAACCAATAGTTAAGGTTAAATGCCTAAGTGACAGTTGCTATACGGGAAGAAGCCGAAGCTTGTGAACACACATGTGTGCCCCCTGCAGCTCGCTGCCACCGCAGAACCGACCCTCTCCACGCTATGGCGCCACAAGGACGAACAACGTATTAGAGTGGACCACCTCCCAAGAATGCATGGCACAGCACATGACTGATATCTGGTACCATTTACTGCTGGGTGGAAAAGGGCTGTTGGATTATAGAATTAGCCCAAGAAATTCTGCCCCGCCGGGTTTCGAACCACGGAATAAAACAACATTTATCTGGTATAGCGCATATCAAAAACACACGCGCGTTAAACAGCAAGATAAGCCAAAAATATTCAAAGAGAAACACAAAACATGAACAAGCACAAGAAAAACTGACAAAAGGGAACATGACTTAATTAAGATACATCACAAATAGCAAGTAGATGAAAAGGTCAGAGCAAGCGTAAGAAATCAGACTGAAGCATACGAAGTAAGAGTGAGAGAAGTGGAATCAAATGATAACTCAAATAAGTATCTGAAGAGTGCCGAACGAAATGAGGAATAGGAAGTGGCTGATAGAACAGTAAAAAAAAAAGTTAAATGCCTAAGTGGCAGCTGCTACACGGGAAGAAGCCGAAGCTTATGAACACACAGGCGTACCCCGTGCAGCTCGCTGCCACCGCAGAACCGACCCTCTCCACGCTATGGCGCCACAAGGACGTAAGACGTATTAGAGAGGGCCACCTCCCCAGAATGTATGGCACAATACATGACTGATATCTGGTACCATCATTTTCTGCTGGGTGGACAGGGGCTGTGGGATTGTAGAATTCGCCCAATGAAATTCTGCTCCGCCGGGATTCGAACCACGGACCTCCCGCTTGTGAGGCGGGTATGCTAACAACAGTACGAGGAAGCGAGTTGTACAGTCGGGGAGCAAAGAAAGAAAAATACTTCGAAGACATAGATGACCCGTTCAAGGCTCGAGGGCAGCCAGGAGGGCGAGGATGACGAGAAGGGGCAGTTGCAACAGTGAGGAGACCAGAAAGATAGGCGGGTTGACTAGGATCGTGAATAAGTTCAAAAATGATACAGCAAAGGCGAAAATGTGGAAACGATGAATAACGTGGAGCCAACGGAACTGAAAGATAAATTGAGATGTATGACGACAGGGAGAGGGCGAGAGAACAAAACGACAAGACTTGATGACACACTGGAGAATGCGGAGAGAATATCGAGGAACATGAAAGTACAAGGAACAGCAATAATCAATCCGAGAAAAGATAAGAGAGACTACAAGTTTGATAGCAGACGGACGATCAAGAAAAGGGCGAATAGGACACAGTGACCGAAGAATAAGACGGCAGGTCCTGGCAACAGAGGAAATATCAGAGGATAACGAAACAGAAGAAATGAAAACCACACCAAGGTTACGCAGAGATTCACACACTAGAAATGGAAGAAGTGGAGGCGAAATTCTAGGAGGATGAAAGACTAAGAATTCAGACTTAGACCGATTCAGGAGAAGACGTCGGGAAGAAGCCCATGACTCAATATCAGCGATAACATAAGAAATAAACGAGGAAGATGAAAGGGGAAATGGGATGAGAAATTGGATATCGTCAGCATATAAATGAAACCAAAGCGAGTAGCGTTCGAGGATAGGGCATATAGAGGACATATAGATGTTAAATAGCAAGGGTCCGAGAACTGATCCCTGTGGAACACCAGAATAAAGAGGAAGAGTAACCGAAGATGAGGAGTTGAAGCTAACCGAAAATGATCTATTCAAGAGGTAGGATTGGAGAAGGGAGAGAGCTGAAGACGAAATACCAAGTGAGGATAGGTCAGCAATGAGAATATTGTGATCAACGAGATCGAAAGCCGAGGACAAGTCAAGTAGCACAAGGAGGACAGAACGACCATAAGCAAACTGAGAAAGAGTAGAATCAAGTACAGATAAAGCAACAGATTCAGTAGAATGAGAAGGTCGAAAGCCAGACTGGAATTTATGTTTATTGAATCATATTTATTGTTGTTGTTGTTTATTGAATCATATTTATTGGTGTTATTGTTTATTGAATCATATCTATTTGTGTTGTTGTTACTTATTGAATCATATTTATATTTATTGTTGGATGTTTCTTTTTTGAATCATATGTATTGTTCTTGATTGTTATTTATTACTTATTTATTAATATTTATTCTTATTTATTGATGGCTGTTTTTTAATGAATCACATATTTATTGGTATTATTATATTATTTATTGAGGAACGTGGGCGGAGTGACATTATGGATTGTTATCGGATGATGGTTTATTATTTATTGTTATTTATATATTATTTTCTTTCCAACTCTCTTTCTAGACTTTTTTCTCTTCGAACTCTCTTTCTCTCTGAATCTTTTGGGCGCTTCCGGTACATGGGGCCACCTTAGGGTGGTAATAGTGCTTGCACTCTTCCCATGCTACTGGATTTGCCTGTAATTAATAATAATAATAATTATGAAGTGCCTTGTTAACAAAAGGAGAGAGTTGAGAATGGATAGCCGACTCGAGAATTTTTGAGGGAAAACTAATGAGAGAGATAGGACGGTAGTTATGAGGGACAGCAGGATCAAGCGAAGTTTTTTAGAACAGGGCGAACAACGCCATGTTTTGAAGGGAGGAAGAGTCCATGGAGAAAGGATGTATTGATTATATAAGGAAAATAAGGGGCAAGAAGATAAAAACAACCAGATTGCGCGAAAATTGATTGGATCAGAAGGATGAGAAATTTTTGATGAAGAAATGAGTAAGCAGACATAAGAAATTTCAAGTGGAGTGTAGTCTTTCCCTACTGCTGACAGTGATAGTCTGATTTAGTTGCTCTTGTTGTTGTGCCGCGATAACTCCAAAATGCCGGTTTCAATGATGAATATATTGTTGATCACACAGGCAATCCGAACAACTAATTGTGAAAAGGTATCAAAATACTCACAAGCCTTTATACTTGTGTCGCAAAGTGCTAGTCAGCCACACCTCCTAACGCCCTAGGTTTACATCTCGAATGTCTCTGTTCTAATCCTCCACATGCCTAGTCGACACCGTCTTTTTACGGACCCTCGGGCCTTTTCACGCACGTACGCAGTGTGGGTTGGCTCTAAAGACAACACATTAAACAATGTCAGCCACCTGGGTCCGAGGCTACCTCAATCAGTAATTTACGATAGACTATAGATGTGTTTTTACTTCTGATGATACGCAGGTCTACGCCCTGTTTCAACATATAATCAGGCAGTAGCAAGCGCTCAGAGCATGCTTGCTAGTACATATGTGCACTTATTCCGACATCGGCTCGACACAATTCGATCAATGATACCAACTCCGTGGACTCCGTGGTGCAGTTGTTAGCACACCCGCCTCACAAGCGGGAGGTCCGTGGTTCGAAACCCGGCGGAGCAGAATTTCATAGGGCGAATTCTACAATCCCACAGCCCCTGTCCACCCAGCAGAAAATGATGGTACCAGATATCAGTCATGAGTTGTGTCATGCATTCTGGGGAGGTGGCCCTCTCTAATACGTCTTCCGTCCTTGTGGCGCCATAGCGTGGAGAGGGTCGGTTCTGCGGTGGCAGCGAGCTGCACGGGACACACCTGTGTGTTCATAAGCTTCGGTTTCTTCCCGTGTAGCAGCTGTCACTTGAGGCCTTCAACCTTTAACCTTTAACCACGTTGCAAATACGCACATGCAAGCACACACCTAACTACGAACTAACTACACCTATCGATAATTTACACAGTACCTTTGATGCAACACGCGCGTGGGAATATTTAGTGCAGCTGCTAAACTAGTCTAATAGAAACACAACACAAAACAAATAACGAGACAGAAAATCTGGTCCGACTGAAACTTTGTTACATCGAGAAAAAGACGAGAATTCACCACAGGGACCAGTATGTACCAGGAGAGTTGAAGAAACAGGCAAGAGAGCGCTTTACGGAGTTTATCGGCAAAGAAAGAGGCAAAGTCATCAGCTGTTGAAAGGCAGGTAGATAGTTGAGACTTAGAGCCACGTAGATTATTCAGTGTGTTCCATAAAGCTTGAGGAGACCGGGAGAGAGGAAAGGCTAGTTTTGAAGTAGGACTGTTTGGCAAGAGAAAGGGCCGATAAGTAAAATGAACGGGAAGAGCAGTAGGATGGCCAGGTGTCAGTACAAGGGAACCGCCTCCACCGCCGCTCAAAACGAAGATGGGTGCGGTGACGATGGGTAGAATATATTAATTGTAGCGGAAGAATAGAAGAGAGGAGCGATACAAACTTATTAGGATCGAGATTACTGTAGGAGCGAAACATAGATGGGAGAGACCGATGAAAATTGCAAGCGGGAAAATAAAACTCACATAGAATAAAACCATGATCAGAAACAGAAGCGTCAGGAGGTTGAATAGTGATAGTAGGAGCTGGTAGAGCAGAAGGAAGGACAGGAGCAGGAAACAGAACAAGATCTAGAGTGTGACCATAAATATGAGTGGCGGAAGAAACAGGAGAAACAAGACCGTAGGAATCAATTAATGAGATAAAGTTCTGAGAATCGGAGAATTGCGGAGTGTAAACCCAAAGGTTGAAATCCCCAAAAACAATAAAATGGTTGGAGAAAGAGATGATAGAGTCAAGGATGTCAGAAAACTCACTGATAAAAGCAGAAGTACCTGGAGGATTATGACGATAGACGATGAGGAGAGTGAGGGCAAGGAATACAAGACAGAAACAGCAAATAACACGAGGAATTAAAAAACAGGTAATTAGCGAAAACATTTTGAACAAACCCCAGAAATATTTCATAGCATTTTCACAAAACTACGTTGCATTCTAATCACAAATAGAATACTACCAGCCATTAGAATATCTTGCTGCTCAATGAATCATAACATCATACGCACTTGGAAGCATTATGACAGCATTTGGCAGCATTTTTGTATCAAGTTTGTTCAAAATTATCCGCAGTAGATACATTAAGTGGTGCTTTTTTGCTGGCTGCTATACGTTGCAAGTTTCCTGAAGTTTGCGTATATTTGAGAGCTTAGATATAGCTTAGCTGAGTGGTGTATAACATGAAGTGGCAAGGTTTGTATGCCAATTTTTATTTTACGATTAATTTTATATTGTGTTCTATGTGCTCATACCGGTTTATCATAATGGGCTGATTCATATACGCTAGCTGTGATCTCGCACTTTGTAATGTTTTTGTTGCTAGAGCATGCGCACTTCTTACGCTTCGTTCATTGTTTGCCGTTATGTGTGCCTTGAAGAAACAATGTGATGAACCGATAAAAGCGGAATTAAGCTATACGCAGATTTTTTTTCAGGTTGATAACCAATTATTTGTATTTGCATATATATACTTGTTGAAACACACAAACACGCACGAAGCTAAACAATAAATACAATCACAAAACAATGACAATTGGAGAAAAAAGTGTGGCATTAAACAAACAACATTCTAGTCTCATAACTGTCATGTAAAACTAGAACACTGGAAATAAAACTAGAACAACAATTAAATCTGGAAAATATGAGAAATATGTAACATTATCTAGGATAAGAACTTTGTATTATGCGATTGAACAAATTTATATCTTTGTTTTATACACTATCACTAATGCCGTGAAGTGAATACGCTCAAACAATGCAATAACATTATTTCTTATTATATTTGACGTTTGCAATGTTCTGTTGAACAGTAACACATGACTAGCGCAATACTCACGCGAAGTCAATGCCATCTTTAATTGTATACACCTCCACTCGCGTACATAGCCTCATTGTCTGCATGGTTTGTTTTGTTATGAAAATACTCCATCAACGTTTATCTCTTCGGAGAAATTAATTTAAATAATATTGGCGTATGAGTGTTTAAATTACAGTGCAATACAAATACGATGCAATCAAAGTCCATATGAATGTGTGGTATCGTGTTTTGGGCATAATCTATATTATGGATGGGGCTTTACCGGTTGAACTGGACTACTAGACGTGCCGATGATGGAAATAATTCAAGCGAATGAGTTGTAGATCGGTGATCGGTGACATGAGGGAATGGAGGAACTGCCAAGTGAGCAATTTAAGGCCGAACAGAAGAACAAATGTGTTTCATATCAATCCGAATTCGTTCATTTTTCGTTTTTAATAACGTTCTGACTTTTTATTTGATGAAACAAGTGAATTTGTTTTATGTCTCAGCGCTGTTGTATGGATGAAGAGTTGACTCATTTGGAAGTGGAAAATCAGAGAGAAAAATGACTCAACTGGTCTAGACACTTGGTTGAGCTATTTTGTGTTCTTGCGCGTTGATAAACACTCATGCTTGACAGTATCATGATGTGATGTTGGAAGTGAAATGACATGCATTCACGCAGCCATGCTTCCATTTGTCTTGTCTGAGAGTCATACTTCACGTGACACTCTCCTCTACCACGCTCATACACCTCTCGTGCCCATCGTTCTGCTGCTTGAGCACCAATATTGAGCGAGTCCACCGACTTGGGAACATATTCCTGGTGGAGCAAGCTGTTTCTTGTTGTGGAGACGGTGCATGCGATAGACATCAATGTTCTGCATGTGTGTGTGTGTGTGTGTGTGTGTGTCGGTGACAGATTGTCAGTGTGTGTTGTTGTCTGCCTGTATTCTGCTTGTTTGTCTGCTATGAGTGAGCCCGGCACCTCGAGATGTACACGTGGTGCGGGTTGTGGTCGAGGCGCCTCCACACTGGCCCCCAGTAGAAGCACGGTGTACGTGTCCAACCTGCCTTTCTCGCTGACAAACAGCGATCTACACCGGCTCGTGGAGTCGCACGGCCGCGTGGTGCGTGTCACTGTGGTCAAGGAGCGGCACACTCATCGCAGTCGCGGCGTGGCGTTCGTGCTGTTTCTGCGGCGAGAAGAGGCGCAGGCGTGTGTCGCCGCTCTGGACGGCCGTCAGCTGATGGGACGCACGCTCACGGCATCTCTGGCGCGAGACAACGGTCGCGCGACCGAGTTTTTGCGTCGTCGCGAGTATCCCGACAAGTCGCGCTGTTACGAGTGTGCCGAGCCGGGTCACCTGTCGTACGCGTGTCCTCGCAATATGTTTGGAGAACGAGCACCGCCCGTCAAGAAGAAGCGAGTGAGACGCAAGAAACAGCCGGCTGGCACTTGTCGTCCGGTCGACGATCAGCAGCAGCAGCAGCAGCAGGAGGAAGAGGAGGAAGAGATGGAGGATCCTCGCGAGGAGTCGCTCGCGGCCGCCATTGCCCAGCAGCAGAGAGAGAGGGGGATGATGGATGCTGGACACTCGCAGGCTGTATCATGGCCACATTGCCGGCCTAAAATGACTCGCAGCGGCTACTTCAGCGACGAGGACGAGGTGCTCGAGTGAAGTCTGGACGAGCAGATGTGTGATTCATACCACGACGCCGATCTCTGCACGTCTAATATCACAACACTCGGAGCTTCGCTGTTGTGATATTGTGATGTTTATATTCGGTCGTGTTCAATGTGTGCTCTGTGTATATTAATATATTTGACGATATAGAAGTGATATGTTTCCTGATTGTCTTATTCACCAATGCTCTGGCGCTTCGTGGATGTAAACCACACGCTATTCATTGGTTTAATTCAGTTGCTATAAACAGTGGAGATTTTCGAGCGTACGTAAGGAACGGAGAAGTGTTAGTGTAGTTTGTAATCAGATGCAGATTGAATATGCATTCGAAGGACGTGTGATATGTGAGCAGACACGAGAGAACTGGAGTGCGAAAGACTGGGAACCCGCGGTCTGATTGATTTGCTTGTCTGGGATTGAGACACGGATGTGTTTCACACGCTGCGTGGCTCACTCGCACAACTTGTCCACAAACTTTCCTATTTCACAGGAAACTTGTGTTAGCCAGGCTTCAGTGCAGCGGTATCGTGTGAGTGTGACGGGAAAGTTGTAATCAGCGTGTGTACGTTGTGTTTTTGCGTCTGCTTGATTGTTTGAGTCATTGTTTAACTGATTGTTTGGTCAATGATTCGGTAACTAGACTTGATGACTGTCCTGAGCGTTCATTCTGCGACTAATGTGACCTTCTTAATCTCGTCTGTTCATTAGACTTATCATCAAAATCATTGGACATAATAATAATTCCGATCGTTGGAATGATATCTTTGTTGCTTCATCTTTGTTTTGCTCGAGGCCAGAGGTTCTGAACTTTTTTATCTGATTTCCCACTCCTCGATGAGCCGACTGTTCATTTTCACAACAACGTTGATAAATCTAGTTTATTCAGTTGCTCAACCAAATTAACTTACCAACCAACTGTCAGAAAGGGATTATCAACGTAAACAAACGAATCGCACATTTGTCCTTCTGTCTGCTCTTTAATGCTCCACTTGACAGCCCTCTTTTCTTTAGCAGTTGGGAAATTCTTCACAGACCTAGATAACCAGCTTATTTTCAGCTTATGCTTGTTTTAATCGGTGTATTTATTGCTCTTGTAAAAAAGAACGATTAGTGCAAGTGCATTTGCTAGTTGAGTTGATTCAAATATAATTTTATTTAAAAAACAAAATAGTTTGTATTTTCACTCCCAAAATACTCGCAACATTTTATGCTTCCATAATTGTTTTCTACCATTTTCACTAATTATCTTATTATTAATTATTAGTGTTTGCATTATTAAAATTAGCGAATTTATCTGTTTTATTCATCACTATTGTTAAGTAAAACATGGCGTGTCTCAGAAAATTTATGTTCTTTTTGTAGAAGCTCCAATTTTCAATACAAACACACACGTTTTCTGTACTTTTTGTGTATTTATGTTCATTTTTTATGTTTACGATTTAAGCTCGATTTTTCAATTGTATTACATTTGGATTAATTCAGATTTGATTTTTATCAAATCCAAGTGCAAATTGTCCAGATGTTTGCTGTTTTGCACAGCAACACCGCTAATTAACAATGTGTATGTGTGTGTGTGTGCATGTGTGTCCCTGGCTGACATGTTTGTAATTAGTTTAAAAAATAGTGGCCACAGATCGTGCATACTGGTATTCTCGTAGTTGCTGTTTGGGTCACGTGTTGCCAAATTGAAATGTTATTCCCTGAGGTTTCACAGTTGAATTTGTCGCGTGGTTCCCGGGCGACAACACCTCTCTCGCTGTAATGCTGCTCTGGGCAACACTGTTTCTCGTATAATACTCTATTTAAATGTTATCAATAACTTTTCTCACTCCATGTTCTCGAGAAATACTGTTAGGGAGTATATTTATAGCATTGGAAATGTCACGAATGAGATTTTGTCTCAAATTTCTTAACCTGGAATTGCTGGAATAATTTTCATTCCTGATATGTTGCCGTTTGTTTTTTTATTTAAAAACACACGTTTTTTGTACAGCTGCCACTGATTCTCACTGTAAATCTTTGAGTCTAGTTTTGAGCAATATCTTACATTGCCACGTTGGTTGTGGTTTTATTTTGGCGTCATATTTCAGCAATGGTGAACATCAGTAGGTTGTTGACCTGTGTGTGTGTGTGTGTGTGTCCGTGTGTGTACATGCGTGTTCTGTTTGTGAGTGAGTGTGTATCGTTAAATAAGTAGATGGACAACTGCTAGTGGTCCTTTTTGGCTAATTGTTGTTTGTTTGACTTGACAGTCATTCTGCACTGCGCTGCGTCTGTGTACTTTGCCACTAAATGATATGCAAATACACACACTGTGTGTGTGTGTGTGTGTGCGGATACATTGGTTGTGTCAACAAGAGATGGACACTGGCACTCTCATCATGATAGCATGAGGCCACTAACCACCGTCGCAGGCACAATCAATAGAAACACGCGCGCGCTGCGTGCAGAATTGCTATTCAGCACGTGGAGAAATTGAGTTAATTTATTCTCGCCGGTTCGATTGCGAATTACAAGTCGCATGCTGTCTCTGTGTGTGTGATGGCTTTGTGTCGAAATAGAACTATGACGCGGCCAAATGCCCGGCCAGAATATCAGCTTGCAGTGTTCACACGCCGAGCTCTGATGAAATTTGGTCGCGGCCTGACTGGCTCACACACAAGTCTCTCTCTGCTTCTGCCTCAATGTGCCGCTTTTATGTATTGTGCCAGCATGGCTCGCTCAATGATTGCACTCGACAACATGCGCTGAATTAGTTGAAAGCTTTTCTGTGCAAGAAATCACACTTCCATTACTGGGCCAAAAATCCTCTGAATGATCCGGATTCGTTCGCGTAAATATTCACTTGAATACGCACGAAGTGTTCAGTGAAGGGCGGTTGAGTATGTTGTGTGTCTGTGGACCGTTACTGTTGTGTGTGTGTGTGTGTTGGAATTATTACCATGGCGGGCTGAACCAGCTGAGTGTGTGGTCTCGTGAAATTCTCATTGATCTTGTGTGTGTGTGTGTGTGTGTGTGTGTGTGTGTGTGTGTGTGTGTGTGTGTGTGTTTGTGTGTGTGTGTGTGTGTTATTGTGTGCTGCCGACGTCCCAACACATCACTGCTGCTGAATTGGGGTGAACAAGCTGCCGGTGTGAGACAATACCAAATTTGCACGAGACTGAATTAATTCTCCCCTCCCTCCATATGAAATATTGATGGCTCTAACGTGCGATTGTTTTCTGGACTCGACTTTTTGTTAGCGTTGACTTATCAGGGTTTTATGTGTGGCTGCAAGTGTGATGTTTTCTGTTGTGTGGTCGCCTGGCTGGTTCTCGGATGCTGCCAATGAGAAATGCCACTGCTTCTAGCGCGTGGGATCTAAGTACAACAAGTAGCAGTTTTGTAATGGCGTCCGAACCCAGCTGGATGTGTCGTGTGTTGATGGTGTCGTAAAATGTTAGGTTTATGGCGAGCCACCGCGACGGTCGCGTGGTGTTTATGTGTTGTTGTCGAGGAAACGACAGTTCTGTTGGTCCCGGCATCTTTCACTGATAAAGTCCTCCGCACAATCCGGTCACATTCACCACATCTGATATTTGAAATGATTTTTGTCACACTGCGGATGTTCCATATGTTTATATGCACGTGAAGCTCAACTCACATATTATTAAGCTAAATAATCACGTTGTACATGGAAAGTTAAAAGGTATCATTGTAATAGGGGATAAGAATAGGGTTTATATGGTTTAAACCACGTGCTTTTTATACCATGTGTTTTTTTTAAAAAGGCAGAGTTATTGCTAAGCCTTGGTTTTGATATACTATTAAGAAAAAGGTTCTCAATGAAACTTACAATATCATTAACACGGGAAATAGATGTTTATTTCTACCAGTGCGCCGCTTTAACACACGTCTTTATATATATTGTAGCAGCACGACGGACGTAAACACTGGCGTGGTTGATTACACAGTGAACGAACGTACAACGCAACTTGTGTCCAGTGACACTCACACACACACACACACGCATACATACGATATCACTCACACACACTCATACACGCAGTGACGTCAGTATGGATAGCCAACACACCGGCCGCTGCCATATATCCATATGAATATACGACGAGCGGGGTCACTGGCCACAATATGCATGTATTTATTGGTTAGATAATTATGAATATATCTCTAATATATATGTCAGTCGCATATTTGTGTTTTGTTACATATTGAATGCACATATAACATGGGGATAACACATGAGACAACAACAACAACAACAATTATGAGAAGTGCAGCCAATGAATCAACTAACAGCATGGAACAAGCACTTGAATGGTCCGTAAATGTCGACAACAACAGGAAATAATATTTGAGAAACTTCAAAGCCGAGCGATTAGTGATGATCACTTAATTGCTTACACTCTGGATCCGTGCTATTTGGGGATAAAACTGAAAGAAGAACAGGTTGATAGAGTCACTGATGTAGTCGGGGAACGATATGCTTAATTGCTTCCCATGATTACGAAACTCAGATGCAAAGCAGCACCATGCAGTAAATACTACCTGTTCAAAAGTGATTACGTAAAATTCCCAACAGAATGGTTGAGTCAGTTCGCCAACAAAGTGGCCAAGGCTGAAATTGACCTGATGAAGCCATTTATGGTGGCAGCTGCATCATCGGCTGCTGTCGAACGCATCTTCTCAGAATTTCCATTAGTTCACACCAAACCTGACAATCGTCTCGACACAGAAAAGGCGAGACGAGTGTATTATATTAGATATTTACATACATAACATTATTTTGTATGTGTATTTGTATTTTGTGTATCATATATGTGTGTGTATTTTCGTGTATTTATTATATTTTTATTTGAACAAATATACTTAAAGAAATGACTATAATAAACTTAATAAATCACTTAAGAAGTTTACTTGTTGCTGCATACACCATGTACTGTTCAACACGAACAACCAAGAATATTTTTATTCACTAAGCGGAAAGAAGTTTCACGAGTTATTCTTTATGTTATTTTAGTTCTACTCCTCCAGAGGAGCTCGCAGATCTTCTCATTCAAATAATAAACACATCATTTAACGAAACATAGCAAAAATAATTTACCTTATACCCAAATTTTGGAACTCGCCCGGGAAGTCCGAACAAAGAAATAAGAATCGCCCACTCACAGTACTTCAAACCCTGGGGCCTAGTATCAAGGTCAATATCAGTTCGCAACAAGTGCGTCACAAGTGCGTACAAAGATTACAGTAAAAATAATAAGACTACACTTCCCCACTCATAAAATTATAGTTTGAAATCGTTTAAGCGCGTGGGGAGACGCCAACGCCGTCCTCGAGTCGACGGTTCAAGTTCTCCTGTATTTGGTGTATCCAATTGTGAATGCTCGGTCGCGGTGACTCCTTCTGTCGCACGATAGCTCGAGGGACGATCGGCGACCACGTCTGATGCATCGTCTGAACTCCGATGGGACGCACGGTGGTCGTCCGTCTGCTTCGGCGCCTATAAATAATTGTCATCAGGTATGATGTCAATGGCTCTGGACATGTGGGCTGGGTTCCTCACTGATCTGTCTTCCAGACGGAACGATTATCCGCACCGCGAAGTAATTCTCCGGGGCGAGGTGAATCTTCTGTGGAGTTTGCCCGTATTCCTTGGCACTCGCACATGCACTCTATCACCGGGCTGAAGTGCAGGTGTTTTCACACCCCGGTGACGGTCATAGTTGCGTGTATTGCGTGCCTGCTGCCGCTCCACTCGTCCTCGTAGATCATCTAGTTTCGGCACCACCTCCGTCACAGGCAGTAATAACTGCATGGACCACCCGTGGAACAGGACCGAGGGTGAGATACCGGTCGTACCGGTCGTGGCCAGTAGGAGGCTGACCGGAGGTGTCTGATGCCGCGTCGGCTGAGATAGTGCCTGAATTCCGCTCCGACGAACTGTGATCCGTTGTCGGAAACGAGTTCTTTCGGGAACCCCTCTCGCGAAAATTTTGTCTAAAACCGATATGATCTTTGATGTGCTGACAACAGCCATCAACCCTACCTACGCCCATTTGGAGTGGTAGTCTATAAGAGTCACTGCAAAGCGGCAATGTTCCGGCGCTCCTCCAATAGGTCCGGCGACATCGATTGCCAGTTTCTGCCACGGCTTCACAGGAAACTATTGGCTTGAGAGGTCGACTGCGCGAGCTCAGCACCTTGCCACTGGACTGACAGTTGATACATGCTTCAATGAGTTTGTGAACCTCTGTCCATTTGTGGCCACCACGCCAGACTGCGCAACAGCTGTTTCGCTCGCACGAGGCCATCGTGAAATGCGTGAGCACGATCTAGGAACGCCTGGCGGAGTCTCTTCGGCACGACCACTTGATGGCCGGAACGGACAATGAGGTCTCCGTCGGCTGATAATTCATGCCGGACGGCGAAGTACGGTCGCAACGTAAGATTGCACGCATTGGCACAACGCGGAAATTCCTTCTGAAGGCACTCGTGGAGGGTCTGGATCTCCGTGTCGTCGCGGGCAGCCTCTCGCATCTCGTCTGAAGAAATGCTGTCACAGTCGCCCAGCAGCAGAACATCGTAATTCTCGCCATCTGTCACATACGCAGATTCAATTTCTGCCGGCGGTAATCTGGACAAAGCGTCTGCTGCTCCTGTTAGACGATGCCCCGGCACATGTTCCACCTCGTTAGAAAATGGAATAAGACGAACCTACCGTCGAACCACTTTGGCACCTGCACGGCCGCTAAAATTTGCGGAAAGTATGGATTTCAAGGCGGTGTGGTCTGTCCTCAAGATGAAATGGCGTCCCCACAGTAACGATCGCCAACGTTCTACGGCTTGTACAGCCGACAACGCCTCCCGTTCAGTGACGGAGTACTCAACCTCGGCAGCCGAAAATCGCCGGCTCCAGAATGCGACAACTCGCTCGTTGTCGACGTCGTTCAGCTGTGACAATACAGCTCCAGCACCTACCTCACTTGCGTCCGATGCGCCAATTGTTTTTCTGCACGGCTCGTACTGGCTGATCGGGCGAGCCTTGACGATCTGCGTTCTTATGTTCTCCAACGCCTTTCTGTGAGTCTCAGTCCAGACATATGTCGACCCTTTTTCTCAGCAGGCCGTGCAGTAGACTCACTGTGGTCGCGTACTGCGGTCCGAAGTGAGAAAGCCAACTACAAAGACTTAGTAAACTTCAGAGACTTTCTCGTCAGCTGGTTTCTGTGCTTCTTGTATGGTGCGCAGATGGTCGTCTGATGGGACTATGCCGTATTGAGACACTGAAAACCCACAAAACTGCAGTTGAGATTGACCAATCGACGACTTGTCAATGTTGAGTGCCACATTAGCCGCTGTAAGACGACTCATGATGATTCGCAGACGCTCGTCGTGAATCTGCTTCATCGGCCCGCAACAATGTCGTCCATTTAATGGTGGCATCCAGGAATACCGGCCAGAAGATCACCGGTCAGACGTGGGAGTGCCGCGCCCGCCGATGCCAGGCCGAAAGGAACACGTTTATAGCGAAACAGTCCGTCATGCGTCAGGAAAGAACTTATATGACGCGACTCAGGATGAAGTTCGAGTTGATGGTTGGCGGCTCTCATGTCTAGTTTAAAATAGACGGTACCGCGAAGCTGGTCGAGTAGCTCTCCGACTATTGGGAGCGGGTGCACATCTGCTACCAGTTGGGGCCGCGGAGTTCCACACACAATCTAATTCCACCGCCTTTACGTCGACCCACGACAATGGCCGTATTGTCAAGCCCAGATGAGAAAGTGTTGACAGACCCAGTAGACCCTCGGAAGATGGTGTGTCGATAACGTATATTTTTGTCGACGTACTGTGTCCACTCACTGACAGAGACACAGGCAATGGGCCGATCACCTTCAATGGTTGACGTCCGACGCCGAATCACCGTTTATCGGTGTGCTGCACCGCAGATCCCTTGAACAGCTTCTTGGCCAACGAAAGTGTCATTACTTACACGCCAGCGCCAGTGTCCACCTGCATTTAAATGTTTGCTGTCTTGCCGCTGTCCACTGTGATACTGGCTGTACAAGACAGTTTCTCCACGCCAGTTCCGCATGCGAGGATAGTCACACCTTTGACAGGATCCGGTCGTTCGGTCTTGCTCTTCGCCTTGAAGACAATTGCCCAATGTCCCTGTCGACCGCACGAGTTATTTTTTGAGTTTCTCCCGGGGCAGTATCACAGTGGACAGCGGCAAGACAGCAAACGTTGAAATGCAGGTGGACACTGGCGCTAGCGTGTCAGTAATGACTCATCCGTTGGCCAAGAAGCTGTTCAAGGGATCTGCGGTGCAGCACACCGACAGACGCTTATTCGGCGTCGGACGTCAACCATTGAAGGTTATCGGCACATTACCTGTATCGCTGTCAGTATTCAACCCTTTGTATTGGATGTTTTCGGCCGCAGTGTGAACATTTGTCTGTGAGCTTGTGTCGGTCATGATGTTGTTTGCTGGATGTGTGTGTCTTGTTTATCTCACCAGTCGCATTCTTTGACGTACCTGTCATCAACGACGATTGTCGGAGTGACGTCTCGTACGCTTCCGCGGTACGAATTCGGTGAATCTAGTGTGAGCGCTGGATCCTGGAGAAATCACTCCCTGAGACGAGGATGTAGTGTGTGCTCAACCACTTGATCTCTTATAATTTCTCCCGTCAGTTGGCCAAACTGGCAGTTGATAGCCACGGTGCCAAGTGTGGACACGTAGTCCGCTGTGGATTCGACCTGTTGTTGTCTGCGCTGCCGGATGGCAAAACGTTCAGCAATCACATTTGTTCTCATATTTGTTCTATACTCGTCCTCATCCTCGCGCCTTGGAGTTGCAGGGAATGATAGAAAAACACGCTACGCTTCTGTTCTGACACAACGCAACAATATGGCCTTCCGACGAGAGTCGGGAAAGTTTTCGCTGTTTGTGGCCGTCCAAAAATTTTCCAAAAGAAAATTCCCATTCAGCCCAAGTGGTGAATGGCGTTCCTGTCCGGGCCAAGAAAGCTGAAGGTGGAGAGACTAAGTCCATACCCGAAAAATAGGGCAAAAAATCTGACCTGCGAGAGTGCGGAAAATCCTCGTCGCTAATTTCTACTGTTCAACACGAACAACCAAGAACAATTCTATTCACTAAGCGCACACAAGTTTCACAAGACCTGTACCTAGAATGAATACCCAAATTTTTGACACTCGCCCGGGAAGTACGAACAAATAGAAATAAGCAATGCCCACTCACAGTACTTCAAGCCCTCGGGCTTAGTAACAAGGTTAATGTCAGTTCGCAACAAGTGCGTCACAAGTGCATAAAAAAATTACAATAAAATAATACGACACTACACACCAGCTAGCTGTAGCATAAAGCTGATAAGCACCGACATTGGAATTTTCTGGTGAAATGGGTTTTTTGTTAATGACGATCGTTCAAACGAATGCTCTAAATGATCTAGCGTTTATGAGAAATATAAATAAACATGGAAATCGAGCGAGTCAGACTAAAAATTTTTTTTTTCTTTGAAAAATAGCAAAAATAGTGGCTTTTGGTTTTTCCAAAAAAAGAGTTTTTTTCAAACCCTGAACATAGGTATAGGGGTTAAGAATACTGTCGTACCCACTGTATTTCGTAAGAGGCTGATAAAAGCGGACCTCCTTTTCTTTTCTCTTTCTTCTTCCCTTATTCTCATGGTGCCGTGCTACAAGCAGAGCAATAATTCAACACGTTTGATACGTCACAACATGACCCTGCTGTTATTCCGAAGTAAAAATGTGTGTTAATACCGGACACTGTTTGTGAATATGTCCCCAAATATTGTCCAATCATTATTACTGTCAAAACCAACAATGTCTAAATGCAATATTTCGTAGTCCACCAAAACAACTTAGCTTCAAACGCGAAAGAGAAAAACCAAGTGAAATTTTCACATCTACACGATCTTCATCTCCATCAATGTCACGTTCAAAATCTCGTCGCCATGACTACGACCGTGTGTGTGTGTGTGTGTGTGTGTGTGTGTTAGAGGGCTGTGATGAGCTGAGGCAGATACGAGATAGCAAGGAGCGAGACAGTTTGCGTGTGGTGCAGTTGTGGCTGAACTGTGTACAACAAAGTGTCGACAAACTCGGCGATGAAAGTAACTCACGCACATACACACACTCACACACACACTCACAGACACACACACACACACACTCACACACACATGTACACTCACGCACACACACTCACTCACGCACACACACACTCACACAAGGGGGAGTAAGGGGGGACACCGGTGAGAAGAACAAGGAATGTGCATGGTGTAGGAGCGGGGAAGCAGGACGGGGTAATGGAAGGCAAAATTGTGGAGAATGCGTTGAAAATGGAGAAAGTTATGGATGAAGTGAAGCAATTGAGGTTGTTGGTAGAAGGGCGTAGTGGGGATGCTGACAGCAGCGACCGCAGTACGGTAACAAATATGAGTAAGAAAATGGGTGAATTGATGATGAGGTTGGGAGTTTGAGAAATAAAAATGAGAGGCTTGGAAGTGAAAATGACGAGCTGAAAAGAAAGATGGTAGAAATGCAGGAGGAAAATGAGAGACTCAATGGTAGGTTGAAGGCGGCAGAGGAGGCAGCGGCCAAACAGGATGAAAATATCATCAAGATGTAGGAAAAGCAGGACTGTTGGGCACAGAAACAAGGGGATAGTATAAATAATTTTCCAGAAATTGTGAAACAGCAGAAGGAAGAGCACGAAGCAAATTTGAAGAAAGGAGTAGTGAAGGTGCTGAAGGAAAAGGAAGGTTTGGCTAGAGCGATTGTCGGGAAGAAACAGTTTGTGGTTGTGTTTAGAGTGAAGGAGGAACATGGTAGCAAAGCATTGAGAAAAAATGAAGAGAAATTAGCAGGGAAAATTGTGAGAAGTTGGATGAAGACGTGATGGATGAAATTGAGGGCGTTTGTAGATTGGTTCAATACAAGAAAGGTGGGATGAGACCTTTGAGGATCATGTTCAATAGTAATTCACAGGGGGGGGCACCGTTTTGCGCGTCGCTCCAAAGTGAGCTTACTCTAAATAGGTTCCGCCCACCGGATTAGCCCAGGCGCGCCGAGAGGGATGGGGCTCCGCTCAGTGTGACAAGAAAGATTTGTGAGCCGTCATTGCAAAGAATGAGTACAACGCTTCAATTTCGCTGCGAGTTGCTTAGAATTGAGTGAATTTCAAGGCGCAAATTAGCCTAGCTTAGACTTGTGGTTTTGAGATGATCGTTCTTCTAAACATGATTTCTAAGGCTCCTTGGCGTGTTTTAGACAGTCTGGAAAATAGAAATAAATGTTTATTGATTTAATTGGAGTTTTAATAAAAACATTTGACATTCATTTCTTCACTTTTAACCAGAAATATGCTGGTTTAGCTGGATTTTTTGTACTGGGATCCCGATGTTTATCAATGTACTAATTAAAAAATTACGTTCCGACAAAAAACTTTTCAAATATGATTAAGGCTCTTCTAGTGTGCCATTTTTTATATTTTTGAACTATTTCGGTTTATTTTCATTTTTGTCCCGCCGACAAAACAATAAGAAATCTATCTAAGAAATATCTAGTATTGCAATATTCATTTATGAAAGTTTCTTTTTCAAAGCTAATCAACGCACTGTTCTAGTTTTATTTTTACACATGCATTTTCGTTGTTAGGTTAGATTAGGATGGTTGTTAGTCTTCGTCTTCCCCCCAAGTCACCCACATCCGCCCATATTCGTAAACTTGGCTGGTTGTCGGCTCTGTCCAGAATCCACCATAAGCTGGGCTGCTTTGTCTATAAACTTCTCCATACTCCTTCTCCACCTTCTTACCTGTATTCGCTTCTAACTCCCTCTGATCGTCCTTTAAGTCGCCGTCCTGTGCCACTCGTATGTCCTCCTGCTGACCACGAGTCTAACTGGTCAGCCAAATCCTTCTACTTTTCTGCTCCCCGACTTTATAACTCTCTTCCTCATCACATTCTACAGAAAAAATCCTACTCTTCCTTTTCGGCTTCCCTTCATATATACTTACTGTCTCTTCCGTCGCCGCTTACTTACCCCTATAGAAATTGTTGATACTCTTTTTTGGCTTATCTCTCAACACCAAAATTAAATATTTTTGTAACGATGATAATAATAATATGTTTTTATGTTGATCTTCGTTCGGCTGATCGTGATGTCTTGATAGTTCCTCTTGATGTTGTGTTCCGCGATAACAAGTAATAGTCACCCAGTCGAAGTTGAATTGTATATTTTCAGCAATCAGTCAATCTACGTTAAAGTTATTCTTAAATCTAATGAATTAATTACGGCTTGCCTGAGTGAGTGGTGACTCCTACCTCGCACGTCGACAGTCCAACCAAACCAACTGACCCACCAACAAGCACAGCCAAAGTACCCCCTTATTCTCAGTAAACCCCGGGTTATATACCTACGAACACACGTCGTTGGCACCATATTTCGCAAGCAATTGCCAGCTGGCCAAACTGCTCGAACTACACAACCGGGACACAAGCTATTCCTAAACGCGATTTGACAGTACACAGGCGTGTTGCCTCGAGATGATCAGCCAAGTCAAACGTACAAAAAAGGGTCATTAATTACTGTCACACATACTCCACTCGTGCCAAACATACCAGGCGCCGTGTAATACGGGCGTCGCTCTAACACATAAATTAGCCTAACGACAGCTGCACAAGCAAGCCGCGAAAGAACGCGAACGTAAACTGAGAAAGAGAGAGAAAGAAAACTGAGTAAACTGACAGACAGAAAACTGATCTGATTATAACTTTGTTATAATTTTCTCTGTCAGCTACACTTCTGATCCGATTCTTTCATTTTCTCTCGCCTCTGATCATGCGCTGTATATATTTTCTTGATTTTCTTGATTGTTGTATATATTTCCTGCTCTTGATATTATTTGTGTGCCTTGTCACTTCAGCTCATATAATTTTGTTCTTTTTGAGCCCCTATCACTTTTATACCTTATTTTGCTCTATTTTGTACGTTTTCGCGCCTTTGCAAATTAGTGCGCTATATACCAAATACATGGTTTGTTGTTGATGTTGTTGTTGTTAGGTTACTTTAGTTACATTTTCTGCCGTCAGAGAGCGCTAGTATCGCAGTTGACGGAGCGCGCCTATTTGCTCCGCCGCCATTTTGCTACGCGCACTTGGGAGCGACGCCATATAGGGTAGTGCCAACGGCGAGTAGGGTATTGGAGAAGACCTGGCAGCTGTCACAGACAGATAATTCAAAGACGTACGGGTAAAAGAAGATCTTGGCCATGAATAACGTATAAAGAGAATTGAATTGTATCGTGAATCGAAGGAGAAAAATATCGTAAGATCAGAAGAGTATAATTTGATTTTTACTGGAGATTGCTGGATGGGAGGATAAAAATGGTACAAAGCGAAACCCCAGTCGAGTCCGGAACAAAGGGTCGGAAAAGGGAGATCGAATGTAGCGATAAGTTTGCAGATTTGAGAGTTAGCTACACAAATTTAGATGCTCTTTTATCATGTGAGCTAGAATTTAGAAATTATTTTATCATACGAGCTAGAATTAGAGTATTACTTGAGAAGGCAATCTCCATATGGAAATCTCCATAAATGGGCTCGGTTGAAACGAAACTGAATTCAGACGTTGAAATCATGTACCTTAAACATGGGGATATAGACATTTTAGGAGAGTCAGTGAGGGCAAACACGGCGGAGGTCTAATGGTTTTGCCAAGGAAGGATATAAACTTAAAATTCGTGTGGAGCAGTGAGGTCAAGGCAGAAGTTCTTTGTATCGGATTAGATGTGGGAGGAAAACAAACAAATGTGGCAGTTGAACACGGACCGCCACGTACAGGGTCATGGAGACTAGAAGAGTACAAAGAAATGTGAGAGGAAAAAAGGTGTTGTTTGGATTCAGTGTTAAAGTGGAATGGTGAGCTGATGCTAATGGGAGATTTTAGTTGCAAGAAGTGGACTGGGAACACTGGCAGGCAAGGCAGTGCATCGTGGGGATTCATTTTGTTAGAACTGGCTATGGAACACTTACTCACTCAGTGGGTTAGTGGAAATACGGGGTTTAGGGGTACAAATGACCCGTCAAGACTTGATTTGGTTTTTTTATAAGGGTTAGACGCGGTAAAAAACATTCATTGTGGATGCCCACTTGGGAAAATTGACCACAGCATAATAGAATTCAAGTTGAATGGTGAGGGGCGAAGGTGTGTTGTTTATGAGATGAGCGTTAATATCAAGTTCAACTATGGGAAGCCGATATTGTTCAACTGAGGAAGTTTTTTTTCAGAGGTCGACTGGGGTGAGCTTCTGGGAGCAGAATGTGTACAAGAGAAATACGACGTGTTCCTAGAAATTTATGAAAGAGCGATCACTTTGTATGGGCCAAATTACAAAAAAAGTTAGTAGAGGAAGAAATAATGGTTCAAAAGAAAGTGCGAGCGGGCTAGATTCACCAAGGAGACGGCTTGGAATAGGCTTAAGGAAGCAAAGGACAGAAAAAACGAAATGGGGGTTTGCCGGGTAAGGAATGCTTACGTGATGATCAGGAAGCAAGAGAGGGACTATGAAAAAATATTGCCAATAAGTGAAAAAACGGGCCTAAATTGTTTCATATATGTGGTCAGGTGTAAAGTGGGATTGTTAAAAGCAAAGCAAATGCGAAATCTATTGAGGATCCAAAACATTTTTGCGAAGTTATGAATAATTATTTCTCAGTGTATCTGCGGAAGAACATGATTTTGATTCTGAACAGATCGATGCAACGGAAAAAACCGAAGGTTTATCACATGTAGAGATTGAATTAGAAGAGGTTTTGCATAGGCTAAATAGATTGGAGAGTAGGAATGCCATTGGTCCGGATGGTATAGCAGGTATTATTTTGAAGGATTGTAGGGAAGAATTGGTCGTACCGGTGCACGATATAATCCAGAGTAGTTTCAGAGCGGGAAAGTACCAGTATAGTGGAAAACAGCGAATGTTATACCGATTTATAGGGCAGGAGACAGCGAGGAACCACTAAACTACAGGCCCGTATCTTTAACGAGTGTCCTGTACAAGTTCGGGCAAGGTGTTATTAAGGATAGTTGGATTGTTGAGTTCCTTGAAGAAAACAACATGCTTAGTGATAGTCAGTATGGTTTTAGACAGTCAGTCTAAGTATTCAGTAGTAAAGTCGTGTGTCACTAACCTGCTTAGTCTTTATACGAGGGTGATAGATGTGGTACAGGAGAGGAAAGGGTGGGTGAATTACGTGTATTTATATTTAAAAAAAATGCTTTTGACACGGTGTCACATAAGATATTGCTATGGAAGCTTGAAAATTTAGCAGGTATAATCAATAACTACATGAGCTTGTTTGCCAATAATGCCAAGATCATGAATGTCATCACAGTCGAAAAAGCTGTAAGGAGTTACAGCAGGATTTGGATAGGATAGAGGAATGGAGCGGGACATGGAGGATGCAGTATAATGTGAGTAAGTCATGTTATGGAGATAGGTGAAAGTGCAGAAAGGTCCTCCAAGAAATTTATGTTAGGGAGACATAATCTACCGAAAGATAAGGATGAAAAAGATTTTCGAATAATCGTAAAAAAATTGGCCCCGGATAAACATATTGGGAAAATATCAACACTAGCATATATAACGGTAAGGAATATTAGAAGGGCTTTCAAGTACCTAGATGAGGACATGCTAAAAAAGTTTATGTATAATATCATTAGACCTCAGCTAGAGTATGTGTCGGTGGTATGGTCCCCTCATAAGATAAATAACAAGTGCAAATTGGAAATAATTCAGAGGACAGCGACTAAAATGGTTGATAGCATATGTAGTTTTTCGTATGAGGAAATACTAATATTGCTTTGTTTGCTATCTTTAGAATAATGTAGGCTAAGGGGCGACTTGATTAACATTTTTAGACATAGAATAGGTATGCAAAAGTTAGATAGAAATAACTGTATAGTTTGGGGTAATTCAGGCAAGAGTGGTCATGGAAAAAACTGAAGAGGACTAAATGTTTGAGAGATGTTAATAAGTATAGTGGTGTGTTGGTGTGTGTTGGTGTGTTGATGTCTGGAACTATACCTTTTACAATTTCATTTGTCCCAGCTGAAATCAAAATTGTCCCAACTGAAATCAAAGTTGTCCCAACTGAAATCAAAGTTGTCCCAACTGAAATCAAAGTTGTCCCAACTGAAATCAAAGTTGTCCCAACTGAAATCAAAGTTGTCCCAACTGAAATCAAAATTGTCTCAGCTAGAACCACAATACAGTAAAATGCACTGATAACAATTAAGGTTGATGTTAAATGTAAAATAAAAAACATACATTGTGGTTCTAGCTGGGACAATTTTGATTTCAGTTGGGACAATTTTGATTTCAGTTGGGACAATTTTGATTTCAGTTGGGACAACATTGATTTCAGTTGGGACAACTTTGATTTCAGTTGGGACAACTTTGATTTCAGTTGGGACAATTTTGATTTCAGTTGGGACAACTTTGATTTCAGTTGGGACAAATGAAATTGTAAAAGGTATAGTTAGGGGAGGATATTGTAGGAGCTAAAAGCGTAGGAGCATTTAAAGAAAGACTGAATAGTGTGAAATACTGGTTATTTCAAGGAAGATAGGTTAGAGGGTGGGTTGGAGACAGGACAGCACGAGCACAGCTCATCTCCTGTATAGTAAACAAATAGGTGAGCACACGTACACGCACGCGCACACACGCACTCATACACACGCACACACACACGTACATAAACGCACACACACACGCACACAAACGCACATGCACAAGCACACACGCACACGCACACGGGTTAATTCAGGAGCTTTAATAGGTTGCGTCTAGATCAGGGATTTTTAATCTTTTGCTGCTTCTATACCTCCAATGGATTGTCGAATATGGTCACCATACTCCCTTTGTTTGACTGTTCAAATATTTATAATTATCACCATTCCTATTATTTGCCTGTATGTCTTTCAGATCAACAAGTATTTCAATCGCTTGAATTTACTTGTATTTGGCTCCCATGTCCTAAGGGGTATGGATACCCCCGGTAAAGAACTCTTGGTCTAGAATCTAACATACGAGACTCGTATAAAATCTAGATCAGTAGTTCTTAACTTGTGGGGAATGGAAGAGTTGCTAAGTGGGAAGCTAGAGATCGGACAGAAGGACGAGCGCGTATTTATATCAATCTAAATTAGTTTATTTTTGTTTGTAATGACCTCTTGACATTTACTTTTATGCTACAACTGAATTTATTGAATTTATTAGTGCTGTAAATGGGCAGCAGGGCATAGGCATAGATACCGTGCGCACCATCGGTCGCGAAGATCTTGGGAAGCGAAGATCTGCTCACGTTTCGTACCGCACAGACTGACAGCAGAACAAAAGGAGAAACGAATGGAATGCGCCAACGATTTCATCAGCATGTGTCGCGGGAACCGCTCTTTTTAACAACCATTGTCACGGGGGTCGAAACCTGGTGCTACCAGTACGACCCAGAGACCAAGCGGCAATCGATGGCGTGGTGTTCTCCGTCTTCTCCACGACCATCAGAGTCGGCTTCAAAAATCCAAGGTGAAGACGATGTTGATCGCTTTTTTCGACAGCCACGGGGTTATTCACAAGGAGTTTGTTCCTCCGGGCCAGACTGTGAACGCCGCTTTCTACGAGCAAGTTTTGAAGCGCTTGCTGCAGCGCATCCGCCGCGTTCGGCCAGAGCTGCACATAACTGGATCGTGGGTGTTGCTGCACGACAACGCACCGACTCACGCTTCAATTGATGTGCGCCAATTTTTGGCTCAACGCAGTGTTACTGTGATCGGACACCCACCGTACTCACCAGCTCTGGCCCTAGCGGACATTTTTCTGCTTCCTCGCTTAAAAATTGCTTTGAAGGGCATTCGCTTCGGGGATCTCGATAACATTCAGGAGAGCGTGACGAAGACTCCGCAAACGATTCCGGCGGAGGCTTTCTCTGGAAGTTTGCATAAGGTTTTTGAGGGGTGTCAGCGTTGTATCGAGGGGAAAGGAGATTATTTCGAAGGCCAATAATTTTTTTTTCGTAAAATACCTTTTTATTCCTTTCTGAGAAAATTCACCGAACTTTTTGGACGCACCGTGTATGTTATCTATGTCATATGCTTTGTTTGTGAAGAATTTCCAACGTCATGAAATGTTCGAATATCAAGTCGGAAAGACTGCATCTGTGTGTATTATCAGTTCAATTCTCCTCTCTGAATCGTCTTGTGTGAAGCGTATGATTTGTGACTCGCCATTTCCTTGTCATCTAGTTTCAATACGCAATTTTGCACGCTATTCTATGAGTGTTAGCTATTGTAGTAGATTGCCGCATGAAATGCAACCATTCCGCAACCAATTAAACAACAAGAAACAAACCGAATGCAAATACAGTATATATTCTTCCAGTCACAGTGCCAAAACATTGATGGAATATGCTGACACAGCTGAGTACTAGGCACATTATCCGGGTTACAACGCAGCAATGAGGTCCACCATGAACAATGTCACGAGACAATTATGATGGAAACATGATTTCATCATGTCGGCGATTTCGCTGGCAACTCGATGTTGTTTCACTTGGATTCTGACGGCAATGTGTCGTATTCACCGTTCACTTGGGACTGAAGAAATGTGTTCAGTTGAGCTGTGGTCAAGGACATGAGCAGATTCCAAAAAACTCTTGGTTTAGTCTGGTCTTTCTGTCTGGTCTTGACTTGTAGTCTGTCCGTTTTTCTTGTATCGAAAGCTCCTGAGAGTTGACGATTTGATGGCAATTGGTTGTTTGATGGCCCAGCTTTTGTCATATGGGAGATGCAGTTGAAGTCCGCGCTTCAAGATCAGAACATGACATTGAAGATACCAAACAAAATATTAACAACGGTGGATCAATGCACAGTGCTACCTAAAACAAATAAAATTAGATTAACACAAACACTAATCACAGTGTTCCACCGGACCAAGGGCTCAATGAAGCAAGGAAGGTGTTCTGCTGGTTATGCAGTAATGCCGTCTATGCTACAATGAATCCTTGAGCCGGTGAAGCCGTCGTTATCTTCTATCCAACCGGCCGTTGTCTGAGATACTTGGAATCATTTGATGAGTGTTTGAGCTATGACGTGAAATAATTGAAGTACTGTCAGCATTAGGCAATGAACTACCGCTGTGGTAATTCTGCGAGGTATCAACAATGCCGGGGTTCTGTTCTACAATCTTGAGACTCGAAATTGCTTCATGTCCTATACTGCAAGAGTTTTCTTGGCTATATGACTTTTCGCAAACTTGTAGCTGTGCTTGGTCGATTTCATGTTCCTCTTGGCGTCTAATAGACTCTCTGCTTCCATACAGGCGCGCGTGAAGTGAGTCATTGGAGGAAATATAAAACGAGGATGTATTGCTGTCTGATGCTTCGATTGAAACTTCACTCGAATTTCTGCTTGGTCTTTCTCGAGTTCTGTTTGAGTGCCCATTCGCTGATCCGCTTCTTGATATTGTTTCTTGGCGTTCCTTACTGCTGCGAGTGGACTTCATACTTGCACGAGACTTTTCCGGGTTGCTGCGTGTCTGCACCGTAGATGATTCATTAATCGTCTCCACAGTGGTGATACTGGTGCCGTTATTGACCGGTGCGTCGCGTTGATTCCGTCCAGGACGGTTGCGCAACAGTTGTTCACACTCCAGGGCGTCTTCAAGTGCTGCTAGGTTGTTGAGCTTGTTGAGTTTGCGTTTCCTCGTCTTTATTTTTCTCACACAACACAGGCAGAAACATAGTAGAACGATAATTAAGAGTATTCCGGTGATCATAAAGTAATGGATCACATCTCTCTTGTGTTTTTGGTGCAATTTGAGTAGTTTTCTCCTGTCGTGCAGCTCTTGTTCAATAATCTTTCTCCACTCGTGACCAGTCGAATCTTTGGCAATAATTCGACTATCATGAGGCACAGGTACATGTTTTCTGTTGCTACTTTGTCGTGGAATCGTCAGAGATTGTTCTTGGTGTTCTTCTGGCTGATCCTTTAACTCGCAGAGTCGACCTTGCACCGCTTCTGGACAAATGCACGAGAAGTTTTTTCCTCCCTGATTTATGCACTGACCTCCATTCTGACACGGCGACTTGTCCAGACACACGTCCTCGATCACGCACCGGGGGTCGTAGACACCGGCTGACCTCCAACCGGGCTGACGGTCACAGTTACAGCTGAATCCTGCCATGCTGCTCCGATCAGGACTGCACTGGAAATGGTCACCGCATGTGGCTGAATTTACCGCACATACATCCACCGGCTCAGTGCACTTGGTACCAGACCACCCGACAGCACACTTGCACGAGAAGCGGCCATCAGTCAGTGGAGAGCAAGTGCCTCCGTTCTCACACGGACTGAGCGCCAAACATGCGTTGCTGACGCGACATTTTCCTTCGGCAGGATCTGTGGACCAGCCCGGCCTGTTCTCACAACCGCAACTGAAGCCAATCGGTGAGCTCTTGGTCTTGTGACACTGCCATCCCTTTCCACAAGTGTGCTTGATGTCTGTGCACGGTCTCCGAAGACGTTCACACCTTGCACCTGTCCATTTGGAGTTGCATTGACAGTAATAGTGCGTTTGTCCGACCGGCATGCACGTGCCGCCGTTGTTTCACGGCGTGAGGGCCAGACAGGCATCGTGGAGCACACAGCGCGGATCTTGCTGAGAAACAGCACTATGTCCCGGTTGTGTTTCACAGTCGCACTTGTAGCCGACCGCACTGTATGTGTCTCGGCTACACTTGAAGCCGTCGCTACAAAGTCCGGGCTGCTGAGAACACGGATCGCGATATTGCTCGCAGTGCCGTCCGGTCCATGTAGGAGGGCACTTGCACTCGGCCCGTAATTGTCCGTACGGTCCCATGACATTCTGACAGATTCCGCCGTTACGACAAGGGTTGTCGGCCAGACACGCGTCGTATTTAATGCACGTGGGGTCTTGCGGGAAACGAGCCTTCCATCCGGGACGATCAGCACACTCGCAGTAGTAGCCTAGCTGCGATTCTGGATGTCTCACACAAGAAAACTCGCCACACATTTGCTGATTTCTGCTGCACGGGTTCTTTGGCCGCTCGCACGTCTTGCCGCCCCATGCAGGCGTGCAGTGACACCGAAAGAGGTTGTGGCGCGTTCTACTTGATACGCAAGTGCCACCGTTCTTGCAGGGTGATGTGTGCTCACAGATGTTGTCCGGAACACACTGAGGCTGGGTCGGCGAGAGAGCACGATATCCACGCGTCTTGAAGCAGTTGCACGAGAAGCCGACTGGCGATTCCCCGTCACGTTGACATTGACCCTTATTGCCTCACACAGCGCCGTAAAGGCAGGGATTTCGAGCCTCCCTGCATGTTGATCCTTGCCATATTGGCGGACAAACACATTTGGCTGGGTCTTCATCACTGATTGTTCCGCCGTTTACACAAAGCACTGTGCTTTTCCCGTCCATTTTTTCACAGTTGGGGTCAGTTGATGAGCGAGTCTTCCATCCCTTCCGCGCTTGGCAGCTGCAACTATATCCCGGCTGGCTTGCAATATCTCGAGTACACGTCCAGCCATCACCGCACAACTGAAACGCTTCATCACAGGGATTTCTGGGTGTCTCGCATCGTTCACCTGTCCATGAGGGCTTGCATTGACAAGTGAAACTGTCTGTGGTAGCCAAGTTGCTTCCTGTCTGAATAGCAGTGCAGGTGCCTTCGTTCTGACACGGACGCTTTGCGACACATATATCAGTCATTTTACAGATTGGATTTGTGTCGGAAGTCGGCGCCCATCCTGGTCGGACGAAACAGTTGCAAGTGTAACCGAGCAAACTGTTGGCCTTTCTTGAACATTTCCAACCTTTCCCGCACTGATTTGATTTGCACGGGTCGTTTCTTATGCTACATGTTCTTCCTGTCCATGCGGGAGAACATGAACAGCGATATCCATTACCGTTGGTATTTGAGCAGGTACCACCATTGTTGCAGGGCTTTACTGCTAAACAATGATCTGAAATGGTACATTTGGGGTTTGACGCGGATATTGCCTTCCATCCTTGTCCCCGGGAGCAGCCACAGTTAACTCCCGATACAGTGTTCTCGTCGCGCTCACACTGAAAACCAGATCCGCAAATATTTGAGATTTTGCACGGATCTCGCGGTTTTCTGCATGTCGCTCCAGTCCATGCCGGGTGGCAGACACAGCTGAAACTCTTGCGACCTCGAGACACGCATGTACCGCCGTTGGCACATAGCTTCTTGTCGAGACAAGGATCCGATCGAACACACTGCGGATGTTTCAGTGATGTTGCCTCCCAGCCGAGTCTTCTGTGACAGTTACAATTGTAGCCGGCCACGTTTGTCACGTCCCGCGAACACTTCCAGCCACTGCCGCAGGTATTGTTGCCACCGATGCTGCATGGGTTGTACGACAATTGGCATGTTCTGCCTGCCCAGGCGCCGGAGCATTGACACTTGAATCCGTTTTCCGTTGCTCGACATAATCCTCCGTTCTTGCATGGTTTCTCGGCCAGACAGATGTCGATGAGTACACATCTCGGGTCGATCTTCGATATGGCACGGTAGCCCGGGTATTTGTGGCAACCACAGGTGAAACCAGGCGGAGAGTCGATGGTTTGACACTTCCAACCAGGGCCACACGGGCTGCCCGAACATTTGTTGTGACCTCTGATGTAGATGAGGTCGCCGTGTTGTTGTCGATACATCTCGACACATTGGAGCATCAGCAGAAAGCCGAGTACGCTCCAGAAGCGCATGTAGTACTTGCATGAAGAATGCATAGTTGAGCGATCAGTAAGAATCTGAACTTCACAGTTCGATTGCTTCACCGAAAATGCAGTTTTTTCCAGTGAATCCCACATCACTTTGTCATTCTGTGTTTCAATTAAACTCGTACATTATTTGATGTAGCACTGCGAAATTCATAAAATATAGTTGTGTCGGATTTATTCATACTTGTTCTGGATTATTCAGATTTTAACATGTTTTCGTGTTTTTTCCTTTGTCATCCTCTCCGCGATGACTTTATTTATGATTTCATTAATTAAATAGCTTTGTGGATATGATCAGTTAATGCATTGCTAGATCGACTGTAAAACTAATTTCTACGTACTTTCAGGTTGATTTTCAGATTAAATATCGGTCTTTTCAATTGTCTATGTCAATCTATAAGGGAAACCTAAACTTGTTTACTGCGACGTCTCGTCGTTCCAAGCTTCTTGCTGTGTCCCTTCGTCACGCATACCATGTGTGTGTGTGTGTGTGTGTGTGTGTGTGTGTGTGTGTGTGTGTGTGTGTGTGTGTGTGTGTGTGTGTGTGTGTGTGTGTGTGTGTTGTCTCTACTTCTGCTGATTCTTGTAGTGAGGCTTGCCCACTAACTTGTGGTGTACCTCAAGGCTCTGTCTTAGGCCCTCTCCTCTTCAATATGTATCTTACCTCTGTAGGGAAAGTTCTTCGTCGTCACGATGTGTCCTTCCAAATATTCGCTGACGACATTCAAATCCTTCTCTCGTCTGAGTCTATTTCTCACTCTTCAGTTAGTACCATCCTATCTGATATAGAAAGATGGGCGTTCACTCGTCATCTCAAACTTAATCCTGATAAGACTAAGTATATTCTCTTTCCATCTTCTAATAGTAATACTTCTCTTAGTATACCTCTATCCTGCTCTGTACGTAGTCTTGGTATCATACTCGATAACTCTCTTTCTTTTTGATCCACACATATCCGACATTATCAGGTGCTGTAACTATCAACTTAGGCGTATCTATTCCATTCGTAGATATATAACCATCTCTGCTGCCTTTAAGTTAGCTAATTCATTCATCTTTAGTAAAACTCAGTACTGCTGTTCTCTTCTTCTATCTCTCAACCACCGCCAGCTTAGGAAACTTCAATGTATTATTAATAAAGCATGTCGTATGATATTTAATCTTCCTTCGGGTTCTCATTTATCTTCTTCTTTACAAAAACTTAGGTTACTTCCCATTAAGGCTCTTGTTGAGTATCGTATTTGTTTAATTATTCATTCAGCTCTTCATCTTCGTAAGCCTGCGTATCTGTTTGACCTTCTGTCTCATAAAACCTCATCTCTTTCTCTTAGGTCTTCTAACGATCCTTTTCTACTAGTTGAACCTTCCTTTCCTTCTAGGCATTCTCACTACAATCGTTGTTTCTCTATCTTAGGACCTCGTATCTACAATAGGCTTTCTCCCTCAATACGCTCAATCAAATCTCTATCTCTTTTCAAAAAACTTACTAAAAATTTCTTTCTCACTAAGTCTTATTACTGTCTTAATAATATTGTATATATTAGTACTGAATATAAGGTCTGATTGTTTCCTAATTCTGTCTTCTATGTGTATGTGCTTCATGCGTGTGTTTTCTGTTCTTGTGTCTGTATGTTTCTCCATTGTATGCTGTATGTGTGTTGTTGTGTTGAGCTCTGTTATCTGTGTTTGTGTGTCTGTTGTGTTGTGTTCTCTGTCTATTTGTTTGAGTGTATGTCTTTGTGTGTCTCTTATGTTGTGTTTTCTGGTTTGTATTTGTGTGTCTATTGTGTTGTGATTTGTCAATCTGAGTGTATGTCGTTGTATGCCTGTTGTGTTGTCTTAATGTGTTGTATGTTGTGTTGTCTTCTGTGCTGTTTGTCGGCTTTGCTATCTTATTCAATATGTATGTTTGTGTGCGTGTGCATTTTTGTGTTTTTGAGTATGTAAACGTGAGTGTATGTTCGTGATTGTGCGTATATGTACTTGTCTATATGTCTGTAATATGTCTGTTTTGTGTGTGTGTATGGGTGTGTGTATGTAGGTGAGTGTGTGTGTTCGTGATTGTGTATGTGTATGACTCTTGTGCTTGTGTGTGTGTGTGAGTGTTGTGTGTGTGAGTGTTGTGTGTGTGTGTGTGAGTGTGTGTGTGTGAGCGCTTTTGAGACCCTCGGGTGAAAAGCGCGATATAAATGTCTTAATGTAATGTAATGTAATGTAATGTGTGTGGGCTGGCGGGGATGGGGGTATTTAGAGTGGACGGTGTTGGAGCAAGTGTGTGTGGCTGGCCTGGACTCCAACAACATGTCCGTGGCCGAGAACTGCCTGCTAGCACTCACCAAGCAGTTTTCCGGCAGTGTGCGCGTTCGCAAGCTCAAGGCGCAGCGACTCGAGGCTCTTCACCGGTATATACACCTCCATTTGCACATACACACACACTCATACAGGGAGAGAGAGAGAGAGAATGACAGTAGTGGATGCAGAGTGCAATTTTGGGAGGGCTGATATTTTTGCGCGAATATGCTTTGCGATAATGCTTATATCAACAGACTACAAAAAGATACTTTTACTTGACCACTTTTGTGAACCTGGTTATGAGGAGTTGATGGAAATATTTCGGGGGCTTCATCCCCCTGAGTCTCCCCCTGGATCCGCCAGTGAAGAATGGATATATATGCAGTCTGCACATTCGTCTCGATCGGTTTTTCCCAACTTTCTTGTGTTCACTAGTACCACTTGGAAGTCCCATACGGGTAACGGTAAAATAGCACGTTAACTGTTAAACGTAAAATGTTGGGTTAGGTTAGGTCATTTTGTTTTTACTAGTGCCATTTATACCTAATTTCGTCCTATATAGTCAAGCGTACCACGTTGAACCAGTGGAACTCAGTTTGATCAGATATCTCTTTATTCACATAATTATGCAAGTGGAAAACCAATAAGTTGAAGAAAAACTCAATGAGAGGGTTGTATCTGCTTCTTCTCCACCAGCTGGTCAATGCGGTACATTTCTTTGCTCACAGTACATCGGTACATCAAACATTTTAAAGTAAAAAATAACAAGAAAAAGTATCACTCCGAAACTTTTTGCGTTCCATTTGGAATGTGTTCGTGTACCACCAGCAGTACGCGTGCTACAGGCTGGGAACCCTGGCTTTAACGGGCAGTAAATTTGAACAATAGTCAGTTTCAGTCATTGACAAGTGTTTGTCGAGATACAGGATAAATGCGTCTTTTTTGGTCGTGTTTGGCGTCGCAGCGTGGACGGGACATGCTGGCAAATAACAGGTGAATGTTGCATCAAGCATCATTGGACCGTGTTGAACTTGCAACTTCCTGTGGGAGCCTCACAACACACACACACACATTGAGCATTGCATGCGGCATGTTATGAGATTGAGTGTGCTTGTAGATATGACGACGCCTTGACGATATACGAGGCGATTCTGGCCGTTGACGAGACCAACTTGACGGTTCGTAAACGACTTGTAGCTGTGCACAAAGCACAAGGAGATACAGTGCAGGCCATATCAACACTGGTCAACTATCTTAACATGTACGTTCACATCTCGCACCAACATACACTCTCACACTCAACCATTCACTCACTCACTCACTCATTTACTAATTAATTAATTATTTAATTAATTTACTCATTCTCTCATCTAGTCACTTATGCACTCACATGTTCACTCTCTCATTCACTTATTCATTTATTAATTTACTCACTTATTTACTCATTCATGTACTCACTCATTAACTTACCTGATAATCTATTTACTCACTCATTCACTCACGCACAAACACACACACACACACACACACACACACACGCACACAAATACACAAACATGGTGAGCCAGGCAGATACATGGCTGGACCGCAGTCAACAGTGATTCCACCATGTGAAGGAATCTTGTTTCATGCAGTTGCTATCACGCGTTTAGTAGCGTTGTTCACATCTGTTTCAATATTATATTATCAAATTCATCAATACTAGCCGCTATGTTGCTGGTATGCATGCAGTAAGAATGCATAATTCACAAATGGTATGTATTCACATACGCAATAGTATCACTCACACCGGCTTGTATGCGTGTGTGTGGGGGGTGTGTAGGTTTCAGGATGATACTGAGGCGTGGGATGAGCTATGTGATCTGTACATTGGCGAGCAGGAATATGCTCGAGCTGCATTCTGCATGGAGGAATCATTGTTGCATAATGCACACAGTCACCTGCATCACCAGAAATACGCCGACATTCGCTACACGCAGGTTACACACATTACACTAAGGACCGACTCCCCTTTGATCAATGCATTCAATGCAGTGACGCGTCCATTGGACGCGTCACTGCATTGCAAATACATAGAATCAGAATTGAAAATGATGCAAACTCCGTGCATCAGCACTTACAATACAAAATGCACATGATCACACACACACTCAATTGCGTAGAGGTTTATTCAATTGATGTAATGTATTGTTCATACTGGGCGCAGGACATTAGGCCTCTATGTCCAGATCTTTAATCTTCCGGTTATTTTATCGTGAACGTGATAATAGACATGTCTATATACTAGCACATATACGCCTCACAGGCTAGAAGCGAAACACGTATCTATATATATAAAAGAGATCCTCTGTGTGTGTGTGTGTCTGTGTGTTCAACCCTCCTTGGTCCATTTTCTATCAGCTATTATTTGGCCACCACTTGGCCTACCCGCTCAAAATTTATACAATCACGTTGGAAATTTTCTTGTCTACACTTCAGATTAAATTTTAAATTTCAAAATTGAAATCAAAAAAAGTTATAGCGGTGAAAAGACAAAATGAACCCTGAAACATGCGAAAATTTTAGTCAATTTTCTGAAGACTACTCCTCCTAAACCAGCAATGGTACAACTATAAAAATTATACCACTGTGTAGAAAATTTTCTGTTCTACTCAACGAATTAAAATTTCTACCCAAAAATTAAATATGAAACATGTAAAATGGAAGAAAAATCAATCTACATTCAAAATTTTATTTAAACTCCACGCGTCCGATTTTCTATACATTTTTCTCTATTTCTCAAAAACTAATGATCACACATCTAAATAAATCATACCATCATGCTGGGAATATTGTTTGCTACAGCACGGTATAATTTTAAATTTTCCAAAGTGTATTAAACAAAAGTTACGGCGGTGTGAAGTGTAAATGACAAAAAAGCAAAAAGGCAAAATTAGCACAAAAAACGTGAATATTTTGGTCAATATTCCGCTATCTATTTCTCATAAACCAGCAATGGTACAGCTATAAAAATTATACTATTGTGTAGATAATTTTGTGTTCTACAAGAAAAGTTATAATTTATACCCACAAATGATACAAAAAACGTGTAAAATTGGCAAAATTCTCAACTACATCCAAAATTACACTTGAACACCGGGTGACTAAAATTAATTCATTTTTCTACTATTTCTCAGTAACTATAAGCTATACATAAGAATAAATTATACCATCGTGCTAGAAATCTTGTTTTCTACAATACGGTATAATTTGTAATTTTCCAAAGTATATCTGAAGGAAGTTACGGCGGTGTAAAGTCAAAAGGACATATTGCCAATTTGACAGCTATTATGCGCACTTGCGATTACACAGGAATATACTACTGTGTAGATAATCTTGTGTTCTACAAGATAAGCTATAATTTATATCCACAAATGAAATAAAAAACGTGTAAAATTGGCAAAATTCTCAAATACATCCTAAATAACACTTGAACACCGGGCGAAAAATTAATTCATTTTTCAACTATTTCTCAGTAACTATTTGTTATATAAAAAAATATTATACCATCGTGCTAGAAATCTTGTTTTCTACAATACGGTATAATTTGTAATTTTCCAAAGTGTATCTGAAGGAAGTTACGGCGGTGTAAAGTCAAAATGTCATGTTGCCAATTTGACAGCTATTATGCGCACTTGCGATTACACATGAATATACACTGATTTAATTTCACTGAAGTCCAATCACAATTTACGCACTTGCGATTACACAGGAATATACTCCTCTGTAGAGAATTTTGTGTTCTACAAGATAAGCTATAATTTATACCCACAAATGATACAAAATACGTGTAAAATTGGCAAAATTCTCAAATACATCCAAAATTACACTTGAACACCGGGCGAGTAAAATTAATTCATTTTTCTACTATTTCTCAGTAACTATTTGCTACACATTAAAATAAATTATACCATCGTGCTAGAAATCTTGTTTTCTACAATACGATATAATTTTTAATTTTCCAAAGTGTATCTGAAGGAAGTTACGGCGGTGTAAAGTCAAAAGCACATATTACCAATTTGACAGCTATTATACGCACTTGCGATTACACAGGAATATACACCGATTAATTTCACTGAAGTCCAATCACAATTTACGCACTTGCGATTACACAGGAATATACTACTGTGTAGATAATTTTGTGTTCTACAAGATAAGCTATAATTTAAACCCACAAATGATAAAAAAAACGTGTAAAATTGGCAAAATTATCAAATACATCCAAAGTTACACTTGAACACCGGGCGACTAAAATAAATTCATTTTTCTACTATTTTCCAGTAACTATTTGTTGCACATAAAAATAAATTATACCATCGTGCTGGAAATTTTGTTTTCTACAATCCAGTATAATTTTTAATTTTCCAAAGTGTATCTGAAGGAAGTTACGGCGGTGTTAAGTCAAAGAGACATATTGCCAATTTGACAGCTATTATGCGCACTTGCGATTTCACAGGAATATACACCGATAAAATTTCACTGAAGCCCAATCACAATTAAGAATGTATCATATTAGCTCCAAGCATGGATGGTGTGGTTTTATTGCGTACAGTTTAATTAATGCTACACTATACTGAATATAAAGGCTTTATTGTCCTCAATATTTACACATGAATCGTTCCGCACGACGGGCGGGTAAAATGCTACTGGGAACAAAGTAAACTACTGAATTTTACTGTGTAATTTAATTGGTTTTATTTCAAGTTGCATACGTTTAAGTTGCATAAGGATATGGGTTGTAATATCATGCAATGCCAACTATATGCATATGCTGTTTTAGCGGAAGCATTAATCTGGAATTATAGAGATGAAAGAAATTTCATTGTTTTGATAGTGTTACACTTCTGAATTACTACACACGAAGGACGGGTGTGAATTTGAGCAGTGTTAAGGGAAAAAACTTCGTCAATAATTAAATTAAGAATTGACACATTAATATTTTCCTATTGGATTTTCCTATTAATATATTCCTTATTTTTGCTTTTTGATTCATTATATTTTAGTAATAGCTCCGCACGACGGGCGGGTTTAAATACGAGGCTGTTTGAGGGAAAACATTTTGCCATATCTAAAATAAAAACATTCATATTTAGACTTTTCTATTGTTTAAGACTTTTTATGGGTTTATTTTTATTTTTTTATCTCTAATCGTTTTTTATTAATTCAATATTTATTTTACTTTATTTATTGTTATGCACAACGGGCGGGTTTTGATGCTAGATGGTGATATTAAGTTATAAATATATTTTGAAAACATTATGATACAAAAGTTTAGTCACTTTTCATTGTTTTGAGTCTGAGTTCTGAATTATCCAGCACGACGGGCAGGTCTAAATATGAGGCGATTTAGGCAAACTATTTTGTCAAAATAATATAAAAATATAGAAATTTAGACTTTACATGGGTTTACTCCATTCATTTTTAATTCATATTCCTTTTATCTTATGAATTGAATACAAATTTAATAGTATGAATTGTTCCGCACGACGGGCGGGTATACATGCTAGCATTTTCATTGTTTGTTACGTGGATGTGTTCTAAATTATTCCGCACGACGGGCAGGTTCATATATGAGGCGGAATGAGGGATAATATTTTGTCAAATTTATAATAAAAATATTCAGATTTAGAGTTTTTTTATTGGTGAACGTATATACAGGTTATATTTTTTGCTTTTTTATTTGTATTCAGTTTATTTTATGGATTGAATATGAATTTTACTTTATGAATTGTTCCGCACGACAGGTGGGTTCAAATATATATATATATATATATATATATATATATATATATATATATATATATATATATATATATATATATATATAAGAAATTATCAGTCTGCCAGTGTGTATGTATGCTTGAATATGAGGCGGCATAATTGCGCGGGCTCAATGGTATAGATCAGGGGCTTCAAACGTAAACGAAGCGATGGATCATGTGTATGAAATAAAAATGTCCCGCGTGTAGCAACTATAGACAATATGACGTTCAATTTAACCGTATAGAATGAATTCATATACAAAACTAACGGATTTGACTTCAAGATCCAGAACGGATCGCGTTCGAGATCTGAATTATTCCGCGCGTCGGGCGGGTTTAAATATGAGGCGGATTGAGGGAAAATATTTTGTCAAAAAAAAAGAAAAAATGATTAAACTTAGACTTTTCAATTGATTACAATTTTATGAGTGTGCCCTTTTTCATATTCAATTTTTCTATATTTTTTATGAATTAAACATGAATTTCATTTTAAGAATTGTTCCGCACAACGGGCGGGTTTTAATGCTAGTCTATATATATAAAAGAGAACCTCTGTGTGTCTGTGTGTCTGTGTGTCCCACCATCCTTGGTCCATTTTCTATCAGCTAATACTCGGCCACCACTTGGCGTACCCGCTAACAATATATACTATCACGTTGGAAATTTTGTTGTCTACACATTAGATTGAATTTTAAATTTCAAAAATGAAACCAAAAAAAGTTATATCGGTGAAAATACAAAATGAACCCTGAAAAATGCGAAAATTTTGGTCAATTTTCTGAAGACTACTCCTGCTAAACCAGCAATGGTACAACTATAAAAATTATACCACTGTGTAGAAAATTTTCTCTTCTACTCAACAAACCATAATTCATACCCAAAAATTGAATATAAAACATGTAAAATGAAAAAAATTCAATCTACATTCAAAATTTTATTTAAACTCCACGCGTCAAATTTTCTATACTTTTTTCTCTATTTCTCAAAAAATAATTATCACACATCTAAATAAATAATACCATCATGCTGGGAATTTTCTTTTCTACAACACAGTATAATTTTTAATTTTACGAAGTGTATTAAAAAAAAGTTACGGCGGTGTGAAGTGTAAATGACAAAGTCAAAAAGGCAAAATTAGCACACAAAAACGTGAATATTTTGGTCAATATTCCGCTATCTATTCCTCATAAACCAGAAATGGTACAGCTATAAAAATTATACTATTGTGTAGATAATTTTGTGTTCTACAATAAAAGTTATAATTTATACCCACAAATGATACAAAAGACGTGTAAAATTGGCAAAATTCTCAAATAGATCCAAAATTTCACTTGAACACCGGGTGATTAAAATTAATTCATTTTTATACTATTTCTCAGTAACTATCTGTCACACATTAAAATAAATTATACCATCGTGCTAGAAATTTTGTTTTCTACAATACGGTATAATTGTTAATTTTCCTAAGTGAACCTAAAGGAAGTCACGGCGGTGTAAAGTCAAAATGTCATGTTGCCAATTTGACAGCTATTATGCGCACTTGCGATTACACATGAATATACACTGATTTAATGTCACTGAAGTCCAATCACAATTTACGCACTTGCGATTACACAGGAATATACTACTGTGTAGATAATTTTGTGTTCTACAAGATAAGCTATAATTTATACCCACAAATGATACAAAAAACGTGTAAAATTGGCAAAATTCTCAAATACATCCAAAATTACACTTGAACACCGGGCGACTAAAATTAATTAATTTTTCTACTATTTCTCAGTAACTATTTGTTATACATAAAAATAAATTATATCATCGTGCTAGAAATCTTGTTTTCTACAATACGGTGTAATTTGTAATTTTCCAAAGTGTATCTGAAGGAAGTTACGGCAGTGTAAATTCAAAAGGACATATTGTCAATTTGACAGCTATTATGCGCACTTGCGATTACACTGGAATATACTCCGATTAAATTTCACTGAAGCCCAATCACAATTAAGAATGCATCATATTATCTCCAAGCATGGATGGTGTGGTTTTATTGGGTACAGTTTAATTAATGCTACACTATACTGAATAGAAAGTCATTATTGTCCTCAATATTTACACATGCTCCGCACGACGGGCGGGTAAAATGCTACTGGGAACAAAGTAAACTACTGAATTTTACTGTGTAATTTAATTGGTTTAATTTCAAGTAGCATACGCTTAAGTTGCATACGGATATGGGTTGTAATATCATGCAATGCCAACTATATGCATATGCTGTTTTAGCGGAAGCATAAATCTGGAATTATAGAGATGAGAGAAAGTTTCATTGTTTTGATAGTGTTACACTTCTGAATTACTACACACGAAGGACGGGTGAGAATTTGAGCAGTGTTGAGGGAAAAAACTTCGACAATAATTAAAACGAGAATTTAAAAATTTGACTTTTTCTATTGGTCGTTTTTCATCAATTTTCTTTGTGTTTGTTTCGTGTTTGAGTTCTGAATTATTCCGCACGACGGGCAGCCTTAAATATGAGGCGGGTTGTGGAAAAACATGTTTTCTAAATTTAAACATAAATTTCACATTGAGACTTTTATATTGGCTAAAACGTTTCTATGGGTTTTTTTTCAATTTGCACTAATTTTTTATGAATTGAATATTAATTATATTCTGTGAACTGTTCCGCACGACGGGCGGGCTTAAATGTATATATAAAGAGTGAGTTTAAATGATAGCGAGGTATATGATATTTTGCTAGCAGTAAATATTCTAGCGATAAAAGTAGAATAGCTCTTAAGCAAATGATGTTGGAGAATGATGTGAACCTTTAAATATCTTTTGCGATCTGATGATATATGTATTAGGAACAAAACGTAGTAGAGTATAGATTGCATAATATAATATCGGCTGTAATATCAAGGGATGTAATATCGGTGTAATCCAAAAAATAACAACTGTATGAATATGATGCATTAGTGGAAGCATTAACCGGGAATTATGAGATAATATTATGGAAAAAAATTCATTTATATACTAAAAAAAATTCATTGTTATTTTGTGTTTTCATTTCGAAATTATTCCTGACGACGGGCGGGCTCAAGTATGAGGCGGGTTGACTGAATAATATGTCGTCAATTATTAGAATAAGAATATGCAAATTCAGAACAGGAATTTTCTATTGGTATAGATTTTACAATTTAGAGTTTTCTATTAGACTGGCTGTTTGCATTTAAATATGTATTACTTTTGTTTTATCAATTATTCCGCACGACGGGTGTGTTTAAAAATTAAATGTTACCGTGTAGAATGAGTTCATATACAAAACTCACGGGCTTGACTTCAAGATCCAGACTCACTAATGAAAATGTGAATTAAATGGTGTATAATTAAATCACATTATACAATAAATGTGATTTAACCAGTCTTACAGTTTGGTTTCTATACTATAATGGCGAGCTGCGAGAAAAGTATTGGTGGGCCGCGTGTTTGAGTCCCCTGGCGTAAATAATCTCAAACTTCTGATTAGAAATTATGATTGAATCGGTTCATTTTGTGATCACAAACTAATAAGTTGGATCACCTCAGATTAGGCTGGGTTAGGTCAAGATGGGGTGGTTGGGTTGGGTTGGGTAGGTTTGACTCAGGTTATATTGGGTTTTAATGATAGCGGAAAATATATAAGTTTAAGCAATACATATTATAGCGGTAAAAGTAAAATAGTACTTAAGCAAATGATGTTGGGGAATGATGTTAAGTAATAAATATAGTTTGGAAACATTCTGATGAAAAGATTTCATCATCTTTCATTGTTTGTTTCGTGTTTGTGTTCTGAAGTATACCACACGACGGGCAGATTTATATATCAGGCGGCTTGAGGGATAATATTTGTCAAAATTAAAACAAAAATATTCACATTTAGACTGTTCAAGGTATTTATAGCTTACATTTTTTGCTTTTCAATTTGTATTCATTATATTTTATGGATTTGATATGAATTTTATTGTATGAATTGTTCCGCACGACGGGCGGGCTTAAAAAGTGTTTTTTAGATCATTTTTTCAAATGGTTCATTTAAAAAAAGTTTTTTTTTAAATAAAAATGTTCCGCGGGCAGCAACTATAGACAATAGAACGTTCAATTTCCCCTGTAGAATTAATCCATACACAAACCAATGGATTTTACTTCAAGATCCAGAACGGATCGTGTCTGAGTTCTGAATTATTCAGCACGACGGGCATGTATAAATATGAGGCGGTTTAGGCAAACCATTTTGTGAAAATAAATATGAAAATATAGAAATTTAGACTTTTGTATGGGTCAACTCCACTCTTTTTTAATTCATATTCCTTTTCTCTCATGAATTGAATACAAATTTAATAGTATGAACTGTTTCGCACGACGGGCGGGTTTACATGCTAGGATTTTCATTGTTTGTTACGTGTTTGTTTTCTGAATTATTCCGCACAATGGGTTGGTTTATATATGAGGCGGGTTGAGGGAAAATATTATTTCAAAATAAAAATATAAATATACACACTTGGACTTTTTTATTGAGTAAGACACTGATGAGTTTTCATTTTCTTTTTTAATTTGGAATATTTTTATGAATATGAATTATTATGAATATTAATTCCATTTTATGAATTCCTCCGCACAACGGGCGGGTTTTAATGCTAGTTATACAATAAATGTGAATTTATCTGCCTTACGGTTTGGTTTCTATACCATATTGGCAGGCTGCTAGAAAATGATTAGTGGACCGCGTGTTTGGGACCCTGGCGTAGATAATCTCAATATTCTGATTGCAACTTCGAACCGAATATATGATCGAATCGAGTCATTTTGTGATCACAAACTAATCAGTTAAATCACCTTAGATTAGGCTGGGCTAGGTCCAGATTGGTTTCTGTTAATTCACGACAGGCTTAAAGTCACTGAAACCTAATATTGTTAATCAAGCGTAACAAGCTGTATCAAGTAGAGCGGTAGTTGTGATGGAACTTCTGTAGTCATTTGAGTCATCGCGTGTTCGAGACCCCTGGTGTAGATAGCACAGGTTCATTGAGCGTTTTGCCGTGCAGTATCAGTGCAGAAGTGGTAGCGCTCCTAGCCAATGTCAACAGTCGCCTGTGATGACTTGAGGGGACCATACATTCAGCTCATAAGCACACAACTGGATATACAGCATGCACAACACGAAATTGAGCTGCACCGCATAACGGTTTCTGATCTGATTTGGAGGATAATTAGTTTTTATTTTACAAAGTAGCATGTACTGGAATATACACGATGTCTACCTTGATTTATCGTTTCACATTTTCCCTGATATTTGTATTTCACATGATTTTATCATGAAAACGACAAAAATCACATCCTGTGCTGGTTTGCAGTGTTTCCTCATCGACAAAATTCGACACGCACGCACACGCTTACAACTGCAGGGTACTACCAGTTGGTGCCGAGTCCATTTTTACCTAGGAATCCAGTTTAACGAAGTTCATTTGGTCACATCCGGGAAATTGCTGAGCAACATCCGCCTCATCCAGTATATGCCGACCATCAAGCATACCAACTATTAACCAAAAACCCGTTATATCAATTTGTGTCAGACATCCAAAGGAATCGGCTATATCAGTGGTTTTCAAACATTTTCGTTTCACCGGACCGTTGAGCACTGGGGCAAAACGCACTTGCAACGAACGCCAAAACGACAGATATTTGTTAAATTATTCACTTACACTTTGAAAAGCATAAAAACAATTCAGGAAATATAAATGGCTAACATATATTTTTCATATTATAACATATATTTTTGCAAAAAATGTGCATGTATTTCAGTAAAAAGAAGACAATATAATACTCATTTTTAAATACAGTTTAAAAACTGAATTCACCGCAATTTCATATTAGCGTAATTCTAAAACGCGCCGTATTGTTCATGTAGTGTGTGCGCAATGCGCATACTTTTTCCTGTCAGTCCTGATACTAAGATCCGTGTGAACCTGGGTCCGAGAATGGGAACCGTGTGGACTCGGATCCGAGAATCGGAACCGTGTGGACTCGGATCCGAGAATCGGATCCGTGTGGACCCGGTTCCGATAATCGGAACCGTGTGGACTCGGATCCGAGAATCGGATCCGTGTGGACTCGGTTCCGAGAATCGGATCGGTATGGACCCGGTTACAGAACCGATTCCGAGTCTCGGACCCGGTTCCAATACCCACGTAGCAGAATCGTCAGAACCGGTTCTGGAACCGGTTCCTGCCCAGCCCTACCGCTCAGTGTGGCAAGACAGATTTGTGAGCCGTCATTGCTGAGAATGAGTGCAACGCTTCAATTTCGCTGCGCGTTTTTATTTTTAGTTACGTTTAGGCTGTTTACGTTTACGTTTACGTTTACGTTTACGTTTTAGGCTAGAATTTAGTGAATTTCAAGGCTCAAAGTAGCCTAGACTGTTCTTGTCTTTTTGATATGATCGTTTGGGCTTTTTTCTGAACATGATTTCTAAGGCTCTTTGACGTGTTTTAGACAGTCTGGAAGATAGAAATAAATGTTTATTGATCTAATTGGAGTTTTAATAAAAACTTTTGACATTCGTTTCTTCACTATGAACCAGAAACGCGTTCTGGTTATGCTGGTTTAGCAGGATTTTTGTACTGGGATTCAGATGTTCTCCAAGTTACTAATTCAAAAATTATGTTCCGACAAAATATTTTTCAAATATAATTAAGGCTCTTCTAGTGTGCGATTTTTGAAATTGTTTATTATTTCGATTGATTTCGATTTTTGTCTCGCCGACAAAACAATAAGAAATATATCTAAGTAACATTTTATTTCTTATCTTCATTATCTAACATTGTATTCCTATCTTTTCTTATCATTTTATTTCTTTCATTTTATATCCAAGTAACATATCTAAATAACGTATTATTGCAATATTACTTTTTGAAAGATATATATATCAAAGCTAATCAACGCACTGTTCTAGTGTTATTTTTGACACATGCATTTTCGTTGTTTGGTTAGGTTAGGATAGGTTAGTTACACTTTCTGCCGTCAGGTAGCGCCAGTATCGCAGTGGACTGAGCCAACGCCACCTAGATACAAGGCCGTTTCACGATTTTGTGACGTCACAGCGTTCGGCCAACGTCGGTGCAGTGTGTATGTGCTGCGGTGCACTATTAGTTGATATTATGCGTACGCCGGTGCATTATTTTCACAAATACTCCCAGTTTTAGATGAAACCTTGCATTTAGAAGCTGTATAATGCTTAACAATTCTTTTTACAACCTAATACAAACAAAATCTAGGAGTTTTACGATCATGTATTGTACCAAGCGTGCGAATTAACAGTGTAATAGACGTACTATTGGTGTAATAGACGTAAGGTGTGAGCAGGTGAGGCAGGTGTAATATCAGGTGTAATAGACGGTGGTGTATCAGGTGTAATAGACGTACTATAGGTGTATAGACTGGCGGCTAATCAAGTTTGGTCTGCACGGTTATTATATCATTGTTGCACATTTCAACACAGGATTACAGCATGATTTGCAACAACGTGTACAGTAGCGCTGTGCAACATTTCTAACCTTGAAACAAAGATTTTATCTCGTTAAAATAGAACATGATAGGAATGGCAACGAGCAGGATCAATGCAGCTGTCAAGCCAACCCACACCCAAGGCGAATATGCTTGTTTCGCTGTGTTGCCGGCATCGTCTCGGGCCGAGATATCCGGGACGATGTCATTGTGCGCTGTGTTGCCGGCATCGTCTCGGGCTGAGATATACGGGACTTTGTCATTGTGCGCTGTGTTGCCGGCATCGTCTCGGGCCGAGATATCCGGGACCATGTCATAGTCCGCTGTGTTGCCGGCATCGTCTCGGGCCGAGATATACGGGACTTTGTCATAGTGCGCTGTGTTGCCGGCATCGTCTCGGGCCGAGATATCCGGGACCATGTCATTGTGCGCTGTGTTGCCGGCATCGTCTCGGGTCGAGATATCCGGGACCATGTCATTGTGCGCTGTGTTGCCGGCATCGTCTCGGGCCGAGATATACGGGACTTTGTCATAGTGCGCTGTGTTGCCGGCATCGTCTCGGGCCGAGATATACGGGAAGATGTCATAGTGCGCTGTGTTGCCGGCATCGTCTCGGGCCAAGTTATCCGGGACGATGTCATTGTGCGCTGTGCTGCCGGCATCGTCTCGGGCCAAGTTATCCGGGACGATATCATTGTGCGCTGTGTTGCCGGCATCGTCTCGGGCCGAGATATACGGGACGATGCCATTGTGCTCTCTGCTGTCGGCATCGTCTCGGGCCGAGATATCCGGGACGATGCCATTGTGCGGAGTGTTTCCTGGCATAGCGGTAAGTGGAAAGTGAGTTTCTGGTGGTGTCGATGGTGAGAATGATTGTGAATCAACAGCATAGACCACTTCCGCTTCCGCGTCCGGTACGAGCAAACATGTCGACACCAGTACAATGAAGACGAGCGCAACCTGTCACGAATAGTGTTTTATAGTATTTATATAAAAATACTTGTTTTAACATTGATCTTAATATTATTATATCTTAATAATATTGCGCTTATTCGTGTTCTAAAAAATATGTGGTACATACGTTGTCAGAAAGATTATGTTTACAGAGTTAATCCATTTTCAGTACTTTTTTGTCATTATTATTATTATTATTATTGTTAATTACAGGCAAATCCAGTAGCATGGGAAGAGTGCAAGCACTATTACCACTCTGCGGTGGCCCCATGTACCGGAAGCGCCCAAAAGATTCAGAGAGAAACAGAGTTCGAGAAGAAAAAATTCTAGAAAGAGAGTTGGAAAGAAAATAATAAATAAATAAAAATAAATAATAAACCATCATCCGATAACACTCCATAATGTCACTCCGCCCACGTTCCTCAATAATTAACAACAATCAACAATAAATATGTGATTCAATAAATGACAACCATAAATAAATATGAATAAATAAGAATATATATTTATAAGTAAGTAATAAATAGCAATCAAGAACAATAAATATGATTCCATAAGAATCAACCAACAATAAATTAAAATATGATTCAATAAGTAACAACAACACCAATAAATATGATTCAATAAACAACAACAACACTAATAAATATGATTAAATAAACAGCAACAACACAATTTTTAGTAGTATTTGAAGCGCAAGTTTTGTTATTTTTAACGCAACGTTTGTTGATTTTCAGCGCACCAAACGGCCGCTCTAGTGATAAAATAGGTAACGTACCATGTTTATTGTAGCAATGTAGATGTGTGTGTGTGTGTGTGAACTTGTAGACGGCAGAATCGCCTCGGTTGATGGGTTGAGCAGTGTGTAAGTCTCACTGAACACTAATGATGTGGCTTTTACAACGCCAGGCTGCCTACAGTCCTTCCTGTAGCACGAACAGACGCTGTTCAAATGGAATGTCTGTTTCGTGACTGCACACAGCTTGCAGGCGGATTTGCAGCACGCATTCAACTCACCTTGGAGTTATTATCATAAATGACGACCAACTCAGCTTGTGCGATGAGCTCAAAATATTGGGAGTACCTGTGGACTCAAAACGGACATTTGAGAGTCACATTCGGAAGCTAGTTTGTTCGGCATCGCGGAAACTGGGAATTATAAGAAAGGCATATCGGATGTTCGGTAACAGCACAATCTCCAAAAGTTGTTTTCGCTGTTTCATTTTGCCAATTCTGTAGTATTGCGCCCCCGTGTGGTCTTCTGCTGCGGATTGTCACCTCAATCTCATAAACAGAGTTGTTAGAACTTGCAAGTTCCTTTGTGGTGACTTGGTTCTTGGTAATCTTTGCCAATGTCGAAAGGTCAGCAGCGTGTGCATGCTGTTCAAGATCAAGCACAACCATCATCCGATGAGCAAGTCAATTCCTGATGATTTCCTGGCAGCAAGAAGCACACGGTTTACATCCAGACAACATTCCCAGTGCATGGCTCCAATTCGTTGTCGTACAAAGCAATTGCAACGCTGCTTTCTTCCGGCCACTGTGGCTACTTGGAACACGTTGAAGGAGGAGGCTTTCTCGCAGAACAATTTGAACGAATTCAAGGCCAAAGTCAATGAAATGCTACGGAAAGAGCGGAATTGACCGTTGGTTATTCATTTATTCATTCATATTTAGTTATTTATTTTTCTATTTGCTTCAATGTATTGTTCTTTGTTGGATTTATGCTATGGAGTATATGATTTATTGTTGTTTGTTATTTAATTTATTACGTATTTGTTTTCTCTATTGAATCAAATTTATTTTTGGTTGTTATTTATTGAATCATGTGTTTATTTATTGTTGATTGTTATTTATTGAGGAGTGAGGGTGGTGGGACATAATGGAGTGTTGTCGGGCGGGTTGTTTATTTTAATGATTTATTATTTTGATTTCGAATTCTCTCCAGAATTCTTTACTTTTTGATCTCTCTTTATAAAATATTTGGGCACTTCCGGTACATGGACCATCGCAGGGTGGTATTAATGCTTGCACTCTTCCCATAGCACTGGATTTGCCTGTAACTAATAATAATTATTAAGTAGACGTGCAGCTTTGTCTGGCCACAAACCAGATCCAAAGCTGCATACCCCCAATTCGGCCTTGATATCCTAAACCAACTACACATTATGGACAGATTACATAAGAGGGTAAAGAAGAAGCAGAATGATTAAATAATTTGGGACCAGAAAATACACATAGCAATAAGTTATAATGTTTTTATTGTCTAGTACCTCACACAAACTCAACCCGACACAAACTCAACCCCTAGTTAGTGATCATTTCTTGACGTAACCTAACCCAAATGTCTAGCATATATGCCCGCCCGTTGTGGATCGTGTCGATCCGTTCTGGATCTTGAAGACAAATCCGATAGTTTTGTATAAGAATGCATTCTACACGGTGAAATTGAACGTTTTATTGTCTATAGTTGCTGTCTGCGGGACATATCTATATATATAAAAGAGATCATCTGTCTGTGTGTGTGTCGGTCTGTCTGTCCCACCCTTCTTGGTCCATTTTCTATCAGCTGCTACTCGGCCATCACTTCGCGTACCCGCTAAAAATTTATACCATCATGTTGGGAATATTCTTGTCTACACTGTAGGCAAAATTTTTAATTTTAAAAATGAAACCAAAAAAAGTTATAGCGGTGAAAACACAAAATGAACCCTGAAAAATGCGAAAAGTTTGGTCAATATTCTGCATACTACTCCTACTAAACCAGCAATGGTACAACTATACAAATTATACCACTGTGTAGAAAATTTTCTGTTCTACTCAACCAACTATAATTCATACCCAAAAATTGAATATCTATATATATAAAAAGAGATCCTCTGTCTGTGTGTCTGTCTGTCTGTTTGTCTGTCCCACCATCCTTGGTCCATTTTCTATCAGCTGTTACTCGGCCATCACTTGGCGTACCCGCTAAAAATTTATACCATCACGTTGGATATTTTCTTGTCTACACTTTAGATTAAATTTTAAATTTCTAAAATAAAACCAAAAAAAGTTATCGCGGTGAAAAGACAAAATGAACCCTGAAAAATGCGAAAATTTTGGTCAATATTCCTGCATCCACTCCTCATAAACCAGAAATGGTACAGCCAAACAGATTATACCACTGTGTAGAGAATATTCTGTTCTACTCGGTAGTCTATAATTCATATCCAAAAATTAAATATAAAATATGTAAAAATGACAAAATTTCAGTCTACATTCAAAATTATATTTAAGCTCGACGCGTCCGATTTTCTGTACTTTCTTCTCTATTTCTCAGCAACTAACTATGACACATCTAAATAAATATTACCATCATGCTGGGAATTTTGTTTTCTACAGCACGGTATAATTTTTAATTTTCCAAAGTGTATTAAAAAAATGTTACGGCGGTGTGAAGTCAAAATGACAAAGTCAAAAATGCAAAATTAGCACTGAAAAACGCGAATATTTTGGTCAATATTCCCCTATCTATTCCTCATAAACCAGCAGAGTTACAGCTATAAAAATTATACTATTGTGTAGAGAATTTTGTGTTCTACAAGAAATATTCTAATTTATACCCACAAATGATACCAAAAACGTAAAATTGGCAAAATTCTCAAATACATCCAAAATTACACTTGAACACCGGGCGACTAAAATTAATTCATTTTTCTACTATTTCTCAGTAACTGTTTGTCACACATCAAAATTAATTATACCATCGTGCTAGAAAATTCGTTTTCTACAATACGGTATAATTCTTAATTTTCCAAAGTGTATCTCAAGGAAGTTACTGCGGTGTAAAGTCAAAAGGACATATTGCCAATTTGACAGCTATTATGCGCACTTGCGATTACACAGGAATATACTACTGTGTAGAGAATTTTGTGTTCTACAAGAAAAGGTATAATTTATACCCACAAATGATACAAAAAACGTGTAAAATTGGCAAAATTCTCAAATGCATCCAAAATTACACTTGAACACCGGGTGACTAATTTTTTTTAATTTTTCTACCCATTTCTCAGGAACTGTTTGTCATACCTTAAAATTATTTATACCATCGTGCTATAAATTTTGTTTTCTACAATACGGTATAATTCTTAATTTTCCAAAGTGTATCTGAAGGAAGTTACGGCGGTGTAAAGTCAAAAGCACATATTTCCAATTAGACAGCTATTATGCGCACTTGCGATTACACAGGAATATACACCGATTAGATTTCACTGAAGCCCAATCGCAATTCAGAATGCATCATATTAGCTCCAAGCATGGATGGTGTGGTTTCATTGGGTACAGTTTAATTAATGCTACACTATACTGAATAGAAAGGGTTTATTGTCCTCAATATTTACACATGAATTGTTCCGCCCGACGGGCGGGTAAAATACTACTGGGAACAAAGTTAACTACTGAATTTTACTGTATAATTTAATTGGTTTTATTTCAAGTTACATACGCTTAAGTTGCATAAGGATATGGGTTGTGAGATCATGCAATGCCAACTATATGCATATGCTGTTTTAGCGGAAGCATTAATCTGGAATTATAGAGATGACAGAAAGTGTCATTGTTTTGATAGTGTTACTTCTGAATTACTACACACGAAGGACGGGTGTGAATTTGAGCAGTGTTGAGGAGGAAAAACTTCGTCAATAATTAAAACAAGAATTTACAAATTTCTATTTTTCTATTGGATAAGCTTTTTGCTTTTTGATTCATTATATTCTATTTATAGTTCCGCACGACGGGCGGGTTTGAATACGAGGCAGTTCGAGGGAAAATATTTTGCCACATCTAGAATAAAAACATTCACATTTAGACTTTTCTATTGGTTAAGACTTTTTATGGGTTTACTTTTTCTTCTTTTTTTCTAATCATTTTTTATTAATTCAATATTACTTTTAATTTATTTATTGTTCTGCACAAAGGGCGGGTTTTAATGCTAGATGGTGATGCTGAGTTGTAAATATATTTTGAAAACATTATTATAAAAAATTAGTCATTTTTCATTGTTTTGTGTCAGAGTTCTGAATTATTCAGCACGACGGGCAGGTTTAAATAGGATTTTGTTTGGGTTTACTCTTTTCTTTATTAATTCATATTTATTTTCTCTTATGAATTGAATACAAATTTAATAGTATGAACTGTTTCGCACGACGGGCGGGTTTACGTGCTAGAATTTTCATTGTTTTGTACGTGTTAGTGTTCTGAATTATTCCGCACGACGGGTAGGTGTAAATATGAGGTGGATTAAGGGATAATAGTTTGTCAAATTTATAATTAAAATATTCACATTTAGAGTTTTTATTGGCGAACGTATTTACAGGTTAAATTTTTTCCTTTTTAATTTTTATACAGTTTATTCTATGGATTAAATATGCATTTTATTTTATGAATTGTTGAGCACGACGGGCGGTTTTCAATATGAGGCGGGTTAAAGGAAAATATATTGTCAAAATAAAAATAATTAAATGTAGACTTTTCAGTTGAGTAAGATTTTAATGAGTATATCTGTTTTCTTTTTTAATTTGCAATATGTTTATGAATTAAATATGAATTTCATTTTATGAATTGCTCCGCACAATTGGCGGGTTTCAATGCTAGACGGTGATGTTAAGTTATAAAAATATTTTGGAAACATTATGATGAAAAAGTTTAGTCATTTTTCATTGTTTCGTGTCTGAGTTCTGAATTATTCAGCACGACGGGCATGTATATATATGAGGCGGTTTAGGCAAACTATTTTGTGAAAATAAATATGAAAATATAGAAATTTAGACTTTTTTATGGGTTTACTCCACTCTTTTTTAATTCATATTCCTTTTCTCTTAAGAATTGAATACAAATTTAATAGTATGAACTCTTTCGCATGACGGGCGGGTTTACATGCTAGAATTTTCATTGTTTGTCACGTGTTTGTGTTCTGAATTATTCCGCACAATGGGTGGGTTTATATATGAGGCGGGTTGAGGGAAAATATTATGTCAAAATAAAAATAGAAATATTCACACTTGGACTTTTCTATTGAGTAAGACACTTATGAGTTTTCATTTTCTTTTTTAATTTGGAATATTTTTTATGAATATGAATTTTTATGAATGTTAATTCCATTTTATGAGTTCCTCCTCACAACGGGCGGGTTTTAATGCTAGTATTATATAAATAAAATAAATATCGAATAATAAAAGAAAACAAATACAAATTTAAATAGAAAATAGTAAACCCATAACAACTATTAACCAATATAAAAGTCTAAATATGAATGTTTTTATTTCAGATTTTTAGCTAGATTTTGTCCTGAACGCTAGCGCTCTAGCGAATACGTCATGCGCTTTGCACATAAACTCAGATTTTGATTTCGCAGCAGCGAGAAATCATAGGCGGATGATGTAAATATTTATAGTGGGGCTAAATATTTTATATTGGCTTGTTGAAAATGTTTTTAAAAGATATATCAAAATTAGGGGTAAACATTGCATGTGAAGGACATTTTTAAAAACGTATTTTAAAGAGGCTAAGCCCCCCTGCAAAATTCTGTAGTAACACCATTGTCTCCATTGATCGCTGTGTTAAATCTATCAGTCGTCGGTGGAAATGAAATGTTCTTGAATAAACGGTTATATCTTTTGGAATGTTGGCACTACATATTTTAAATATATATTATCTTGTAGAAGACAAAATTTCCAATCTGTGGATATAAAAAACTGTCAATTCTGTTGAGCAGTTTTCCTCAAACCCCTGGCATAAAATCCCCAAAATGTGAAAAACTCGTTGTGCACACACACAGACAGAATAACGTTTTGATTATTATCGGGTTTATATGCTGGTTTATATGTTTATATGCAGCAAAACCTAGCCTATGACCTTCTTGCATCCATTTTACCCCTAGGGACCAAGTTTCATCTAAATCGGTCCAGTGGTTTAGGAGGAGATAGGGTAAACTGACACAAATGACCTCAATGACCTTCAAAATGACCTCGGAGGTCCACAAAACCTATCCTATGACCTTCTTGCATCCATTTTACCCCTAGAGACCAAGTTTCATCAAAATCTGTCCAGTGGTTTAGGAGGAGATAGGGTAAACAGACACAAATGACCTCAATGACCTTGAAAATTACCTCAGAGGTAAACAAAACCTATCCTATGACCTTCTTGCATCCATTTTACCCCTAGAGACCAAGTTTCATCAAAATCGGTCCAGTGGTTTAGGAGGAGATAGGGTAAACAGACACAAATGACCTCAATGACCTTGAAAATTACCTCAGAGGTCAACAAAACCTAGCCTATGACCTTCTTGCATCCATTTTACCTCTAGGGACCAAGTTTTATCAAAATCGGTCCAGTGGTTTAGGAGGAGATAGGGTAAACAGACACAGATGACCTCAATGACCTTGAAAATGACCTCGGATGTCAACAAAACCTTGCCTATGACTTTCTTGCATCCATTTTACCCCCAGGGACCAAGTTTTATCAAAATCGGTCCAGTGGTTTAGGAGGAGATAGGGTAAACAGACACACATGACCTCAATGACCTTGAAAATGACCTCGGATGTCAACAAAACATACCCTATGACCTTCTCGCATCCATTTTACCCCTGGGACCACGTTTCATCAAAATCGGTCCAGTGGTTTAGGAGGAGATAGGGTACAAACAGACATTTAGAAAATTTGCAATCAGTATAGGGCAAAAAAATACCATCAATTGGGCCCGAAGGGCCGAATTGGATAATGTGTCCGCCACACCGTATTAGACAGGTGTTACGGCATCAAATTACTACACACAGAGTACCTGATCAATTATTTCATATATAGGGTATATATATAGACATGTACTGTGTAGCCCAGTACAACCAGTCTCATAGTCGAGTGGTCGGCGACTAAACCGGCTCCCCCACTGGTTCCCAACGGTGAGGAGGGTGGCTAGACACCCAGCAGGACTAAAAATATAACCTGTCCAAGGGCGGAAAAGCTACTCGCTAGCCAACAGCCATCTAGCATTTATTTTTATTATTTTATATCCTATGCTTTTTTATTCCATATTCCCATTATATATTTTCTCTCTTTCCATTATATGCTCTATTACATTACATTATTCATATATGTATATGTGTGTGTATGTGTGTATATGTGCGTGTGTATGTTTCGTGTGCATGTGTTTGTGTGTATGTATGTGTTCAATTTTGCAAGCACCCATGTACTTTCTGTCGATTTGTGCTCCATATTTTTGTCCCCATACCGCTCTGTGTCTACACTTTATTACCCTGCTCCTGCTCGCGCCTTTGTCCTCGAAAGTGCGCTATATTAAATACATGTTGTTGTTGTTGTTGTTTCGTTGTTTCGGTTCATACATTCGGTTCGGCCCTTTGGGCCGAATCTGAATTCGGACCTTCGGGCCTATTTGGATAATGTGTCCGCCACACCGTATTTTGCAATTTCCTCAAATACCATTTGAATGCCACGTCACCGTATGTTTACTGATGTGTGTGTGTGTGTGTGTGTGTGTGTGTGTGTGTGTGTGTGTGTGTGTGTGTGTGTGTGTGTGTGTGTATGTGGATGTGTGTGATATATTGTGTGATGTGATTAATCTTGGCTCAATACGAGCATTTTCACACGCCCTATGTCGTATGTTGACGCCTGCAGATACAAACATATCTCTCTCTCTTCTCTCTCTCTCTCTCTCTCTGTGTGTGTGTGTGTGTGCGTGTCAGTGTGTGTGTGTGTGGGGTTTGATATTACAAACATGGGCTTGATGTGTGGGCTGTTCTGACACACAGAGTGTAACATCAGTGAGATTTACCTCCGGGTTCTGGCCTGAATCAAAATTGCTTCTTTTTCTCTCGAATTCAGTGCTGTTTTATCTGATTTAGGCTGCGACTTTAATTGTTCAGTCAGTTTTCAAGACGTAGATTGTTCCTGTAAAAATGTTTCATAATAATATATGGTTAATAATCTCGTGTATATGATTGATGAGCGCTTGCAGTAATAAATCAGGGGATACAACTATTTTCTGTTTTTAATCTGGTGAATTTGTTGGTGTCCTGTTTGGAACGAATGTATAGTATCATAGTTTTGTATAAAAAACCTGGTATAATTGCGTATATCAAAGTTTATCTTGGTATATCAAAGGTATATAGGTAAGGTATAGGTAAGGTATAGGTAAGGATAGGTATCAAAGGTGTAAGGTATATTAATTCTGTATATATGCTATGCTAATTTTATTCTATACATTGTAATTGTTTTCGGCACAACACTGTCTCTATGCGACCCTTCATACATGTTCACGGTATCGCTGCATGTATGTAGCTGTTGTTACCTTGCCACGCTATTCTGGTGGTAGGTCGAGTGTTTGTTCGTGCTTGCCAATTTAATAATAACTCGGCTGGTTTGTCAGTGGGAATTCGAGCGTAATGGGGCATTAGTTTGTGAGTCGTGCAGTTTCGCTGGGCGAATCTTTAGCAGAACTTTTCTCTCTGTCTTTGATGTTGAATTCGCCAACTCGCCGGTGCTCTCTGGTCAAACTTCAATTCGTAGTTTTGCTTTTAAGCTGATATAATTTCATGATTAGTACTTCGTGAGTCAGTTTTTGCTGTATGTATTTCACTCCAGGGCAGGTGATGGTCCCCGGTTTGTGTCCATTTTTCTATATTTTGCTTGTCAATTTTCTATTGTCATTTTTTCATTTGTCATTACATGCAGTGTAAGGGCATGTGTGTGTGTGTGTGTGTGTGTGCGTGTGTGTTATGGTGCAGGGTGGGGTTGATAATATGGAGGTGGCTCGCTGCTATTATGCACGCGCTGTCAAACTCAGCTCTGCCGCCAATCTGCGGGCAATATTCGGCCTCATACTGGTATGTCATGTCTGCTGCCTACTGTTGTGTATTGTCACAGTACATGCATTCTGACACTGACACATGCACACACACACTGACACATGCACACACACACTGCCACTAACACACACACACACACTGATACACACTGACACACATACACACATACACACACACACACACACACACACACACACACTGATATATACACACACACACACTAACACTGACACACACACTAACACTGACACACACACATACACACACACACTGATATATACACACACATACACACACACACATACTAACACCTCTTCACCTCTGTTACACCTCTGTTACACCTCGCTTACACCTCGCTTACACTGCCTTATTCTATCTGTTCCCCTTTTTCCCTCTTACATTATCTCTCTTTTTGTCTGTAGCGAGGCTGATAAAATGTCAGAATAGTGATGGGCGAAAAGATGAGCAGCATGTATTTACTGTTATATTGTGTGAGCAATGGTGAGCAAGTGAGCCAGTGAATTGAGCTATGATTGTGCCGTGTGTCAGGACGTTAGTACATGTTACTAGGCTGCTTCTTATCAGAATTACGAGCATGTAAGTCAGTGCGTGCGACAAGGACAATCATCCGTTTCATCACCGCTGTTTGGGAAGTCAGGCGTGTCCGTGTGAGAATACATCTGGTGTGTGTGTGTATCTACACTTTCACCCAGTTAATTCACTATTTGACGTGTGTGTGTGTGTGTGTGAGTGTGTGTGTGAGTGGTGGTAGAGCAATATCAAAACACCACAATGTTTGTTGTTTGTCTTGGTGCCGTCTTGCCAGCGGAATCACCAAGTCACCGCTACGTGCTGTGACGTAGACGTAACACCAACATTTCACGCACTATCTCTGCCAGCAGGACTGCGTGTGTGTGTGTGTGTGTGTGTGCCAGTGTGTAAGATGCAGTTGTGCGTGTGATGTTGTGGTGTGATATGAGGAACAAATCATGCGAGAGAGAGAGAGGGGGGAACACTCATATTGCCTGCTCCCCCTCTTTCTTTCTGTGTGTGTGTGTCCCCGTCATATCCCATTTTGTTCCACCTTATATCCGCTGTCTCGGTAAATACGCATATTGCGCTTGACTGGCTGCTCGCTTCTTGTCGCGTTCAAGTTTGTATGTATGTGTGTATGTGTTTGCGACACGCACTTCGGCGTTGTTGTCAACATCATGTTAAACATTCCGGTTCATTCAGCAGACGCTCGCAAACACACCGACACACACACACACACACACACACACACACACACACACACACACACACACGGACACACAGAGTGTAGGTGGCGTTATTGTTGAAGTATTTTTGGTGTTGTTGCATATTGGTGTGTAGATAGAGTATTGTTCATTGTTGATTCACACATACATACACACGTGTTTAGTTGTAGTGCACAGCGAGCGTTTATAAGTAACAACTGTCTGGTAAGTGTGTGTGTGTGTGTGTGTGTGTGTGTGTGTGTGTGTGTGTGTGTGTGTGTGTGTGTGTGTGTGTGTGTCAGTGTTGTTCGTTCTTGAGCAATTCTCAGAAGACCAGTGCTCAGCGCAAACAGGAATGTAGCAAGACGTTGAAAATGATGTCCCAGCTGGTCAAGGACAAGTGAGTAATCACTAACCATCGCATGGTAACCCCTGACTCATGGTAACACTGTGGAACCCCTGACTCATCGTAACACTGTGGAACCCCTGACTCATGGTAACACTGTGGAACCTCTCACTCATGGTAACATTGTGGAACCCCTGACTCATGGTAACATTGTGGACCCCTGACTCATGGTAACACTGTGGAACCTCTCACTCATGGTAACACTGTGGAACCTCTCACTCATGGTAACACTGTGGAACCCCTGACTCATGGTAACACTGTGGAACCCCTGACTCAGGGTAACACTGTGGAACCTCTCACTCATGGTAACACTGTGGAAATCCTGACTCATGGTAACACTGTGGAACCTCTCACTCATGGTAACATTGTGGAACCTCTCACTCATGGTAACACAATGGAAGCACACTATGACATGACCTCTTCCTGGAGAGCGGATCTTGAGGAGATTTAGTCGTGCTCCTCCATCCCTCCATCATTCTTCCATCATTCTCCCACTATTCTTCCACCATTATTCCACCATTTTCCTATTCACTGCTTTAATATGTGTTTTGGAAATATTTCTTTGCGAGCAAAATTGATGTCAATAGTTGGATTTTGTTTGTTCGCTGTCATTTGTGTGTGTGTGTGTGTGTGTGTGTGTGTGTCCGATATAGATACGCTCAGGCTGGTTGTGAAGACAGTTTGAATGGATTAACGCTGGTCATGGACTCTCTCTCATTATCATCAACTAAATCCGCCAGTCAAAACTGATCTGCTTGCTCTCACATGATTGTGATTGAGTATGTGTGTGTGTGTGTGTGTGTGTGTGTGTGTGTGTTCAAGTACTACATTGATGAGTTAGATGAGTTATCTCATTCCTCTGCACAATATATTTCTTGCAGACCGACGCTTGACAGAGAAGCGATGTGTTTGTGTGGTATATTCACTAGATAAGTTCGTGTTTGTCAGTGGTTTCCAACACTATCGCCTTTCACTTCCTCGATTGGTTACCAGCCAGCAATATTGTCGCCCTGTTTTCTGCCGGTGTTTCAAGCGACACTTCACACTTTCTCCCTGATAATTCGGCATGTGACAATATGCTTGTCTTGTCTGCTTGGCTTGTCTGATATAATCCTGTTTGTGTCCTCGCGTCTGCATTGTTGCAAAGTGCAGTTAATCCATGCTAGTGCAACATGTTCACGCACGTGTGTGTCTGTGAGACGGTTTTATTGTGCATGTTTATGCTGGCTGGTAAATGTTAATTTGGCACTTTTCTAGGCGTGCCGTTGTCAAGGTGTGTAATTCGACTGATTCTGGCATTATAGGTCGCACGCTGGTAACTGTAGCAGTAGAACTTTGCACTTGGCTCGGGGTGGAAACTTTGACAAATACACTGTGCCTTTGTGAGAAGTCTCGTCAAATGACTCGGTTTATTGCAGGCTTATTGACGGGGATAAATCAAATAGTGTGGTGGTTTGTATTATACAAGCTGTAGTATGATGCGAGGCGATCACATGAATACACAACACAGTGCATATGCAAGTGCTGCAACAAAACACTCACTCACTGTACCGTTTTTGTATTGAGTTCTCTTGAATTTCGTGCGGTGACGTTTTGTTTTTCCCGCCGTGTATCAGTACTCGATGCAAAAAGATATGAAGAATTATAGATCCCTTTCAGACGGATGGATGTCTGAAAGCTATACACGAGACTGTTACAGGCGCAAAAAAGCATGAGTTTTTGAAAATTAAATTGAACACCTGAGAAATATTCAGTACTGCATGAACCTGGTTCATACTGTCCTTTGTCACATCTAGGTCAGTATACACGCACTCACATGAACACACACACACACACAAGCACGCGCAAAAACACATATGCACACACACCCCCATACACTTACAGACACACACACACATACACACACACACACGCAGACAGATACACACACACACACACGCAGACAGATACACACACACGGAGACACATACACACATCGAGCGGACCTGATGACATAGCGAGCTATGTGCTGAATTAATGCGCAGAAACACTATGCAAGCCTTTGAAAATAATTATGGAAAACTCAATGAGAAATGGCAAATTGCCAACACTATGGAAAGAAGCCAACGTTACACCGCTGCTTAAAAAGGGCAACGATGAAGATCCGAAAAATTACAGACCGATCTCGCTGACAAGTGTCGCATGCAAAATTATGGAAAAAATTATAAAAAAAACAGTGGGTCAATTATCTGGAAAGCAACCAAATTATTACTCAAAGTCAATTCGGATTTAGAAGTAATAGATCTACAGCAGCAAATCTTGTCAGTTTTTACAGTCGTATTACTGAGAATATACAGGAAAGAGGACAGTGGACAGATGCCGTTTACATAGATTTTGAAAAAGCATTCGACAAGGTCCCTCACGATAAATTACTCTACAAGTTGAGGACCATCGGAGGAATCAACGAGGAACTGGAAACATGGATGGGAGACTTTTTGAAAAATAGACGAATGAGAACGTGTCTCAGAGGACATTTCTCGTCTTGGCTGAAAGTGAAAAGTGGTGTGCCTCAGGGCACTGTGCTCGCACCAATCTTCTTCATGATATATATTAATGATATTGAAAAAACCGTTCCGAGTGGCGTGTATATGAACTTGTTTGCAGATGATATTAAACTACAAACAAATGTGTCCTGCATAGAAGATTGTCAGACATTGCAAAAAGGTTTGGAAGAACTTTCAAGCTGGAGTACAAAATGGCAAATGCCATTTAATGTCGAAAAATGTCATGTTATACGCTTTGGAAGAGGGCAAGAACGGCCTTTCTGGAGGTACAAGTTAAAAGATATTGAGCTAAAGGACGTCTCCAAAGAGAAAGACCTCGGAATAATAGTTCACAGCAGCCTTTCACCAGAAAGTCACATTTCAAATATAGTCAAAAAAGCGAATAACAAGATAGCGAACATAAAAGCAGCATTTTCGTACATTGATGAGGGGATACTAGCGAAATTGATTACATCCACCATTCGGCCAACATTGGAATATGCAGAAATTGTTCGGAGTCCACATTTACAAAAACATATTAAAAAACTGGAGAAGGTACAGAAATCAGCCACAAAAATTTTAGGAAGCATCAAACATTTGGCATATTTCGACAGACTAAAAAAGTTAGGTTTGACAACGCTAGAAGAAAGGAGAGTTAGAGGGGATTTAATTTCAGTTTATAGATGTCTTACAGGGAAAGATAAAATGGAAAATCAGAAATTGTTTCAATTCTCAAAATCTAATAGGAATCACAGTTTTGGCCTACAAAACGCAGGATTAAAAAGGACATCCAAAAATATAGTTTCCCAAATAGAGCAGTAGATAGATGGAATAGGTTGCCAAGCGACATAGTACAACAGCCAACGACACAACTGTTTAAGAAGACATATGACAACTGGAAGGCGGGAGTCGCGAGCCTCTGACTCATTCCTGCGAAGACAACTAGTAAGAACACATGTACACACACAAACACACACACATACACACACACACACACAGATACACGCACGTTCAAGTGGCTCATTTAGTGCGTTTCTTTTAAATTGTGTTTATCTAATTAATTAGTAATTATTGGCAGATGTCTGTGGTCAGTATATTGTTGGTGATAGGCACCAGCGGGTGCGTGTTGTGTGGGCGGGTGTAATAGTTGTGGGCGGGTGTAATAGTTCAGTTCTGCTCACTATATGGTCGCAATCACCATCACAACTGTCACAATGTGTGTGTGTGTGTGTGTGCACTGCTCATCATGGCACGTGACATGTGCATGAGCTCTGTGATCTATTATGGTACCATGCCCCCTTTACTTGACTGTTCAAATAATTATCACCAATCCTATCATTTGTGAGTATGTCTTCCAGATCCACGAGTATTTCAATGGCTGGAATTTACTTTACTAGATACGCATTACTAGGAAATAACATAATCATTAATAATTTTATTATTCATAAACCGTTGATAATGTATACCAGTACCCAGAAATATATTCCTATGCCCTGGTCTTTGGTTCCCATACCTCAAGAGGAATGAATACCCGGTTAAGAACCCATGTATTAGACTGACGGGGCAGACTGTGTGTGTGTGTGCGTGTATGTGCAGCAATGTTGTGCATGAAATATACGTTGTGTGAACGATGGATCGTAGCTAGAGATACAAAAAACGTTTGTTTGTTTTCGTTTTTGTGTGCAAAAAACATGTCTTTTCAGTATTTATGGTTATTTTAGGATGGGCCCCAATTATCCCTGATGTTGGATTTTAGTATATATAAATGACTTTAATTGATGTTTCGTACCTTCTTACATGTTTTATTTCAAAGATAATTTAATAATCGTATTAAAAACCCAGGAGGCTGTCTGAAAGTTCATCCGGGTTCGGTGGTTTAGGTTTTATTCATTGAAAAAATCGATGTTTTTCTAAAGGTGGTTTAATGATGTGGATATTTGAAATGATCTCTCGGCAGAACAAAACAAATTCATTGATTGATCAAGTGTTTTAGGATGTTTTTTATGAAAATAAGCCATGATGTTTTGAAAACTGGTTTTAAATTCGTTTTATCAATGCACAACTTCAGAGAAGTTTGTCAGCAGAACAAGACAAATTTATTGATTGGTCAAGTATTTTATCATACGTTTTTTAATAAAAAAATTTTAAACGGACTCTATGGAAGAAAGATTTGATTGATGTACGTTCAAACGGAGTGGATTCTACTTCATACACAAGTCATTGTATCTGAAAAATCATTCTGAAATATCGATAAAAAGAGTAGACGGTAACCAAATCATGAGTATCGGAGCTGAGCAATGTTGGATCTGGTCATATATTGAGTGCCAAAATATTAAAATGTGTAGCACCTTTCATTATCAATATTATTGCACATTTACTTCATATTTGCATTTCGAATTTTACATTTCCGAACATTTAAAAAAAGCGATTGTAATACATATTCATAAACAAGGCGATCCAATATTGTTTACCAATTACCGACCAATAAGTTTGCTGCCTACTATGGCTAAGCTACTGGAAAAAATTATACACTGCCAGCTTTTATCCAGTTTCACGGAGATAATTATTTATATGACCACCAATTTGGATGTTTACAGAAACACTCAACGTACCTGCCCCTCTCGATTCTGGTGGATTTTGTAACCACAACCAGGACGAAGAAGCATGTTGCCGCTCGAGTATACCTGGATTTACAAAAGGCATTTGATTTTGTTGACCTCAAAATTATGTTGGGTGAATTAGAGATATATACTATATAATCTATGTTAATGACCTTTTTAAATGTAGCACTTCATCGCAATTTTTCATGTTTGCTGACGACACTGCTGTTTTCATCTCAGCCTCTACACAGGATGAATTGACGAGTAAAGCCAACAATTTTTTAAGTAACATATCAGATTGGTTCAAAGCAAATAGACTACGGTTAAACACTTCTAAGACGAAATATCAAATATATAATTTCACCAAAAATAAGCTGAGTGATTTAAACTTATTAATTGACAATGATCGAATTGATCACTCGCCAGTGGTGAAATATCTGGGGGTGATGTTAGATAATGACCTCAAATGCCGTACTCATATCAAGTATACAACTTCAATAATCAACAGGCACATTGGAATTATTTCGAAAGCTCGTAAATTTTTATCCCCTGAACACGCGCTTTTATTATACAATGCCTTATCGTATTGTAATTTGCCTTATCGTATTGTAATTTGCCTTATCGTATTGTAAATGCCTTATACCTTTCTTATCGTATTGTAATTTAAATTGGGCATTGGGGTGTCCTACCCATTACAATCCCTTAATTGTTGCGCAAAAGAGAATTATGAGTATTATCGACATGGCTCCATATGGTTCACATACAAGCCCAATTTTTAAAACGTATAAGGTACAAATATTTCGTGATATCGTCAAATCAAACTGTATGGTTTTAATGCATAGTTTTTTAAACAATTCACTCCCCCCATGTATTTCCCACAATTTTATTTTGAAACCCAATACAAGAAACCTAAGAGAAAAACATCATTTTGAGGAGCTAAGAGTAAATATAAATTATGAAGAACATTGCATGTTTATCAATGCACCCAAGTACTGGAATCAGAGAGTTGCCAAACATATTCCGTCTCTCGTGAATGTTCCTCCTTCTAAACGTAAACTCAAACAATTTACGAACAAGCTGATTATGGACAATTACTGATTATTGACTCAGTGATCTGGTTGATGGTGACAATGTTGACAATGTTGATGGTAATGATAGTTGATAGCACCAATGATGATAGTTCATTGTGACAATATCACGTGTACTTGGCTCGGCTGATTTCCTCGGCTCATCATCTCCTTATTTTTATTATTTTTGTTATTAATTTTTTATTAATTTGATCTGTAATGATCTACTTTTGTTTTGGTTGACCAAAAATTGAAACGATGACTTTTTTCTTTTCTTTACTTCACAATTGTTCTTAGCTGCATGACTTGGAATTATTTTTAATTTATTCAGTGGTTGAGACAGGATTCTTCCTTCCACCCTGAAAATATCATTTTTTGCAACGGTTTTTGTGATGTTCTGCATATTCTGTTTCGAGTGTGAAATAAACTTTCTTCTTTCAAAAAACATATCAAGGGAAACTTTAAGAATTGTCGATTTTTTTAAGTAACAGACAACAGATAGTAAAATATAACGATGTGTGCTCTGGCAGCATTGTGCTCGAAATGGGAGTACCGCAGGGGTCAATTATCGGTCCGTTCCTGTTTCTGATCTACATTAACGATATATGTACAGTGGTTGTTGACGCGTAACTTCTCTTATTTGCAGATGACACCTTTCTTTTAACCTCATCACCTAATATTATGTCGTTGGAAGCCACCGCCAACAACATTATTTCAAATATTTCGGAATGGCTAACCTATAACCGTCTTTCATTGAATATGTGCGAAACTGTATAACAAGTTTATGGTTGGATTAAAAATATTGAAATTCAAGAATATAACGATGCAAATCTACGAAATACCTGGGTGTATATATAGACGATGACATGTCATTTTCCTCTCACAAAAATTACATTTGCAAGATTGTTTCAAGAAATATTGCAATTATGTCCAGACTTTAGTATACTTTTCCATCTCGTATTTCACTCCTTCTTTACAATTGACTGGTTCTTCCCTATCTTTTATATTGCTCAATGATCTGGGGCTTAGACTCTTCTTCTTCATTTGATCGAGTGAGGATTTTGCAGAAAAGGATAATTAGCACCATCAATAAGGCGCACTTTTTATCCCATACTTCACCTATGTTTAGCTCCCTAAATATTCTCAAATTTGATGATATAGTTAAATCTCAGCTATTGATCATGCTTTTCAATTTTTTGAACCATAACTTGCCAAGCCCTCTACAGAAGACCTTCTCTCTAAAAACAAGAACTTTAATACCAGAAACACTCAACATTTCACTCAAACCTATACCAAGCATACTTTTTAGACTCATTCTCCATCTGTGCGGCACCAATCGTCTGGAATGATATTATATCGGCAAAAATATCAAATTTTATTGATTTACTTTAGAAAAAAACAAATCAAAATTATGAAAAACAAAATTATTTCAGCAAGATTATTTGCAAACCATTTGTAATTATTTTCATTCTTTTAATTAATTTAATTTGATTATATATTATGTTTCCTTTCCTTATTTCCAGATATTGCGTCAAATACTTCGATTATATCTTATAAGATTTGTGTTGTTGTCTTTGTGTACATATGAACATTGTTTGTCTCATGTTTCTTGTGTTGTGTGGGATCTCGGGAGATTGAGACAGCTTTGTCGTTACGTCTTTCGGGTCCCACACGGCATCTCGATATACAATTATGACAGTGTTCATGTGTATGTTTATATGTGATAATTAGGGTGACCTTTTGGTGCGCTAAAAATAAAGAAAAGTTGCGCTAAAAAATCCTAAAAGTTCGCTAAAAAGTTGCACTTAAAATTTTGCAAACATTTCACTAAAACATTTAATGGTAGTGATAATCACTGACTTATGAAAAACATACTTTTGTGAGGAAAATTTGTACTTTTTACAGTACTATAACTATAACTACAATACGTTTTGAGCACTCGCGGTTGTGCTAGGATTGCATGCTTCATGAGCTTCAACTGTCACCTCACTGGCGATTTGGATGCGCTAAAAATCGCAAATAGTTGTGCTAAAAAGCTGAGCTCAATGCTTCGCTAAAAATTGTCAATTTTCAATAATAGGATAATAAAATTTAAACACTGAAATAACACTTTGATAGCTTCACGTTTTTGTTTCTACTAAATTATGCATTTTGAACATTCGCGGTTGCGTTAAGATTGTGTGTTTCTCATGCTTGTCTAGTCTGTCGAGTCTGGCGCACTGGTGCCTGGTAGTGGCATTTAAATCTACAATATAATTTGATAGACTCACACGATGTTAATTTTCTTAAATGTTCCAAGGTCTAAACAGATTTTGCAGATAAAACATTATTTCATTATGCGGTTATATTATTCAAGTACTCTTGATCTAACTAGTTGCTCTAAGGTTGCTCGAAAAGTATAAAAATTAATGTATATATATATATATATATATATATATATGTGTGTGTGTGTATGTGTGTGTGTCCGTATGCAGTGTTATGCACACGCAGGATGTCTAGCACCACACACGAACACAATGTTCACACACCTTCCAGATACATGTTTACCGAGTTTATGTTGACAATACATGAACATTTGCAGCATTGTACACCTTTACAACTGACAATTTTTCTTGATAGTGTGAAACAATTGTTCTAAAAGTTCAAATTTGTCTTAAATCTAAATAGTTGCTTTTAAAAATGGAAAAGTTACAAAAGTTGCGGTAAAAACAAAAAGTTGCAAAAGTTGCGCTAAAAACAAAAAGTTGCGCTAAAAACAAAAAGTTGCAAAAAGTTGCATTTATAACTTATTTCATAATTACCTCAGATCAATAAAATATTTGTTTTTGGGCTCCTTGTGATGATCAGATTCTATGATAAAAAAGTTGCATTTGCAACAAAAGGTCACCCTAGTGATAATACCTTTTGTTGTTTGAAAAACCTCTTGTATATGAAATTTCCTGCTGGTATAAGCGGCTGGTTAAACAACTTGATTTAAACTGTTTTTAAACCTTTTTTCAAAATAATTTTTTTTTAAAACGTAGATGATTTCGATGATGTCGAGATTTTGAAAAAATTGTCCGCAGAACAATGCAAGTTAAAACAAATTATACCAAGTGTTTTTTCATTATTAACCTTTTTTGACATCGGATTTATGGATGATGACTCCTTTGATGTAGTTATTTGTTTTCAAATACCTTCTTTTACATTATATATATTTCGTCAGTTGTTATTTTCCTACACGGAAAGAAACCCCTGGTCAGGATTGCCACTACGAATAATGCGATCCGCTTTTATTCGTTGACTCATTAGGGGCAATAAGTTTGCGTGTATATTTGTAGTTTGTGTGTGAATATTTGCAGTGTTTGTACTTTTATACTTGCAAATAATTGATATGTTGAAAAAATGAAGCTGAAGATATAATTGTAAGCATCATAGTGCATAAAGTTATCATCAACGTAGTTTATTTCTGGAAGAAAAAGGATTTTGTGTAAATATAATAACATTTATGCCACTTGTTTTCTTAAATTGTTTCAGGTTTATAACAGAAAAAATCGGTTTTCAAACACTGTTTTTTGCATAATGATTAACTCAATAATTGAATGTAATTTATCTTTACCTAGAAGTGCAGCACAGTACCGTACGAACAATAATGTTAGGTCTTTCGGACACATTATGTCAATTTTACTGTGCATATTTAATTATTATTGAATTTGATAGGACCACTAATAGCATGAATAACTTATATGTTGATAAACAATGCATTTAACATCCCAAATATATCATTTCTATGATTAAATTTTTTGCATTACAAAAAAACCCAAAAAAGAACGTGTTTTCTTTGGTCGAGGTTTTTAGCCAAAACTGTTTTTAAAACATCGTTTTTTAGGTCGCATCTCTGCTCGTGGCACTTTATTAATTACAATCAATGGCGGTGCCAAGGTGAGAGGTGGCTTAAAGTGGCTGAAGTTTATCCCTCAAATGTTCAATGACCCTCCTGAGCCCCCAACAATCCTGAGGATGAACATTTCAAGTGTATTTCCTCATGTTGCTCCAAGCCCGACATATTCTTCTTTAGCCCCTTCTCAGCTTTCCACCGGCACAATCCCGGCGCTGTCACTGCTTGTAGCTAAATTATTGCGCATTTGAACGCAGCAGTAGAGAAGGCGAATTTTGCGGGGGCAAAGCCTCACTGTCCCGGCTGGCACACCGCACACGGCTTATCTCGCAGTCACGGCCAGAACAGAGCGACTACAAGCGCACACGAAACCCGCCTTGCGACATTGTAGACAGTACAGTGCTGTGTGAAGCTGACTTGCATATAGTAATGTAGGTAATAACGTGGCTGAATTAATTATCTTTTTATACGCCATTACATATGGCGTTTATATATTATTTTATTTATATGGTTGATGAAAATATTTCGAATATGGTTGAAAAAATTCAAAATGACACTGGCAGTGACTGAGGCGAATTCAAGACAAAAATTGGTGTCTCTGAAAAACAGCCATTTCACTTGTAAAATGTATTAGTTAGCGATATGTTCTTCAGTACTGTCAAACATCACATCAAAAGTGCGTTCATTCGTCTGTTAAACAATGTTAACTCGTCAAAACTGCGCTGCATTCAAAGCTACAAGGAAATAAATCACAAAAAATGGTTTGACCTAGGAAAATGTTTTAAATAAAATTCTTGTGGCGAGGAATATTCTAATATACACTTAACACTTGAAAACATATGTAGGCAAAAATAATATATAAAAACATAGATAAAAATCAACCGATGTTGAAGATAATAAAGTCAGGCGAAAACAGGAAAATTTCACAAAATTTCGCAGTCTAAAGTGAAATAAAACTAAACGAACATGGCTGTGAAAAATTTCTCATTTTTGGTAAAATTCAGCGGCCGAGAAACATTTTGCGAGAAAAACACGGCTTATTACTTGTCGACTGTGTCAAACAAAAACACACACTATTGATGTCGTGACTGCGTTGAGGCTAAACTGCTACTGTTATCAATTAGACGAACGAAATGGCAGTTATATATATATATATATATATATATATATATATATATAGAGAGAGAGAGAAAGAGAGATAGATATAGTAGAAATGATTGGCGGTTGCGTATTGTCGTGTTAACATGATATTGTGTTAGTGTTATGATCAGCTGTGTTGGTATGAAACCTGTCAGCCAGCCAGTTTGTTATTGACTCGGTACCAGCTGCTCGTGTAGATAGTCCCCGGCTCGATATCTCCACCCTCGCTGGATTTTCTCCACGTTCCATCTATCAGGCAATAAGCAAGCCCCACACATTGGTCATCCACACTAGCTCAGCTGACCATTCATATCATGTGTACGCGTGTGTGTGTGTATGTCACGTGGGATCTGTACCGTGTTAATCAGGGTTTCTCATCCGGTGGTGTAGGTCTGGTTCCTAAGGGGTGCGAGCTCGTTTGATGTGTAAATTTAAAATTACATATTTTAATACATGCTTAATTTTTTTATAGTTTTCGCTTAGTCCTCTTAAACAGTGTGCGAAGTGATATATCTAAGTATATTTTTCTCATGTAGAGATAAGGTTGAAAAACTGGGGCTGCAAGAACTGACTACTGATTTGAAACTGATAATAACACTTTCTTGTGTGTGTGTGTCTTTGTGTGCTGGCCTCGATTCCTCGACTATTCTTAATAAGAGGTTTCATTTTTTCATGTGCGACTGTACTTGTGCATTTAAGACAATGCGCGTATAATTGTCGCGTTATTAGGAGTATGTTAGAATGAACTGTGCGCGTGAGAGAGCAGTGATGAACTACAGTTGGACAGTTGCTGGTCTCCTGCCTGTCACTTGGAGTCCACTGTTAACACACTGCTGCTGTTGTTGTTGCAAAGTGCTGCGTTGTTGACGTTGACATTGCAGGTGCGACTGGGTGGCGACTGGCTGGCGACAAGGCCATCACAGACAGTCACTGAGTCACACCGCTCCATACGGTCTGTCCTCTCCTCACTCTGTCCTGCCGATCCGCCACTCTGCTTTCACACCAACAATCATATATGCCGCAAAACCGCTATTTGAACGGCACTTCGGGGCAATAATTGAATAATTGAGAACGGCATGCCGCAAAAGAACTTTGCATTGATTAATTGCTCTCTCTTGACAATAACTGTGGCTGACTGATTTTTATTAGTGAATTTGATGGGTTGGGAATTTTATGTGATCAATTGAACAATATTTCTTCACATAAAATGCCGTTTTAAGCGAAAATAACATGAATTAACATTTGCACAGAAGTTTTTATATATACGTCTAATATATCATATAATATCGTCTAATATATATAATGTCTAATATATATGCCTAATATATATAATGTCTAATATATATGCCTAATATATATAATGTCTAATATATATGCCTAATATATATAATGTCTAATATATATGCCTAATATATATAATGTCTAATATATACAATGTCTAATATATATAATGTCTAATATATATAATGTCTAAATATATAATTGTTTATGTTGTGCTTTTAATAAATTTGTCTTGTTAATAACTGTAATAACAGATCACGGATTTAACATGTTATGATACACTCGAACATTGTATATAGGTTTAATATTAACGCCAGCAACGCTAACAATGGAAATATAGCAACGTTCCTAATGGCTTCTCAAGTCTGGACACGAAGAGCGTATCACGGTGTTATATTCCTGGTTAACTACCATATGCGTTGTGGTTGTGGATATATTGGTGTGATTCAATCACTTCAAGCTAGATACACGTGGCATTGGTTTTTTGGGAATGCAGGATCGTACATGTACTTCATATTTATATTTTGGGAAATTATTCTGTATATATTGCTCAAATGGGATCTGTCTGTACTGTATCGTCACGCTCAAAGGGTTAAAGGAATTCAGCGTGAAGTCGAATTTTCCCAGAAAAACATGTCTGATAGGAAGAGAATGTGTTGCGTCACATGTGAGAAAAACGTGTCCGCTGGTCACAAGTCGCAGCTCAACACAACAAATCGGTTGCTCACTCGAAAAGCATCATATCAACTATACATGCAGAATCGAACCATGGGATCATCGCCTCGGAGCAAAAGTCCAAAATGACACCCCTACAGTGGCCCCTCTTCCATGAACATTTCGAGTGTGGTTTCTCATGTTTCGCATAGCCCCGCATATTTTTCCTTAGTCCTCCTCAACTCCCCTCACCGTAAGAATCCTGTCGCCGCCACTGCACTCCAACATAATCGGAAGGGCCCAATCAAGGTGGAAGTTTTGCCACGTACTACGAAAATGTCGCCTCCCTGAGGGTGGGTCCATTGGGATGTCGCTGGATACATGCTTAAATTGCAAATAATACAGGAAAGAGTCCGAAATTCATATATTATATGAAAATTTAATAACATATTTTGGGTTTTTTGACAACATATTTAGGCATTTTTCTTCACATAATAAAAACATAAAACGCCAAAAATTATCACAAAATTCCCAACTCTAGTGATTACTAACCAGTGATCAGCCTGTATTTGCGTCTTTTGTTAAATTAATATTCATACGTTGAATTCATGCTCACTAGTTGAGAGCAGAGATAAGCGTGGGTGCAAGCAGTTATTACCGCGGGAGAATGGCTGGACGGTGGCGCCGTGCCGAGTCGGTATATGTTGACAGTGTGAGCGGTCTGGAAGTGCACCATCATGTCCCAGCCGCTGGTGAACACGTCACGACACAGGGCGCAACTGATGTGCACGCGACCCGATTCTGTCATCATAAAACATCGCCTTCATTCTGCATGAAACAACTGGCTGCTTAGAAGAAAGAGAGTCGGGGAAAAGAATAGAGATTTTGTGAGTCATGGTGACCACTAGTTACCAGACTGATTTTGACCAAGTTAGCTTAATATTGTGGCTTGATGTCAGGGTGATTTGTACAGCGCTTTTGTGTGAGCAACTCATGTTCCTATGCAAAACACTCCTCCATTCCGACAATATCGCTTTTGTCCTATCGAAATAGTACTTTAAAATGGCAAATTTGAATTTTTGCACGATATAACTATACATGAGCACGTCAGACACCGTCTGATGAGAATCCAATGATCACATCATCACCAGAACTGTCAAAAATTAATAAAGTTACTTTTTTCCTAAAAGTAACTTTTTCATAACCTACCTAGAACTGCATGAAAAAGTTGTGTACGATAATTATTAAAAACGTTATTAGGTTACCAAAAGTTACTTTTTCATCGTTAGGCTACTTGTTTTGCTTTTAGATTATTTTTTATCGTCAGTTTACCTTTTGTTGTTTTTCTTGTTATTAGGTGACTTTTCCACCGAGTTTGGTAACTTTTTTCAGATAATTAATCAATCAATCAAATGTATTTGCCATTCAGAACAGAACAGAAAACATATTGACAAAATTTCGTAATTGGCGAGGCATAAGAAGCTTTTAGGGCTTGTGCTGCCTCAAAACAAGAACATATAAACAATACAAGAAACACATATGTACAGGGAAACAAGATTCATCCGAGAAGGTGGCGGTGAGGACCCATCAATGTCAATCTTAATTTAATATTGTCTCAAATAATGACTGTACAATTATCTTTTTAATTCTGACATCTTTCGTATTTTATTCAGTGACGCTGATAATTGGTTCCATACTTTTTTCCCGCTGTGGAAAAAACTCAATTTTTTTGCTTTTGTGCGTGTAAATGCTATTGTGAATTGTTCCCGGTGTCTCGTACTCAATGCAAATTTATCTTGGATATTGCTGGGCAATTTCATAGTATACGCCTGGTGCATTCTTATCAGTTTAGTATTTGACTAGATCAAGGAGTTTCAATATTTTCAGCTGTTTGAAAAGAGGCGACGTGTTCTCATGCTATTTTTTGTTAGAAATCAGTCTAATAGCTCTTTTCTGAGCAAGTATGATGACTGTTAAATTGGAAACATATGCTTTAATCACATACTGTATGTATGGTTTGAACAGTCATATATTTGTTTAGGTGTCATCGTATCAAATACATACCGAGTTTTACGTAGAACAAAGTTTATTCTGCTCAGGTTAGAGTTAACCTTGTTAATTTGTTCGTTCCAATTGGGTTTATTGTCCACAATGTTTCCTAGAAAGGTGATAAGAGAAAAAATCGATGATAAGAGGCACAACAACGATATAAATCAGGATCAAATAGGAAAAAAGATGGAATGTCAATTCTGAAATGAGAGATCAAGAAATGTCAAAATTTTGGCTGTTAAGCTTAACAATTGATATTCATACGTTTTGGGTACGCAGGATAGTATCATTCCATTTTAGGAAATGCCCACGAACCGGAGAGTGTCGCGGGATGTTTGGAGCGTGGGATAGTACGATGTGTGAGCTCTCTACACCAGATACTGTACTGTAGCACTTGACAGTACGCATTTACTTGAACAGGAATTAGCACGTGATTTTCAGAACGTGAGATACAGTCAAACTTCGTTACTATGACACCTCGCTACTACGACAGTCTCGCTACTCTGACACTTTTTGTTCGGCTCAGACACAATTCCGTACAAAATGAAATTTACTATGACACCCCTGCTCTCGCTACTATGACAGGCCAGGTGACCTATCGGATAAGTGTTGATATATAGGTATGCTCGACAGGTCCTCCATAATAAGCAGAATATCTGCAAAGTTGCGAAGTTGCTCAACTGCAAAGTTGTTGTTGGTAAACTTGGGCGGTGGAATGCTGCAAGTGTTAGTGTGAGGACACGATTGTATGGAGCATCTTTCTGCGTTGGTGTTGCAGGTGCTGTGCTCGGTTGTAGAGACTTTATCGTGTTCACTTTTCTTTCTTTTGTCGCTTTTGTACGAGCACACCACACTTTACTATATGTTGACTCAGAAGTTGAAAACGCAATACAGAAACTACATATAGTGTCAGATCAGAAGCGCAAGCGAACCGACTTTACGATGAAGGAGAAGAAAGATATCGTTGATGATGCGAAGAAGGAGCCGAATCTGTCCAAGCTGGCCAGGGAGATGAGGAAAGAATGGGGTGTTGAAGTTAAGAGAACCACCGTGATGGGCATTCTGAGAACCGCCGTGATGGGCGCAAGAAGGATGCAATTGAGAAGGCCTTTATAGCTGGAGATCCATCGAAGCGCATGAAGCTGACGCAGGCTCACGAACCGAAGCTCGATGAGGGGCTCTTAAGTGGTTGAAGCAAGCAAGAGGACAGAATCTGCCTGTCGGCGGCGGTCTGATAAAAAAGAAAGCGATTAAGCTGGCCGAGCTGATGCACATTCTGAATTTTATGGCAAGCGACGGTTGGCTGGACAATTTCAAGAAGCACCATGACGTCACGCTCAGTACAGTGCAGGGCGAAGCTGGATCAGTGGACTTGCAATCCCCTTTTGAGTGGCAACAACAGGTTATCCAGCCCTTGCTCGGGCGGTTCTCAGGAGACGACGTCTTCAATATGGACGGGACTGGACTCTTCTATCAGCTGCTTCCATACAAGACCATTATATTTAGAGGAGAGCGGCGCACTGGAGGAAAAAATAGCAAGCAAAGGATCACTCTTTTGGTCGGGGTAAACATGAGCGGCAGCGAAAAACTTCCTCTTCTAGGGATCGGCAATTGAAAAAAACATATTACCTTCAAAAACAACGATATCCCAATCAAGTACAAGGCGAACTTGAATTCGTGGATGACGGAAAGATTTTCGAGGAGATGTTGCGGGCGTGGGACGGACGACTCGGCCAGTAAGGACGCAGGGTGCTGCTCTGTCTCGATTATTTCTCTGGCCACCTTGGCGAGCTCCAACTGGACAACATCCAATTGACGTTCTTCCCACCCAACACGGCAGCCAACTTTCAACCAATGGATCCAGGAATCATACACAACCTCTAAATACACTACAAAATGTTCCTTCTGCGCCGCCGACTTGAGGCCATGGACATGGACAAGGACTTCAAGTTCACACTGCCCGACGTTTTACACGTCGCCCGGCGTGCTTGAGAGCAAGTCAGCGAGTCGACGGTCAGGAACTTCTTCGCGAAGGCCAAATTTCTCGAAGAGGAGATCGGAACTGAACCACAAGATGCTAAGCTACTCCATATCTGGGAAGCTCTGCCTGCGGAAGAGAAGATGCACGAAAACGAGGAAATCAAGCTGTGTGACTTTCTCGAAGTCGACGAGCGCCTCGCGACTGGCGTTTCTTTGTCGCTAGAGGAGATTACGGAGGAGATTATGGAAGAGCCGGGGGAAAGCGAAGACGGCGAGGTAACTGTAGAGGATGAAATCGTTACGTTCGAGGAAGCCCAGCGCGCATGGAGCACTTTACGAAATTTCATGCAGCAGAGAAGCGGGAAGCCCTGTGTGATGCAGGCGTGCGATCGGCTAGACAACGAGCTACATGAAATCCGCCGGAAGAAGATACGCCAACAAACTATTCCTGATTGTTTTCGCGCCTGTTGATCACGTTATTGAAAGAATATAACCATTTTACAAACTCTACTATACGACTCGCGCTACTATGACAGTCTCGCTGCTGTAACACTTTTGCTCGGCCTCAACGGGTGTCATAGTAACGAGATTTGATTGTAGTGCCACTATTCCACGTTTGACCTCATGCGATAAAACAGTACCCCTTATCATAAGACTGAGTGCAGGGTGCTTCCATGAGGACGGGGGCATTCACACATGCAGTGTTTACGCTCACACAAATATACAGTCTGTAGCACGTGCATCTGTGATAGGGTCGGCTCAAAAAGTCCCACTGAAACAATATGAACATTGTTGCTAGCATTACTAAAAATAATTATATTAGCAAGTAGCGTATTTCTCCTTTGTATTGGCTTTCCACTTTGAAATCACATTTTGATGGTTATGTTCCTTTTCACGATGTTAGCCAAATAATATTAAATAACTTTTGGTGTTTTGTTGTCAAAATGGTACCAGATCGGAAAGGGTGAGAAAATGGTTCCAAATCAGAGAGAAGGTAATCATCACTTAATGATGAGTAGGGCTGTCAAAAAAATTAGCCTAAAAATAAAAAAAGTAATATATTTTCGAGAAAAATTAACCTAAAAATAACATGATCACTAAAAAAGGTCAATTTCTTTATACAGTTCTGAATGAGGAAAATAACCAGTCCCTCTTTTACATCCTCTCCCCGTTTTGGTACCATTTTTCCATCCTCTCCGATATGGTACCATTTTTACAACAAACCACCAAAAGTTAATTAACATTATTTGGTTAACATCGCAAAAACTATCAAAATGTACCATCAAAATGTACCAAACCATCAAAAGCAAATACAAAGGTGAAATACACTACTTGCTAATGTAATAATTTTAGTAATGATAGCAACAATCTTCATGTTGTTTCAGTGGGACTTTTTTTGAGGCGACCCTTTCAAATATACATGTGCTACCGAGTGTATATTTATGTAAACCAAGGACTACTAAGTACTATATTTATTAAGCGTGAGGGTGAACACTGCATGTGTGAATACCCCCTCTTCATGTTAGCACCCTGCATAGGGGTCTTATGATAGGGGGTACTGTTTCGTCGTTTGATGTCAAACGTGGGAAAGTGGCGCTATCTCACGTTCTTAAACTCACGTGCTACATGCTGTCCAGGTAATTGCTTATTGACAAGTGCTACCGTATCTGGTATAGAGTTCACACCTCGTACTATCCCACGCTTCAAACATCTCGTGACGCCCTCCGGTTCGTGGACATTTGCTAAAATGCAATGACACTATCCTGCGCACCCAAAAACGTATGAATATCGAGTAGCACAGATATTTATTCAAAAATCAATTGCTAAATCATAACAATCAAAATTTTGACATTTTTTGATCTTCAGACTTCACATTCGATCTCTTTTCCTAATTGATCCTGATTTATACCATTTTTGTGCCTTTATATTTGCAAAAAGTTACTAGACTCGGTGGAAAAATGACCTAATAAATAAAATATAACAAAAGGTAATCTGACTATATACAAAATTAACTTAAAAGTCAATAAAGCAACCTAACGATAAAAAAGTGACCTTTAGGTGAAAAAGTACGTATATTAACTTTTGACAGCCCCAATGATGGGGCGTGTGCGACACAATACATTATAATTGAACAAATGGTGAAGTGTACCTTGAAGCGGGGCTGTTTGACTGCACTTGCAAACAAAACGCAGTTTGCACGCTGATCGTTTGTGATCAATCATATCCATGACGTCGCCGAATAATTCCCGACATTGACCACAGATCAGTACATCAGGACTGCCTGCTCACAAAATCACCAATCAACGTACAATGTAACGATCACTGTAGAAGCAGCTAGGTGCTAAATTTCGCTACTGATTCCCGCTAGTACCATGTGAATACCAATATCGAGTCACTCAGCTCCTCTTGCATCGCCATCGCCACCATTCTGAGTATAATTAGCGGCGCCATTTTTATTTGAATTCGTGCGAAAATGGAAAAATGTCCGCTAAAGTGGACTCCAATTTATATTTTAAACAATGCATCTTAATAACCTGTTAATAAAATCACCAGATAATCACTGTATTTCCTCTACCCACATCTACATGATATATTTTGTAATTCACAGAATGCTTAAATTGATTATTGCACTGGAAAATATTTAAAGACATTTATGTTGTAAAGTTTACCATGTTGTATTCTGTTTAAGAGTGCGCCGTCAAAACTAAACCAGTTTTACAATATTTAGCAATATTTTGCACTATTTTCAACTTGTCGCACATCAGATGAGTGGAGGGTTTTTCAATTGCTTCACTGAGAGCAGCGATTTTCTGCCTGCACTGGCCCACTTGCCACACAAACAGGAGTCTCAGTGTGAAGATGGAGAAAAAGTCATTGGAAAGTGACGGCGGGAGGAATGAAGCCGCTTTCTCGTCGAAATTGCCGCAAACACCCACTAATCCTTCCATCTATCCATGACGAGCCGTTAATCTGTCAATTTCACACGGCAAACAGTGCAATGACGCTCGTGCACGCGCACACTGCAGCAGGATAATGTGCTGGTGATGCTGCCTGCGGTGCGATCCTCACGCACCAGTATATCATTGCGCCTCCGTTTCCCACGGTGCTCACACAGACATATCGGCCGGGATTATCTGCTGAGGCGCTGCACAATAGTGTACATCTGGACTGCAATTGTGCTGCATATAAACGGCGGCATAATGCATATTCATCGATAAATGATTGCCCATGATTGTAGATTATTGGGATTGTAGATTGAGGATTATTAAAAATGAATGTGAATTTAATTATTGTTCAAAATGAATTTTCATGAATATTCTGAATTATTTTAGTTTTTTACCAGCTGCAGTTCATTCAATGAAGCCAGAAGTTTCAGTTTCAGTTTGTCTTCAAAATCATTGCATGAAGAAGTATGAAGTATGCAAATCCGCATATGTAAGATTTTTCATACATACACTCATACTTATGAATGCGTAAAATTTTGTGCCGCGTTTTATATGTTCATTTTTGATGAATATCCAAGAAATCGTATGATAATCAAAATGAATTTCATGCCACGTATTTCGCCTACTCGCTTATTGAAATTTTCAAGCAATTTTCAGCAAGAGAAGCTCCGCATTGAATTGCTTGAATGAATTGAACTGATAACAATTTGTTTGTTGATTAATTACTCTTGAATTTTGTACATTAACTGGACAATTATCAAATGTCTGCTGTGGTTGTACTGGTCGTGTGTCCAGCAATACCGACATGTCGTGCGGCACAGTATGACAGCGCTGTTTGCCACAAACTTTGCTTGAGACAAATCGTACAGCAGCGCGGCCACAAACTGCGAGAATAAACAATTGTACAACTCACTGTACGTCTTGAGGTTGTCCAGACATATCACGGACCGATGCTCAGTGCCCGGTAGTTCTGTACTGCTCAGTTTTCCACTAGACTTGACAACATCCACGCTGTCGTCACAACATCTCTCGGCCGCACACATGCCCGATTTATCAGCACAATTGACGTCGACTTGTGGTGAACACGGTCTGCAAGCAACGACAACACAACACAACAATATGTACCGTGTGTATAATTATGTTTCATAGACGTTAAGTCTTTATATTATGTCACAATTATGCCACTATGATGCGCGGATTTTTAAGAAAATATAATAAACATTGCATTGTGCAGCAATCAGTTTTGTATTTATATATATATATATATATATATATATATATATATATATATATATAACGCAAAGCACACAGAATGTATATTTAAAAAAACTGAATATATGTTAATATACTAATGAATATTTCGTGAATTAACGCTACAATACACTTGAAAGCTATACAATTATAACCTCATTAACTGAAGCAGTTTTTTGCTGCACACGCATTACGCCAATACCAAGTGTAGTGTAATTTGGGGAAATCCCAAAGTGGGTGTTGGCAGTTCTAAATTAATGTTGTGTGTTGCGTATTTGGATGCTTTGATTCAGATGAGTGCGTGTGTTCGTGATTAAGTGGTCGTTTGTTACATATAGCCAAGTTCTTGATGTTTATTCTCGAATATCGCCGATATCCTAGAACAGATGTTGATTTAATTAGAGGTGAAGTAACAAGACTGCTGAATGAAGGAATAATAACACCTAGCCGCAGTGCCTGGAGAGCACAAGTAGTGGTCTTCAAGCAGAACACCAAGAAAAGGTTGGTCATAGACTACTCACAGACCATAAATCGTTTCACCAACTGGGTTGCATATTCAATGCCTGGTATCATTGAAACTGTGGAGAAAGTTTACAAACACAGTTATTTCGGTACAATTGACTTGGAAGCAGCGTATCACCAGATTCCTGTCCGAGATGTTGACCCACTTTACACCGCATTCGAGGCGAACGGAAAATTTTACGAATTTACGCGGTTTCCGTTCGGAGTAACCAACGGAGCGACCTGTTTTCAACAGACACTAGACGAGATCATTGAGAAAGAAAACCTGGAGGCGACATTCGCATACATAGATGATATTACGATATGTGGACGTACGTTGGAAGAACACAACCGCAACTTGCGCCGATTCAAATCGGTCGCTGCGAAATATGGTCTCACGGTAAACGAAGAGAAGTGCGTGTATTCACAGGAATCCGTTTCACTCCTTGGTCACGTCATCACGAAAGGTGAAATAAAACCGGACCCTGAACGTATGAAAGCGTTAATCGAAATGAAGGAGCCCCACAACTTGCCGAGTCTTAAGAGAACCATGGGGCTACTGTCTCACTACGCCAAGTGGGTGCCAAAATTTTCGCAAAAAGTTCGTCCGCTCATATCGACACTAAGTTTTCTTTAGTCAAAATTAGCTTCGGAAACTTTGCACGCCTTGAAGAGTGAAATAGCCGATGCTTCACTTTCTGGAATAAACGATGACATGATATTTACTGTGGAAACCGATGCTTCAGCTGACGCTATAGCCGCCTCATTGACTCAGGAAGGGAAACCAGTGGCCTTCTTTTCGCGATCATTGTCAGATTCAGAAAAACGACAGTCTACGGTAGACCGGGAGGCGTGTGCCATCGTAGAAGCACTAAATAAATGGCGCCATTTTCTGCTGGGCCGCAGATTTAAGCTGTTAACAGATCAACAGTCGGTAAGATTTATGTTTGATACCAAAAATCATGGTTGAATAAGAAATGAGAAGGTCATGAGATGGAGACTGGAACTCAGCTGTTTTAACTTCGACCTAATATACAGGCCTGGCGGGCGAAACCATGTGGCAGACGCCCTTTATCTTGCATCTGGAATTGTATCATCAATGACAAATTTATGCGATTTAAAACGTGTTCAGGTGACTCTGTGTCATCCCGGAGTGCAACGAATGTATCACCTTGTACGCCAAAGAAATTTACCATTTTCAATGGACGAGATTCGTTCGGTGACCCGAAAATGCGAAGTGTGCGCGAAAATCAAACCGAGATTTATCAATAAGACCGGAACGCTAATAAAGGCCACGCGACCGTTTGAACGATTGTCGATAGATTACAAAGGACCATAAGTATATTTTGAATATAGTTGATGAGTGTAGTAGATTCTCATTCGCAGTCGCGACCCAGGATACGTCGGCCGCTACTACAATCAAGTGTCTTTGTTCATTGTTCTCTGTTAGGGGACTACCTGAGTATGTCCATTCGGATAGGGGGCCGGCATTTGTATCGACTGAATACCAGACGTTTATGCATGAAAAGGGTGTGGCTACTAGTTACTCTTCTTCCTATAACCCTCGCGGTAATGGGCAAGTCGAAAGGGCGAATGGCACTTTGTGGCGGACGATAAGATTAGCGCTCGCATCTCGTGATCTACCGATTGAGGCGTGTGAGTCAGTACTTGACGATGCGCTACACAGCATGAGATCTTTGCTGTGTGTAGCCACCAACGAGACCCCACATGAACGGATGTTTATTCATCCTCGAAAGGCGATGTACGGTGAAGCTCTTCCATCATGGCTGAAAGTGAAGGAAAACGCTTTGCTCAAACGCTCTCTGAGAAGGTCGAAATACGAACCTGATACAGAGGAAGTACGAGTTTTACATGTAAATCCTCAGTGGGTGAAAGTGCTCCACGCAGACGGAAAGGAGTCAACTGTTCCGTTCAGACATCTGGCGCCGACGGGTGGAGAGAGCGTTCGTGGTGAAAACTTACCTGTTGAGACGTAGCAAGCGGAGCATCTGGGCGGCCCAACTAAAGCAAATCCAGTCGTGGAGAATTTACCTCAACAAACCGTGGAGAATGCAGAACCCAGTCCAGGACCATATGATGGTCACATTGGCGTAGGTGACATTGGGTCGGGACCAGCCAAATCACTAACTCCGGAACCTCGCCGGTCGGGTTGTAATCGGCGTCAACCAGATTATTTGTCAGATTACGTCCGTTAACATCCATTATTTCCTAGACGTTTGCTTTGTGTGTTCATGTACGCCCCTTGAGGTTTCGCAGTCGTGTTGGTTTTGGTGGGGGAGAATGTAGTGTAATTTGGGGAAATCCCAAAGTTGGTGTTGGCAGTTCTATATTAATGTTGTGTGTTGCGTATTTGGATGCTTTGATTCAGATGAGTGTGTGTGTTCGTGATTGAGTGGTCGTTTGTTAAATATAGCCAAGTTCTTGATGTTTATTCTCGATTTGTGATGTAGATTTTCGATGTAGATTTGTGTTGATGCTTGGGGGATGACAGCCATCATCAGCATTAGTGTAGAAAGTTGACTCAGCTGGTCAATTGCATGAGATTTTCAACCATTTTGTGTCTATTCAATTATACAGATATATCACATACTCCAATGACAATTATATTGCGTATAATTGCATACAGACACATTTGTCGAGTTTTGTTATTTTTTGCTATGCTGATTTTGATGTCATACCCAATGAACTGAACTCACAAGATTTATCGGGGGTATAATTGGATATTCATACCTCCAGTCAATTTGTCGGGGGTAATTACCCCCATACCCCCCAGGATCTACGCCCATGCTATTTCCCAACAATTTGCTGTATATGCGCAAAACACGAGCATTTTAGCTGTCAAGAACAAACAGCTGAACTCATCGTGCGTGAAGGTGATCACACGATCACTCAATTAGCTCAGCAAGTGCAGAAACATGTTGGCTTAATGAGCGCCGCCAGAAAATGGCCAGTCTATGCATATTACCAGCAAATCCTCCTGGACTGTTGTATAATTTTGCGAATTACACACACACTGTACAATTGCAATTAAATAGTAGATCCACACTTCACATCATTAAAAAATCAATCATAAAGACAATATCCTTGAAGTTTTGAATTGCAAAAACCAATTACTAAAGTCAGCGATATTTTTAGCTTAAAAAACAAGACAGATCAGACAGGTGAAACTATCGTCAAATTATCATGAAGTATTGATCAAAGTGATTGGAAATGACGCAGAACATTCCGCACAACATTGTACCAGAATTGTGTAAATCCTAGTTTAAAATCTCTGCTCTGTTATTCTCAATTTTCACTCAATATTTGCTCTGTTTTCATATCTACTATGCTTTAATCTCTCCTTTGTCTTATTCCCTGCTCTGTTCTAATCTCTGCTTTGTTTTAGTTTCTGTTCTATTTTTTCACACAATTTTGACTAACATGAAAATGAATATTATTTGTGTGCCGTTGAGAATGACATCCAGCTTAGCGATTATAACATGACAATATATAAACCAGCTGTGAGGCGAAGTGTTGAGGATCTATACATGATATGACAAATTATATACGCCAGCATAGAATAAATAAATTAGTAAATCAATTAGTATTTTTAGTTAGAATTGCGAGTTTTTACAGGTGACGTTTGCTTGGTGGAGTTATTTCTGTGATAGTTGACAAGTTTGCCCCGCTGCCCGAGTCATTATGTGAACGTGTGGGGTGACAAAGTCTTCTACTTTGCTAATAAATCATCTGTGTAATTAATTGGTCGCGTTGCAGACCACTCTTGTGTGTGTGTGTGCGTGTGCGTGTGTGTGTGTGTGTGTGTTGTGCCAGTGATGTTGTGAGTGGGGGAAGGGGATATATTGGGCGAGGGTTGTGACTGATCGAACGTTTCGCCTCGTATCCAATGGCCAATTACGAGACCACAAAGGAAAACGCGGCCACCATTGCTAGCAGCAGTTACGAGTCATTGAGAAACGGACGGCCAGGGCTGCCAGGCGCCAATATTGCTGCAATGACCTCTCGCACGTGAACCATCGAGACTTGCACGAGATACAAACAAACGCCAAACGACGCGTGTAAACGACGCCCCGACAACATTCCGCGTGGCAAATGCCGACTGAAATGGCGTGCCAGCTCGTGCATATGCGGCCATTGTCAAATGTGAAATTGTATTGTGTGTGTATGTGTGTGCTCGTTTGTGTGTGTGTGTGTGCACTTGTCCGCGAATAGAATTGTGCCTAGTATTGTGTTGAATTGTTGCAACGTTAAGCTTCAACATTGTGCAATATGCACTGCAGCATTTAATCTGGAACATGGTGATGGCAAGGAGGGCTATGTTTGTCAAAGTGTGAATACTTGAGTAGATTTGGTGTATTGCAATATCATACTGCATGACCATTGTGAAAATAAACACAAAAACAGTACATTTACTGGCATATATCTGCTGATCAGGGTGATAACTGAATATTTCTCCATTATCACTCTGATAATAACAATACTAATAATGATAATGATTGTGTCGGTAATTTGTGCCGTACTTAATATATTAGAGATACACGTGATCTTATAACACGTGAATTTGTGGCGTAATTGTATTTTTGCTAGACAATGGAGCGTTGATGTTTTGTTTGGCAGTTGTGCGTTGCAGGTCGGCGCTAATTTAGTGCTAAATCAACTCGGCTGTAACTTGCAACACACAATTTGTTTGTTGCACTGACAAACTCGACAAATCTACGCAGACGCACACACTCGGCAGGTATAAAATGTATTGTCCAAGCAGTTGAGATCATTTCTCAGTGTGATGTTGGTGTGAGACAGGCTGTTATCTGGACTGCGTGAACATCTCGTCCTGAGCTATTTCACAATCTCGCCTCGAGCAAACGTCCGCTTATAATTGTTTTGCCAGCGAGATGCACACAGAGATGCAGCCTGACACCATCGCTTCAGATGTGTGTGTGTGTGTGTGTGTGTATGTGTGTGTGTGTGTGTGTGTGTGTGTGTGTGTGTGTGTGTGTGTGTGTGTGTGTGTGTGTGTGTGTGTGTGTGTGTGTGTGTGTGTGTGTGTGTGTGTGTGTGTGTGTGTGTGTGTGTGTGTGTGTGTGTGTGTGTGTATGTGTGTGTGTGTGTGTGTGTGCATGTCAGGTCACGTGTACAATTACGCCGCCCCATATGCCTTGCTATGAATCAGGTTTAATTTATTGATCCATCAGGCTTCTCTGAGGCACATTTTGCGAGAAGCTTTGTGAAAATTTTAACAGAAGGAATACAACAATTGCACCTGAACATCATCTGGTGAATTAAATGCAGTAATGAGGGTGACACCAATGCAAATTGAAATTAAGAGTCGACAATTTCCAAGCTCTTTTCATTTAACTGTTAATTCACCTGTGTCTCAATCGATGCTGTTTTCTTCCAATTAACCTAAAACCTCTACTTGAACGCCACATCTAATAAAACGGCGCCTTGTGGAGCAATTGATAAATAGAGCGGCACCCTGTAATTGAGAACGGCGCATCTAATTGAGCAACACATCTAATTGAACAACACTACGTAGGAAGGTTTCAAAAACAGAACGGCATGCCGTTCAAATAGAGGTATTACGGTGATTGATGATACAAGACCACTGAACAAACAACTGGCAAAATGGTGGTATCGTAAAGACACACAAAAGTTCAGTTCAGTGTTCTTGCCTGCTGTTATCATTGGCTGTGTCCGAGGTGTTGTTGGTCAAATTGGAGTTGTGAGGACTGGTTCCTGATGATGATGAACCGTGTTTATGATTCTGATGCTGTCGCTTTCTGATGGCCAGTGTAGGCTTGGGTTCTGCCACCATGTTCACGTCTGCAAGTGATATGCAACCACGTGCACCACATCAACACTCAATACATCGAATGTGCTTGCTCATACAGTATACACTATTAGTTTTACATTACATCCAGGCAAGTGCAGTGATAAGGCAAGAAGACAGGTAGTGCAGTGATAAGGCAAGAATACAGATAGTGCAGTGATAATGCAAGAGTACAGGTAGTGCAGTGATAAGGAAAGACACGCTGAAAATGAAATTTTCCCTCCGCCTCTCTTCTTCATTATATCTCTCTTTTATATATCTTACAATATAATATTATATATTACATATATATTACAGTTTTCACATCTATACAATTATACACAAAATACATATGTATTATATATTACAATATATATTAAATTACATCTCTCACGATCTTCACACGCACATACGCACACACATATACACAAACACACATACACACGCATACACACACATACGCATACACACACATATACACACATAGACGCACATACGCACACACATATACGCACATAGACACACATACACACACACACACACACACTCGTAGGCACACATACACAGTGGCGGATCCAGAGTGCAATTTTGGGAGAGGCTGAATTAAATTTAGGAAGGGGGCTGGATCTTGGCGGCGATCATTCATGTCCATGCATCATTATGCAACGTCTTGGCGATAATGCTTATACCAACAAATTACACAGACGGATATTTTCTTGACCTCTTTAGTGAATCTCTTGGTTATGAGGAGCTGCTTGAAACATTTTGGGGGTTTCAGCCCCCTGGCCTCCCCTCTGGATTGGCCAGTGCACACACACACACACACACACACACACACACACACACACGCTCTGTGGCGAATCATATGAGCTTGTGCTAATGCATGCTGCTAGAACGACTCATATATTGGCTAATTCAAGAGGCTGGTTCGTGCGAGAGCCGCGAGCTAATGCACTCACAGACCTAGTGTGGTCGTGAATGGCAGATTCAAGCGAGTATTGGCACACAGGCTGGTGAGTGTATTAAGTGCTCGACAAAATCAACTGCATTCCTCGGCAATTTGGCAGACTGAGCAGAAAATTGGCACAGAGAAGGAGAAATTTCGCAAAAACAGCCGTCATAAACAAGCTTTTAACATTTTTTATATTTATGTTCTTTCAAATTATATGAAGAAGCGCAATATCTATTTAACACATACTTTTGAAAATCTTCATCTAGATAAAAACTACACGCTAAACATTTATTTTTTCATAATTCAGCTTCAGTTTTTGAATATATAAGTTTAGACTCAGAACTCATAAGTAAAAAATAAATTGATAAGTGTAATTTTTTTATAAACCAACAATTTATTGAATTATTCATTTTGGTTTTATCACTCAAAAATTTGTTACAAAAATTCATTCGGTTGTATAATTATTTTGTTGATGCACTTTATTTTGTTTGAATAATATAAGCGGCTACTGAATTTTATCTTGATGAAATAGAGTTTGAACATTGTCAATACTTTTGGAAAGTGGGAAAGTGAAATTTTCACAATACGGGGGTTAAACATGTGCTTCAGTATGTGTGATGCATGTGCAATATCCATTGTATAAGCTTGAGAATCGGCGGGAAATCTTGTTGAATATCACAGAGACACGAACAGACAGGCAAATAAGATTTAGCGAGCGACAAGTACCAGTGCACCCGGTCACATCTACAATCTGATTGGTATATAATCCGTGATGATTGGCATGTGGTCGCCTCGTGAATGACAGTTATATTGCCGTTATACGGCATTGTGCTGGACATTATGTATGCAGAATAAGCGACAACATGCCACTTCAAGAATATTTGATATTTATGTGATACAAAATATATGATATAACATATAATATAATATTAGAACGCAAAATATATGATATTTATGTGATACAAAATATATGATAATTATGTGATACAAAATATATGATATTTATGTGATACAAAATATATGATATTTATGTGATACAAAATATATGATATAACATATAATATAATATTATAACACAAAATATATGATATTTATGTTATACAAAATATATGATATTTATGTTATACAAAATATATGATATTTATGTTATACAAAATATATGATATTTATGTTATACAAAATATATGATATTTATGTGATACAAAATATATGATATTTATGTGATACAAAATATATGATATTTATGTGATACAAAATATATGATATTTATGCGATACAAAATTCATGTGATAAAAATGGGAACAAAACTTTGTGTCTAGTTGTATTTATCATAATCAAGTTTTTTACTATTGAAAGAGAAGTGTTCTACTGGCAGTTATTTCAATTTGTTATTTTTCGTGTCCAATGAAACACAAATGAACACTGTTTGCGCGTTGGAAAGTGTATTAGCGCAGGTCCCGGCTATTAAACTACCTGGCAATTGAGTCCATGTCACTGTTAAGGTTTCTAGTAGCACGGTCCTCCAATAAGCCCATCCACAATTTGATTTTTTCTCCGGTAGTATTTTTGAATTGCTCTGTATACTCTTCATATAAAATTGTGGAGAACATTAATCCTGTCCAATAATATATGTGTGAATTTACGTTTATCATCAAACTATTGCACATATTTGTAATTCATCAACATTGATATAATTCATACAAAAATGAAGCTCGTTGCTTTGGATAAATACAAATTTGGCAGACTGTTTTTTACCTTGAAATAGCTTTGGCCACTAAGCCCACCATGGAAATTATGCAGTATAATTTTGGATTAACACATGGACTTACTGGCTGGTATCTACGATAATAAGATTGTCTGTGTTTTTGGCTACGCTGGAAGTATCATGATTCATGTCTGATGTGTGCTGTCATGATAGTTCATCAGGAGTTCATCACGAGTTCAGCTTCACATGGCTTGTTAACTTCGCTGCATGCTCACATATAACATTACCCCTCTGTTTTTCATCGGTGACTTGACTTTTTACCGTTTTGAGATTTGACTGCTTCTCGATGTTTGACTGAATCTCCCAACTTAACATAACTCGGCGGAGCGAGCTTGGAAGTGTTATTTATCAAAAAACAGTGGCAAAAACAAATATATTTTATTCTTGAAAGTTGCGGTTAAATGGACTCAATTGAAACTTGCTCAATGAAATGTTTTCATCTCGTTCCCGGTGTTGAAGAGCAATTCTTAATAATTCAACATGGCCTGATCAAACACACTCAAACACACACACACACACACACACACTCACATACACACATACTTGCACACACACGCACACGCACACACACACACGTAAATATACACACACACTCACATACACACATACACACATACACACATACGCACACACACGTGAATATACACACACATACACGCACACACACACGTAAATATACACACACACGCACACGCACACGCACACACACACACACACACACAAGCACACGCACACACACACACACGCACACATACGTAAATATACACTCACATACATACACGCACACACACACACACACACACGTAAATATACACACATACACGCACACACACACACGTAAATACACACACATACACACATACACACACGTAAATACACACACATACACACACGTAAATACACACACATACACACACGTAAATACACACACATACACACACGTAAATACACACACATACACACACGTAAATACACACACACACACACACATACACATGAACTCACCCAGGACTTGTCCGAAAATGCCTCGGGCATCTTCTCCCATACAAGCTGACCTTGCGTCCAGAGGATTGGTGAACTGCACAAAAGCAAACCCTTTGTGCATGGAAATCCCTATGGAAAACAACCAACAATTAAACAACCATAACACCAACAATTAAATACCAACAATTTAATACAAATTTTACTTATATAAACCATATATACAAATTATATATAGAACGAAAGATTATTGTGTTGGTGAAATGTGATAATGCACAATAATAATAACAACATTATATATCACCCAAATGAGACAAGAAATATTACATACAAAATTAATACATACAAACAATACATAAAAAATAAAAAATGTTTTGTCGGTTTCCATATCGCCTAGCTAATGATTGATTAAAACACTGCATGAGTAATTTTATATTTTCTTTCACGATATTTTTCGTGTTTTTCGTGTTGTTTATATTTTCCGTGTTTGTGTGTGTGTGCTTGTGTGTATGTGTTTGTGTGTGTGTGTGTGTGTGTGTGTGTGTGTGTGTGTGTGTGTGTGTGTGTGTGTGTGTGTTTATGTGTATATACATATGTGTTTGCGCGCGTGTGTGTGTTTGTCTGTGAATGAATGTGTGTGTGTGTGTGTGCGTGTTTGAATGAGTATATTTATGTGTGTGCTTGTGTGAGTTTGCATGTGAATGTAGATTTATGTCGATAAGTTACTGTGCAAGTGTTTTTATTGTTCATGAAGAGGATTACAGCAATATTTTCTGTAGAAGACACAATCTGTGGAATCATAGAGCTAGAAAATCTAGGAAATATGGCGTGATTTATCAAGTCAAGTTTGTCAGAAACTTGCGAAAATGCACTATATCAGAATATACGGAACGAAAAGCAAATAATGTTAAAAAAATCCAAGAATATTTTCACTGGCAGATAATGCCAACATCATCTGTACAGGAACATTCAGCTCCATCATCTTCGATAATACCACAACCATCTTTATCTTCATCATCGACATCTCCAGTTATACCAACATCATCAGAAACGGTAATATCAACATCAGTGTCAACTGCTCCACTACAAATAGCTCTACCATTGTCCAAGTCTATTTGTGAAAATAGAAAACGTCGTTGCACGTCTTCTGCAATCGAGGAGACAGTGGCATGCAAGCGCAATCGTGACGATATCTGTTCACCTGCCATCATCTCCGTCTTAATCTGTAGGGTCATCACCATTGTTAAAGTCATACTGCGGTGACATTAGGAAGCGGCGTGCAGAATTCTCACAGATCAATGCCGCCGTGTCGCAGAAACGTGACCGCGTAACTCCGGATAAGGGGCTGTAGCAGGAAGCTGTTAGACACACTGTCGCAGGAAGCTATCGGCGCCAATTGTACAGCGCCAATAAGCCATTGGCAGCATTGCTTGGCTGTGGTGACATCGCCGCTGTCTTCAGTGACGATGACGATGAAGATAAACAGGATGATGGTATGCCACATTGCAGATGAACCATCGGTAGCTTGAGGACCGCTATCAATCACACAGCTGTCTCCCGCTCCACAAGCACGCTCAACTCCACGCGGTGATCCGCTATACATGGGTCTACGTAACGACGGCATGTTCTGCTATCAGAACGCCTTACTGCAGGTGTTGTACGACGTGACGCCGTTTGTGGCCGACTGTGTGGCAACGGCTGAGCTACTGCCTGACACGTGTGTGACAGTGCGCTCTCTGGCGCATCTAATGCAAATTAGAAACTTGGCGCAGCGACACGCTGCCTGGCTGCAACTGAAAACACTGAGAAGACGAGTGTTTGCCTACATTGAACCGTCGTTCGGCAATATGTTTGGCGCTCCAGTTTTGAATACAAAACTCTGGAGATCAACCAGTGCTGCCGGTGCAAGTGGCAGCGTGATCAGCGCGAGCACAACATCACGTGGATTCCAACGTGCCACGTCGGCGGGCCGAATGTCCGCTGTCTTGGTTGCATGACCTTCTCAGACTCAGCATGACGCCTGAGCGAGGGAAGACGACGACCAAGAGGGCCGAATGCTCGGTGAAACTGGCCAGTGTATGGTGAAACTATTTCTTCATATACATATCTTCATATACAAGTGGCATACAAGTGAACATACAAGTACAGTACATACAAGTACAGTACATACAACTATAGTACATACAAGTACAGTACATACAAGTACAGTACATACAACTATAGTACATACAAGTACAGTACATACAAGTACATACAAGTGAGCTTCACTGACAACCTCTTCTATCAATGTTCTCCAATCCTCTTCTATCTGGTTTTGTGCTTCACAATTTCACACTGTACCATATTTTCCGTTATTTACACTATACCTATGTGTGTGTGCATTATCAAGGTCGGTGTGTTTACAAGTCATCAGTGTCGAGTCGTGCGACGAATAAATCAGACACCTCGGACTCAAGGAAACGCTCGCATTCTGCTCGACCACAATTGGATAACATAAAGATGCTTGCAACTAATCCTTGCACTGGTCTGCTGTCAAAATCTCGTCCCAGCCACGAATTGTTTACGTGACATGAATTACGGGGAATCAAAAGGCCGATTTGTCACATCCTCCTTTGGATTTCAACAATGCCGTTATGACGCAACCGTGCATCAGAGGTTACCCAGGAAATCATAAAAATGCATTTGAAGAAAACAAAATCTCCACTTAATGGAAGGGAGTGAGAAGAGCTGTTAGTCGAATCGCCACGATGACTATTATCGGCATTTCGACAATAATGCTGACTGCGTGAAAATACCAAACTGACTGAAAATAATTGTTTGATATTATTATTAATCAATAATTAACATAAATTAACCTATTTTATTTATTAAAATTCAAATTGTATCCTTTATGCACTGATTTCTAAATGTTGAAAATATACGGTAAATTTTGGTCGCTGTGTTGATATTGTTCCCACATTAAAACCGCAACTCAACAGTCCATTGCTCAAATGCGACCAAATTCTCACTCAATATATACGCTGGATAATTGAAACGATTGGTAAGTTTTGATTGAAATACAACACTATTTATTATATCTGGGACGATAAAGATTAAAGTGTCAATGTAAGAAAGAAAACTTCGTTAAAATAAGAGTCCTGTGTTTCCTACAGTTGCACACTGATACAGGTGTTTCAAAACAGTTGAATGGAGAAAGTCATTAGTCCACCACAAAGAGAATTAATCAACACATCTGTGTACATTAAAAAAAGTCAAAAACAGATGCGGCACTTTTTGACAATCAATATAAATTGTACAATCAAAATGAATACAATGGTTTGGCATTGGTACAATGACATATATGACGATCTATTTATGCGCAAATGTGTCTTTATCGACAATGTTGAACAATGAAAATTCGTTAACTCTTGCTAAATTTGCTCCCAGACTTTTGCCTCTGCAGCTGGATGACTTGTGGTTTTTGCGTATTTAAGCCGGAGTGTCGACAGCAAGTGCATCGTTACAAGTTAGTCGACAATATTCACGGTTGGCATCGTTGTAGAGGACTCGCTAGGCCGCCGGTGACGTCATGGGCTCAACCGTGGCACGTGCTGGACTTGTGAGTGTGGCAGTGGTGTTTCTCGCGGCGACCCCAGCTCAAGCACAATGTCCACCCAACATCAGTAGTCCAAACCGCTGGTCTGACCCGGCCACTTGGCCCGGTGGGGTGAGTACCTCGTTCACAAGCCGAACACTTTCACTCGGAGTAGAAGTGAGGTGTATTGAGCGAAAAATGAGTTATAAATTACTTATTGATCAATTGTTTGCCTGCTTTCAAAAGATTGATGTTCATGGAGCCAGTATGTTGATAATGGTGTAGAACTAATTGACAACGCTAACATATCCATCTGTTTTCAGGAGAAGAAAATTTATTTGGTTAAATATATGTTGATGATAATATGAGTTTATAATACAAATTTATGACTGACAGTAATGCAGTCGAGTTAAAATTAAGGCGATTCCATCTATTAAATACATTCTATGTTGGATGGGTTGTGCTTTGTTAAGGGATAAGTTATAATTAATTAGATTTAAATGAAAGTTGTGATTGGTTGACGCAATATTAATTCCAGACTGTTCTAGATTGAAGGTCTGTTACTGGAATAAGTCAGCTAGAGCCCACGTTTTTTTTGTCTAAGTGAAATAGTTATGCAGCATCTGTATTGGTACCTCGAGAAAAAAGGGACGCAGAGATTAAAATAATAACGCAATCTACTTTATAATTATCAGCATGTACTTCATCAACGTATTATTCGGATGTATTTCAGATTCCCGTCGACGGCGCTGATGTGGAAATTTCCAACGACGTTGTTTTGGACACAATAACCGCCTCGCTGGCCACAGTCACTATCAACTCGGGAGCACGACTCATTGTTGACCCTGAGGCTCACTACGTGAAGATCAGCGCCGAGATTATTGTGGTCCGAGGAGAGCTAGTGATCGGTTCTGAAGAATGTCCCCACAGCCATGAAGTAGACATAGAACTAACTGGTCTCAAAGGCGAGACTGTGGGCGCTGAAATTCGTGGAACTAAACATGAGAAAGCCATAGTTGTCGACGAAGGTGTGTTGGAGATACACGGAGAGCCCCGCCAGGCCTGGTCACGTCTCACAACCACTCTGCAAAAAACCACCGAGGAATCTATCATCGGCGAGCCGCTGTTCAATCACAAAGACACTGAGCACAAACAAGATTGGATGAGGGGTGTGATCGGCTATGAGTTCAACTCTAACGGAGACATGGTGCAGTTCCTCGGAAGGTTGACCAAATCGTGCGATATGGCTGAGCTAGTAACGATGCAAGACAGCATTATTGTACTGGCATTGCAAAGAGAATATATCCTTGATTCTGGCGAAAATCCCGAAGACGCTGTCATTGCCCTGGAGCAAGTGTGTTTTGGCGGTCAAAACATCAGTCAGGCTCGTACAATCATCAGTGAAGAACAAAACATGGCTTGGGTGTGTGTGTGTCATGTTGGACATCCAGAAAACAGCATCGACGTCGTGGGAGTGACAGAGGAATCACGATCAGTAACTCCAAGGCTTGCAAAGGTTATCAATGGAAAGGAATATGTTGCCTTCTCCTCTGTGGCAGTTGAAGGAAGTTGGCCTTATGACTTGGACATTTTGGTGTACAACGAAGGCATGGTCCCCAGTGAAAGTGTGATTCTGACATTGGAACACGAAGGAATGAGCTTGTTGGAGAGTGATAGAATTGTGATTTCTTCAACTGATTATGACTGGAGACAAGTTGAAGAATTCACAGTTCAAGCGTGCCCTGAATGTCAACAAGGAGAGTTCAAGCTCACTAGGCCTTTTACATTCACACACTGGGGTGAGACAACCGATGGTGTCAATATGGGAGCCGAGGTAGCTCTACTTAATAGAAAGGTTCGCATTTTTGGAAAAATGGCTGAAGAATGTTATGGAGATAATAATTGCGACGTTTTTGATTACGATACTTTTGGCGGCCACATAAAAACATTGTCAGAATTTTCATCTGTTCATATAGAAAACGCTGAGCTGTTTGATATGGGACAAAATTCAGTGCTAGGTTCATATCCGATTCACTTTCACATGTGCGGAAACGTTAGTTCAATGGAAAATCCACCGTATATCAAGCAAAATTCTATTCATCACACATACGCGAGATGCATTACCGTCCACGGAACAAGTGGTTTGACCGTAGAGGGAAACGCTGCTTATAACAACTTGGGTCATTGCTACTTTCTCGAAGACGGGTCAGAGTTCGATACCGTCTTCAGAGGCAACCTGGGATTGAGCACAAGGAGAACTGCTCTCACACCGACAGATGTACATACAGCTTCGACCTTCTGGATAACACATCCGTCCACAATTATGGTGGACAACGTTGCAGGTGGATCTGAAGGATGGGGAATTTGGTATGTTTTTCCTAGACAACCTATTGGACCTTCAGCTGAGCTTGAACTATTGCAGGAAAACGAGGCGCTCCGAACTCCACTTGCGGAGTTTTCAGGGAATGTTGCACATTCCAACAATGAGTACGGATTAAGGTTCGATAATATCTTGAGATCCAATGGACACATAAGTGGGGGGTTTAACTATGATCCCAGAGTTGATCCATTGGACCCAACATCTGAAAGAGTGACCACAGTGTTCCGTAATTTCACTGCTTTTAAGAATTATAAGTCGGTTATGATCAGAGGCTCAAATTTTGTTGCTGACAATTTCAAAGTCGCAGAAAGCGTTGAAGGTATAAAATTTTTGCAGTCAGCACAAGGATCCAAACGACTAACCAATTCGCTGGTTGTGGGAGAGACGGCTAATAAAGGCAAGCCGGAGGGATGGATTAGGTTATCAAATGGAACGAGAATATGGTGGGATCGTCAAATCCGAATGAACGGGAGAGATAACGCCCTTCCAATTATTGGCGCCATTTTTTACGAAACATTTATGGAAATTGAGAATGTGGAATTTCGTAAATTCCAGTCAAACGTCGTTCGACCAGCCGCAGCAATGGGCATCAAACGCAGAAACAGGTGGTACACGTCACCTGTTAACAGCGTGCGCGGTGTTAGCTTTAACTACATGGACCCCGAGGATGGAAATCGCTTTTACGACGCTGCGGAAGGTCGTGGGTTTGAGGATCTCCAGAGTAACATAAACACCGTCGTTCGAGACATTGATGGGTCTTTAACTACCTATGCTGGCTCCACTGTGGTTAAACCTTATGACTTTCTCATAAACGCTCGCTGTGCTGAGGTTCCTCAGTGGAACATGTACGTTTGCCCAGCGCTGTTCACCAAGTTTTTCTTGATGTGGTCTGATGCTCAAACAAACACATTCGTCACTCGAAATGACCAATCTGCTGTGTACGCGATCGGAACTGAGCATTCTCACAAGGCCTACGCACTCAACTCTGAGGAAGGATACATCCTAAACTTCAATACCACCGTTCCCAGACGTATGGTCTTCAAAGTTTCCGGAGTGCAATCGGGCGTGAATCAGATCTTGGGAATTTGCATTGGTCGAAACGCAGTGATCAGGACGCTGCATATTCAGGGCCTTATTGTACCGTCGGTGCAAGATCTACACGCCTCCGGCAGTGAGACCACAAGGTACTTTCACGACACTGAAACTGGTCTTATCTTGTTCCGCTTCGCCTCGGCTTTTGAGCGAATAGCAGGCACCCCACTCGAGTGTCCTGGAGAAGAAGGGGCCAGTGAAGCTTGCCCCATTGTCCAGATAGAACTCATGCAGTCCAATGACGACGGAGACTGCTCACAGAGAGCATATCCTCTGCACGCAACCAGTCCGGTCGATGCCAGCGGAGGACTGACAACTCCAACATTCACGTGATGCATTCCTGCTTTACTCGCTTCATTTAAAACGGTTGATGGATTTGTGCACTAAATTATCCCTTCTATTCAGATATTATATCGCATTGACATGCTAATCTACTGAAAATACATAGCTGCAAGATATTCGGGATATTTTGCCTCTGAAGATATGATGATTTGATATTACACTACTAATTAAAGCAGACTGGCAGCTGGCAGAGGAAACTGACTGTCTCAAAGTAAGACTAGTATATATCGAGTAAGACTAGTATATATCAAGTAAGACTAGTATAGCTCAAGTAAGACTAGTATATATGAAGTAAGACTAGTATATATCAAGTAAGACTAGTGTAACTCAAATAAGACTAGTATATCTCAAGTAAGACTATTATATATCAAGTAAGACTAGTATATATCAAGTAAGACTAGTATATATCAAGACTAGTATATCTCAAGTAAGACTAGTGTAACTCAAGTAAGACTAGTATAGCTCAAGTAAGACTAGTATAACTCAAGTAAGACTATATAACTCAAGTAAGACTAACCCATTAATGCCCAAAGTTAACCAAAATAGGTAGATGGGTCATTTTCACAGGAACGCCTATTTATGGCACACTCAACATTTGTAGTAAATTCCACAGACAAATACTTAATAGTTTTTAAGATATGACCTGTCCAGTTTTCTGGACGCTGAGCACCCACCAGTAACATTATTCCATTATATGAGAAGAAAACACTTTCAGCGTGTATGCACCATTATATTACGAGTTTTGTAGTGTTATTGGTTTTCGGATCCGGTGTAACCAATATCACTACCAAACATAATGGATGTGTATTAATGAACACCAACATATAAACACGCGTTCGCCACAGATGGCCAAACACTGTCATACACCGCCACACACTCCGTCTCTCGTACCGACACCAAGAGGTCCTTATATAATAGACAGCACATGTGTGTGTGCGTGTGTATGTGTGTGTGTGTGTGTTGATGACGCATTAACTCGTGGAAAGACTGAATTGGTTGCAGCGTACACACGATGACGTAAGATTGCGTGCAGTTCCCGTGATAGTATGAGTCGTCTGCATTTCGCAGTACACACGCCACAGTTTTAGATCAAACTATCACGACTCAGAGCGGATAAATGGTATTACGCCCACCCCCCGAAGGCAAAAAAATTTGACCCCTATTATCAGTGGCGGCGTCAGGATTTTTACGATGAGGGGCTGAAGGGATAAGGACAAATAAGATTACTGTAGGCAGTAAAGCTTCATTTACAGTGGAAAGAAATTGTATGTCCATGATTATGATTTTGGGGGAGGCTTAGGGGCTTGACATATGGAGGGGGGGCTGTAGCCCTCCAAGTCCCCCCTTGGCGCCGCGACTATCCATTATAAATACAGCAGCATTTATATGTTTATGAGTTTATGACATTTATGAGTTTACTTTGATTATTTTTTAATTTGCAATATTTTTATTAATTGCTCCTCACAACGAGCGGGTTTTAATGCTAGTATATATATATATATATATATATATATATATATATATATATATATATATATATATATATATATATATATATATATATATATATATAGATAGATAGATATCATTACTATAGATACTATCATTACTATCATTACCCAGATACCATTACTTCTGACCACAGTCTCCTCACTTTCAATCTTCCCTTTCCCAAACCACGTATTTCTCCCCCCAGATCGTACAGAAATTACAAAAATTTTGACCCTCACCTCTTCTCAACTTTATTCTCTCACATGCTTCCCTCAACTCAATTTCACTCACTTCCCCCTACCCAATTGTAATCTTCTTTTTTCAAGGTTATGTGTTCTATCAACGAAGCCATATTTCCACTATGCTCATCCTCCAATCGCTCCAATCTTCCTCCTTGGTTTAATCGCGAACTAATCTCTCTCAAACGCGCCCAACGCTACCACGAGCGTGTGTGGAAACGCTGTTGCACTACTGCTACGTGGTCATCCTTCTGCTCATCTCGCTCTTTGTATATATCTGCCCTATACTCTGCTAAACAATCCTACTTCAAATCTCAATTATCGTCACTCTCTCGCTGTCCTAAATCTCTGTGGTCTCTCGATTAACTCATTGAGTGGCCTGCAAAACCCAAGCCTTTCGTCTTCTCTCTCTGCCTCCGACCTTGCTGTATTTTTTTCCGATAAAATCCAAATTGCCATTTCTAGTATTTCTTCTCCTAACTCCCGCTTGACTCACACTAAATCCCACGATTATTTTACTCACTTTTCTCATCTAGAGCTTCCTGATATCATCACTATCATTTCTACAACAAACATTTCGCTTTCCCCTGCGGACCCCATAAATTTTCGTGTCCTATCATACTCTATTTTGCTCCTGGTTCCCTTTATATTGCATTTAATCAATAGCTCTTTCCTACATGGTGTATTTTTTCCTGAGAAGCATGCAGTCATCCTTCCGATACTCAAAAAACCTTCCCTCGATCCCTCGCTATGTAGCAGTTACCGTCCTATTTCTCTACTCAACTTTCCCTCTAAACTCCTCGAGTCTGCTATGTATTCTCAACTTGCGCCATTCATCAACAAATCCCTTGACCCCTTCCAATCGGGTTTCAAGTCTGCTCACTCTACTGAATCTGTCCTAACCTCCGTTACTACTACTGTTTTTTCTCATTTTTCATTCGGTAAATCTGCTCTGCTTATCCTCCTTGATCTGTCAGCAGCCTTTGACTTAGTTGACCATTCAACTTTAATCAGAGATCTCTCCTTTCTTGGTTTGTCCTCTTCAGCGCTCTCTCTTCTACATTCTTATCTTACTGATCGTTCCTACTCGGTGCAATTCAATTCCACTACTTCTAAGCAGACTCCTCTACTTTCCGGTGTGTCACAAGGTTCTATTCTAGCCCCGCTTCTCTTCAATCTGTACATGTCTTCTCTATGTCCTATTCTCCATCGCTATTCTGTCCAGTTCCACGTCTACGCAGACGATATACAAATAATTATTCCTCTTCCCTTCCCCCATGCTTCGTTCTTATCAGACATTATCTCTGATATTTCTTCCTGGTGTGCCTCTCGCAGTCTCCTTCTTAACACTTCCAAATCAGAATTCTTCATTCTACATCCTCCTCGCTTAACACCTCCGCTGCTCCCTTTACCCCTATCTCAAAGTGTTCGCGATCTCGGAGTCATTCTTGATTCCTCACTTTCTCTTTCTGCAAATATTTCTGCTGTTGCTCGCACTTGTCATCTCATTCTACGTTCGCTATATCCTATCCGCCCTTTTCTCGACCGTCCCTCAGCTATTAAACTGATTCATTGTTTCATCTTTTCAAGAATCAACTACTGCAATTCTTTATATTTCCATGTACCTCGCTCCTCTCTGAAAATCCTGCAACATGTCATTAATAAATCTTGTCGTTTCGTGTTTTCTCCTTCCCACTTTCGTCATTCCTCACCCTATCTCTACAATCTTCGATGGCTTCCGATCATCCCTCGCATCCACTTTAAAATTTGCTGTCTTGTTTATAAACTTTTGCATGACCCTCGGCAACCTACATACCTCTCGCAGCTTCTTACACTCTCTAATAACTTTATTTCCCGTCATCCTCTTCCTTTATCTTGTCCACGAGCCCTCAATGAATCTACCTGGTCTAGTAAATCCTTCCCTTTCTATGCTCCACGTTTGTACAACTCTCTTCCCTCCCATGTTATCTCCTCCACATCCTTATCATCGTTTTCCTCTTCTCTGCGCGATCATCTCTTTGATAAATCTTTTGATCATGACTCTCACTCTCTTACTCCTTACGCTTCGCTCTGAGCTGTCATACCGTACCCGTCTCGCGTGATATATTTACTAGAAGTTTTCTTGTTGTTTTTTATGCTCTTTCTTACTGCCATGTTTCAATTTGGCGGTGTGTGTGCATGAGTATGTTTGTGTGCGTGTGTGTGTGTGTGTGTGTGTGTTTGTGTGAGTGTGTGTGCTTGTGGGTGTGTGTATTGTCCGCATGTTTGTTTTCCCTAAGCGGCGTGTCTTACTTATTTGTTTATATTTTTGCACCAAGATTTCTCTTTTCGCGCGTGTGTTTTAATGTGCGCTATACAAATAAACGTTAATAATAATATATATATATATATATATGCTCGTTGTGGGGAACAATTAATAAAAATATTGCAAATTAAAAATAAATAAGGCAAACTCATGAAAACCTTAATCAATTGAAGAGTCTAAATTTCATTATTTTTAATTTTATTTTGACAAAATATTTTCACTCAACCCGCCTCATATTTAAACCCGCCCGACGTGCGGAATAATTCAGAACTCGAACATCATGCGTTCTGGATGTTGAAGTCAAATCCATTAGTTTTGTATATGAATTCATTCTACTCGGTGAAATTGAACGTTTTATTGCTGCCCGCTGGACATTTTTATTTCATAAGAATGAGCCATCGCTTCGTTTGCGTTTGAAGCCCCTGATCTATACCATTGAACCCGCGCAATTATGTCATCTCATATTCAAGCATACATACACAGACAGACAGATAATTTCTTTTATATATACATAAATAAAAGCAATATATATATATATATATATATATATATATATATATATATATATATATATATATATATATATATATATCTATATATATAAAAGAGATCCTCTGTCTGTCTGTCTGTCTGTCTGTTTGTCTGTCCCACCCTCCTTGGTCACATTTTCAGCAAGCTGCTACTCGGTAACCACTTAATGTACCCGCCAACAATTTATACCATTACGCTGGAAATTTTCTTGTATACACGATAGGATAAATTTAAAATTTTAAAAATGAAATCAAAAAAAGTTATCGCGGTGAAAAGACAAAATGAACCCTGAAAAATGCGAAAATTTTGGTCAATATTCCTACATCTACTCCTCATAAACCAGAAATGGTACAGTAATACAGATTATACCACTGTGTAGAGAATTTTCTGTTCTACAAGATAGGTTATAATTCATATCCAAAAATAGAACATAAAAGATGTAAACATGACAAAAGTTCAATCTATATTCAAAATTATATTTAAACTCCACGCGTCCGATTTTCTATACTTTTTTCTCTATTTATCAAAAACTAATTATCACACATCTAAATAAATAATGCCATCATGCTGGGAATTTTGTTTGCTACAACACGGTATAATTTTTAATTTTCCAAAGTTTATTAAAAAAAAGTTACGGCGGTGTGAAGTGTAAATGACAAAGTCAAAAAGGCATAATTATCGCACAAAAACGTGAATGTTTTGGTAAATATTCCCCTATCTATTCCTCATAAACCAGCAATGGTACAGCTATAAAAATTATACTATTGTGTAGATAATTTTGTGTTCTACAAGAAAAGTTATAATTTATACCCACAAATGATACAAAAAATGTGTAAAATTGGCAAAATTGTCAAATACATCCAAAATTACACTTAATCACCGGGCGCCTAAATTAATTCATTTTTCTACCTATTTCTCAGGAACTATTTGTCACACATTAAAATAAATTATATCATCGTGCTAGAAATTGTATTTTTTAAAATGCGTTATAATGTTTAATTTTCCAAAGTGTATCTGAAGGAAGTTACGGCGGTGTAAAGTCAAAAGGACATATTGCCAATTTGACAGCTATTTTGCGCACTTGCGATTACACAGGAATATACTACTGTGTAGAGAATTTTGTGTTCTACAAAAAAAAGTGTAATTTATACCCACAAATGATACAAAAAACGTGTAAAATTGGCAAAATTCTCAAATACATCCAAAATTACACTTGAACACCGGGTGACTACAATTTATTCATTTTTATACCCATTTCTCAGGAACTGTTTGTCACACCTTAAAATTAATTATACCATCGTGCTAGAAATTTTGTTTCCTACAGTACGGTATAATTATTAATTTTCCAAAGTGTATCTGAACGAAGTTACGACGGTGTAAGGTCAAAATGTCATGTTGCCAATTTGACAGCTATTATGCGTACTTGCGATTACACATGAATATACACTGATTAAATTTCACTGAAGTCCAATCACAATTTACGCACTTGCGATTACACAGGAATATACTACTGTGTAGAGAATTTTGTGTTCTACAAGATAAGGTGTAATTTATACCCACAAATGATACAAAAAACGTGTAAAATTGGCAAAATTCTCAAATACATCCAAAATTACACTTGAACACCGGGTGACTAAAATTAATTCATTTTTCTACCCATTTCTCAGGAACTGTTTGTCATACATTAAAATTAATTATACCATCGTGCTAGAAATTTTGTTTTCTACAATACGGTATAATTTTTAATTTTCCAAAGTGTATCTGAAGGAAGTTACGGCGGTGTAAAGTCAAAAGCACATATTACCAATTTGACAGCTATTATGCGCACTTGCGATTACACAGGAATATACACCGATTGAATTTCACTGAAGCCCAATCACAATTAAGAATGCATCATATTAGCTCCAAGCATGGATGGTGTGGTTTTATTGCGTACAGTTTAATTAATGCTACACTCTACTGAATATAAAGGCTTTATTGTCCTCAATAACGTTCCGCACGACGGGCGGGTAAAATGCTATTGGGAACAAAGTAAACTACTGAATTTAACTGTGTAATTTAATTGGTTTAATTTCAAGTTGCATAAGCATAAGTTGCATAAGGATATGGGCTGCAATATCATGTAATGCCAACTTATGCTGTTTTAGCGGAAGCATTAACCTGGAATTATAGAGATGACAGAAGGTTGCATTGTTTTGATAGTGTTGTGGAAAAGCATGTTTTCTAAATTGAAACATAAATTTCACATTTAGACTTTTATATTAGCTATAACTTTCCTGTGGGTTTGTTTTTCTTTTTCAATTTGCACTAATTTTTTTATGAATTGAATATTAATTATATTTTATGAACTGTTCCGCACGACGGGCGAATTAAATGTATCTATAAAGAGTGGGTTTAAATGATAGCGAGGTATATGATATTTTGCTAGCAGTAAATATTCTAGCGATAAAAGTGGAATAGCTCTTAAGCAAATGATTTTGGAGAATGATGTGAACCTTTAAATATATTTTGCGATCTGATGATATATGTATTAGGAATAATACGTAGCAGAATATAGATTGCATAATATAATATCGGCTGTAATATTGTTGTGTTGTGTATTGTGAGAGAGACAGCGCGAGTAAGTGCGTGAGTGTGTGTGTGAGTGTGTGTATGCGTGTGTGCTCTTGTCGTAGTTAGTATAGCTAACAGTGTGTATTGTTTGTGTGATTCGCGCTCGCTTCGTTTAGTTCACTAGATGTGCGTGAATGTGTGTGTGCATGTGTGTGTGTGTGTGCATGTGTGTGTGTGTGTGTAGGGGAGTGAATTTGACATGCGTAGAGGACGGTGGTTGTGGGTGAGCGGTGGGTAACAGCGTTGCGTGGTAGCTGTGTGATATAGTGATCGTGTGGTGTGATTGTGATTGTGGTGTGTGATAGAGTGATCGTGGTGTGTGCGATAGTGTTGCGTGGTTGTTTGCGTTCTTATATTTGTACATACATTTTTTTCTCAATATTACAAGCTATTTCGGCTACAATATGGCATCCAGTGAACGTAAATGTGAAGTATCGGTGCCAAACCAAGCGAGTGAGGACCGTGTGTTGCTGCCAGCCGGCCCATTTGACGCGAGGTGCATCGCAGAATATGATGGCACATCAGACATCGTAGAGTGGTTTACCAGAGCTGATGCAGTGTGCCAGTTACAAAGAGTTCCTCTGGTCTCAGTCATACCACTCCGACTGACAGGTGGTGCGTTCAGCGTGTGGTCAGAACTGCCTGCAGATAGTCGGCTTTCTTTGGAGTCGGTGCGAGCTGCGTTATATTCTGCATTTGCTCTAGACCAGCACGCAGCCTACGAACAGTTTGCTGCAAGACGGCTACACATGGGCGAGTCTGTAGATGTGTTTTTGTCTGACCTTCGTCGTCTCGCTAGTCTTTTTGGGGGAGTTCCCGATCGAGTTTTGATGTGTGCGTTTGTGGCTGGACTACCAGATGCTGTGCGACAGATAATTCGCGCGGGCTCTCGAGCTGATAATTTGGGTCTGCAGGATGTGCTAGTGAGATCTCGCGCCATTCTCAGCGATCGCGCTATGACAACAGCTTTTGGTGGAGCAGGCTCAGCGTCTAGTCAACCAGAAGATGATGCTACGAAGATACCTACGGCAAAGACTTCTTTGTCAAGGCGAATTGATGATTCGCAGCGGACACATCGACTGGATCGTAGATGTTGGAATTGTGGGAGAATCGGTCACCTTGCATTTGCTTGCCGCCAATCGGGAAACGCCGGCGGGAGGTGGTCATCAGCGCCAGCACCATCTCCCAAGAAATGAGCGCGCGCATTGATTCCCTGCCAATTGTTGAGCTTCTTGTTGGTGGCCGCCTGTGTAGAGTGCTTGTTGACACAGGGTGTACTGATACGATCGTGCATGAATCGTGTGTAAAAAAATGGCGTCGACAGCAGGTTAGTGTTGCTACATTGGGTGGCACATCTATGTTATGTATTGGTATTGGAAGTGTCGATATTGGAGTACGGAACAAAAGTTATGTCGAAGTGAATGTTTTAGTGGTGAATGAGCATCCACTCGGAGTTGACGTCATACTAGGTATGACAGGTATTGTGGCACTTGGTGGAGTGAATGTGACGTCTCCGAAGTGTGTGAGATTCGGCTGTGAGGATTCCAGTTGTGTTATCGCGGCGTCAACACGGCGTCATAGCCGTGTTTCGGATATTGACACGCCGGATTTCACCGTGCGGTATGACGATGACAGAAAGAGATGGACAGTAGTCTGGAAATGGACCGATGGTTCCGGACCTCCATGTCTGAAAAACACGACACCTCAGTACGGTGTAAAAGCCAGTATTCGGCATGAATACGATTCAGAATTGAGCAACTGGATCAAGCGTGGATGGCTGGTAAGACATGATGAGCGTGTTCATGGAAAGCCCCGCGGTCTTGTGCCATTGATGGCCGTACATCAAAAGAACAAGGCTAAAGTCCGTCCAGTTCTCGATTATCGTGAGCTGAACGACCATATCACAGCTTATACTGCTGATGCTGATGTATGCGCGGACCAGCTTCGACGGTGGCGTCGTCATGGCAATAACCTGGCCATAGTGGACTTGAAAAGTGCGTACCTGCAGATTCACGTTGATGAGCGTCTGTGGTGTTACCAAACCGTTGTGATTTCTGGGCAGCGATATTGTCTCACCAGGCTGGGCTTTGGGATAAACATTGCACCATTAGTCATGAAGAATGTTGTGCAAGCTATACTCGCTGTTGACCCTGCTCTTAACGCGGCTGTGTTGCCATATGTCGACGACCTTTTGGTCAATGAAGATAAGATGAGCGCTGAGAACGTGATCAAGCACTTTGGCGACTTTGGTTTAGAATGTAAGGCACCTGAGCGTGTTTCAGACGGGGCCAAATTGTTGGGATTGCAAGTGCAGCAAACTGGCAATGAATTGCAGTGGAAACGAAGCGCAAGTATCGACAACATTCCTGCGAGAATCACAAGACGCACAGTTTTTTCCTGGTGCGGTCGTTTGGTGGCTCACTTGCCTGTTTGTGGCTGGCTGCGCCCAGCGGTCGCATGGCTGAAGCGCAGAGCAAACGAGCTTTCAAAGTCGTGGGATGACGTCATTGAAGATGCTTCACTTGTCGCGCAGTTGGAGGAAATTAAAAGTAAGGTTTTGAGCAGTGATCCCGCGCATGGGACCTGGTGCGTTGCGGATGAATGTGCACAAGTCTGGACTGACGCAAGCTCTCTTGCCGTTGGTGTGGTTATAGCCATGGGAGACGGGAGTGTTGTGGAGGATGCGAGCTGGCTCCGGAGAGATCCTGCTGCGCACATAAACATGGCCGAGCTTGACGCTGCCATACGCGGACTCAATCTGGCTGTTGCTTGGGGCTTCCGTATAGTGGAACTGTACACAGATTCTGTGACGGTGCACCGCTGGTTAGTTGACGCACTGAGCGGTCGAAATCGTCTCAAGACGAAAGCTCAGAGCGAGATGCTAATCCGGCGAAGAATAGACCTTGTGCGTGAATTGGTCGGCGAATACAAATTGACGCTGCATGTTTTGGTTGTGAGATCTGGTGAGAATCGTGCCGACACACTCACTAGAGTACCTGAAAAGTGGCTCCGAGAACAGCGATCAACATGTGCCGCTGGTGCGATGGAAAGTCGTAATATATCCGACATTAATGCTGTCATTTTGGATACACATGAGAGCGCAGGCCACCCAGGCATTCGGCGGACTCTGTTTTTTGCAAGACGTAAGTGCGGGAGTGGAATCAGCAGAAAACAAGTGCAGGAAGTTGTGTCTCATTGTGATGTGTGCAACTCTGTTGATCCTGCTCCGGTTAGGTGGCGTCATGGCAGGCTGGATGTCGAGCAGGCGTGGTACAGGTTGGCGATTGATATCACCCATCATTCACATACGTCGTATCTATCGATAATTGACTGTGGTCCGTCGCGTTTTGCGATTTGGAGAGCGTTGCGTTGGGCCGACGCTGCAACTGTCGTGCACCATCTTGAGGAGATCTTTTATGAACGTGGCGCTCCAAGTGAGATACTGGCCGACAATGACACTATTTTCCGTGGGAGATCACTGCAGGCTCTGTGTGCTAAATGGAACGTCCATCTTCGTTTTCGTGCGGCATATTCGCCACATGGAAACGGCATCATCGAGCGGAACCATCGCTCTGTCAAAGTGATTTGTGCACGTCGGCAATGTACCGTAGCGGAGGCTGTGCACCTGTACAACATCACTCCTCGCGATGATAAGGCGGTGACATCAGCTCCATTTGCCGGTGTTTACAAATACAAGTGCCGAGATCTTGTGAACACGCGCGATCTGCGTTGCAAGCGACAAAGCAACAGCGATTTAACCGGCAACGTGCGTGGCGGGTCCAAGTTCGGAGTTGGTGATTTGGTGTGGACTCGCAGGAAAGGAACCAGATGTACTGACGTGTCGCAGCCTGGTGTCATCACCGATATTGTATCTGATTGTGTTGTTGATGTGAACGGAATGCCTCGTCATGTGAAAGACATCCGTCAACGCGGTCATCAACCGCCACTCGGTGAGTCTGATGAACCACCGATACTGGTTGGAGATGCAACCCAGCCAGCGCGTGCATCTACACCAGTGTCTTCAGGGGACGGTGACATTGGAACTGATGAGTTGTCAGGAGCTGTACCATCAGGCGGCTCAGAAGTAACGCCAGTTGGTGAGACCCAAGCAGTGACGACGCAGTTGAGAAGGAGTGAACGGGTGCGACGTGCATCCGCTCGTTATTGCTGCGAGAATAGGTCGTGATTTTGTGTGGTGTTGTGTATTGTGTACTGTTGTTGCCTTTATTAAGTTTTGTCTGCGTTTAGCTGGGCCATCGTTGGTCGTGAAATGTTTTGCCAGGATTTTGCTTCGCATTGTTTATTTTAATTGTTTGTATTTGTTTCTTTGGAAACAGGCGGAGGTGTTGTGTTGTGTATTGTGAGAGAGACAGCGCGAGTAAGTGCGTGAGTGTGTGCGTGAGTGTGTGTATGCGTGTGTGCTCTTGTCGTAGTTAGTATAGCTAACAGTGTGTATTGTTTGTGTGATTCGCGCTCGCTTCGTTTAGTTCACTAGATGTGCGTGAATGTGTGTGTGCATGTGTGTGTGTGTGTGCATGTGTGTGTGTGTGTGTAGGGGAGTGAATTTGATATGCGTAGAGGACGGTGGTTGTGGGTGAGCGGTGGGTAACAGCGTTGCGTGGTAACTGTGTGATATAGTGATCGTGTGGTGTGATTGTGATTGTGGTGTGTGATAGAGTGATCGTGGTGTGTGCGATAGTGTTGCGTGGTTGTTTGCGTTCTTATATTTGTACATACATTTTTTTTCAATATTACAAATATCAAGGGCTGTATTATCGGTGTAATCCAAAAAATAACAACTGTATGAATATGATGCATTAGTGGAAGCATTAACCGGGAATTATGAGATAATATGATAATGGTGTATAATTATATCGCATTATGCAACAAATGTGAATTTAGCTACCTTACAGTTTGGTCCCGATACTATATTGGCGGGTTGAGAGAAAAGTATTGGTGGGCCGCGTGTTTGGGACCCCTGGGGTAGATAATCTCAGTCTTCTGATTACAAATTATGATCGCATCAGTATATTTTGTGATCACAAACTAATAAGTTAAATCACCTCAGACTAGGCTGAGAGCGGTCAAGATTGAATGGTTGGGTTGGGTTGGGTAGGTTTGACTCAGGTTATATTGGGTTTTAATGATAGCGGAAAATATATAAATTTTAACAATAAATATTATAGCGGTAAAAGTGAAATAGTACTTAAGCAAATGATATTGGGGAATGATGTTAAGTAATAAATATAGTTTGGAAACAGTCTGATGAAAAGATTTCATCATCTTTCATTGTTTGTTTCGTGTTTGTGTTCTGAATTATACCACACGACGGGCAGATTTATATATCAGGCGGGTTGAGGGATAATATTTGTCAAAATAAGAACAAAAATATTCACATTTAGACTTTTCTATTGGTTAAGATATTTATAGGTTACATTTTTTGCTTTTCAATTTGTATTCATTATATTTTATGGATTTGATATGAATTTTATTGTATGAATTGTTCCGCACGACGGGTGGGTTTAAAAAAGTGTTTTTAGATCATTTTTTCAAATGGTTCATTTAAAAAAAGGTTTTTTTTTTTAAAATAAAAATGTTCCGCGGGCAGCAACTATAGACAATAGAACGTTCAATTTACCCTGTAGAATTAATCCATACACAAAACCAATGGATTTGACTTCAAGATGCAGAACGGATCGTGTTCGAGTTCTGAATTATTCAGCACGACGGGCGGGTTTAAAAATGACTCAGGCGGACTGAGGGGAAATATTGTGTCGAAATAAAAATAATTAAACTTATAATTTTCAATTGATTAATATTTTTATGAGTGTACCCTATTTCATTTTTATTTTTCCATATTTTTTATGAATTGAATATGAATTTCATGTTATGAATTGCTCCGCACAACGGGCGGGTTTTAATGCTATATCTATATATATAAAAGAGATCCTCTGTGTGTGTGTCTGTGTGTGTGTGTGTGTGTGTGTGTTCGACCCTCCTTGGTCCATTTTCTATCAGCTATTATTCGGCCACCACTCAGCCTACCCGCTAACAATTTATACCATCACGTTGGAAATTTTCTTGTCTACACTTAAGATTAAATTTTAAATTTCAAAAATGAAATCAAAAAAGTTATAGCGGTGAAAAGACAAAATGAACCCTGAAAAATGCGAAAATTGTGGTCAATGCTCTGCCATCTACTCCTCATAAACCAGAAATGGTACAGCCAAACAGATTATACCACTGTGTAGAAAATTTTCTGTTCTACAAGATAGGTTATAATTCATATCCAAAAATAGAACATAAAAGATTTAAACATGACAAAATTTCAATCTATATTCAAAATTATATTTATACTCCACGCGTCCGATTTTCTATACTTTGTTCTCTATGTATCAAAAACTAATTATCACACAACTAAATAAATAATACCATCATGCTGGGAATTTTGTTTGCTACAACACGGTATAATTTTTAATTTTCCAAAGTGTATTAAAAAAAAGTTACGGCGGTGTGAAGTGACAATGACAAAGTCAAAAATGCAAAATTAGCACTGGAAACCGTGAATGTTTTGGTAAATATTCCCCTATCTATTCCTCATAAACCAGCAATGGTACAGCTATAAAAATTATACTATTGTGTAGATAATTTTGTGTTCTACAAGAAATGTTATAATTTATACCCACAAATGATACAAAAAATGTGTAAAATTGGCAAAATTGTCAAATACATCCAAAATTACACTTGATCACCGGGCGCCTAAATTAATTCATTTTTCTACCTATTTCTCAGGAACTATTTGTCACACATTACAATAAATTATATCATCGTGCTGGAAATTGTATTTTTTTAAATGCGGTATAATTCTTAATTTTCCAAAGTGTATCTGAAGGAAGTGACGGCGGTGTAAAGTCAAAAGGACATATTGCCAATTTGACAGCTATTATGCGCACTTGCGATTACACAGGAATATACTACTGTGTAGAGAATTTTGTGTTCTACAAGAAAAGGTTTAATTTATACCCACAAATGATACAAAAAACCTGTAAAATTGGCAAAATTCTCAAATACATCCAAAATGACACTTGAACACCGGTTGACTACAATTTATTCATTTTTATACCCATTTCTCAGGAACTATTTGTCATACATTAAAATTAATTATACCATCGTACTAGAAATTTTTTTTCCTACAGTACGGTATAATTATTAATTTTCCAAAGTGTATCTGAAGGAAGTTACGCCGGTGTAAAGTCAAAATGTCATGTTGCCAATTTGACAGCTATTATGCGTACTTGCGATTACACATGAATATACACTGATTAAATTTCACTGAAGTCCAATCACAATTTACGCACTTGCGATTACACAGGAATATACTACTGTGTAGAGAATTTTGTGTTCTACAAGATAAGCTATAATTTATACCCACAAATGATACAAAAAACGTGAAAAATTGGCAAAATTCTCAAATACATCCAAAATTACACTTGAACACCGGGCGACTAAAATTAATTCATTTTTCTACTATTTCTCAGTAACTATTTGTTACACATAAAAATAAATTATACCATCGTTCTAGAAATCTTTTCTTCTACAATACGGTATAATTTGTAATTTTCCAAAGGGTATCTGAAGGAAGTTACGGCGGTGTAAAGTCAAAAGGACATATTGCCAATTTGACAGCTATTATGCGCACTTGCGATTACACAGGAATATACACCGATTAAATTTCACTGAAGCCCAATCACAATTAAGAATGCATCATATTATCTCCAAGCATGGATGGTGTGGTTTTATTGCGTACAGTTTAATTAATGCTACACTCTACTGAATATAAAGGCTTTATTGTCCTCAATAACGTTCCGCACGACGGGCGGGTAAAATGCTATTGGGAACAAAGTAAACTACTGAATTTAACTGTGTAATTTAATTGGTTTAATTTCAAGTTGCATAAGCATAAGTTGCATAAGGATATGGGTTGCAATATCATGTAATGCCAACTTATGCTGTTTTAGCGGAAGCATTAACCTGGAATTATAGAGATGACAGAAGGTTGCATTGTTTTGATAGTGTTGTGGAAAAACATGTTTTCTAAATTGAAACATAAATTTCACATTTAGACTTTTAGATTAGCTATAACTTTCCTGTGGGTTTGTTTTTCTTTTTCAATTTGCACTAATTTTTTTATGAATTGAATATTAATTATATTTTATGAACTGTTCCGCACGACGGGCGAATTAAATGTATCTATAAAGAGTGGGTTTAAATAATAGCGAGGTATATGATATTTTGCTAGCAGTAAATATTCTAGCGATAAAAGTAGAATAGCTCTTAAGCAAATGATTTTGGAGAATGATGTGAACCTTTAAATATATTTTGCGATCTGATGATATATGTATTAGGAATAATACGTAGCAGAATATAGATTGCATAATATAATATCGGCTGTAATATCAAGGGCTGCATTATCGATGTAATCCAAAAAATAACAACTGTATGAATATGATGCATTAGTGGAAGCATTATCCGGGAATTATGAGATAATATGATAATGGTGTAAAATTATATCGCATTATGCAACAAATGTGAATTTAGCTACCTTACAGTTTGGTCCCGATACTATATTGGCGGGTTGAGAGAAAAGTATTGGTGGGCCGCGTGTTTGGGACCCCTGGGGTAGATAATCTCAGTCTTCTGATTACAAATTATGATCGCATCAGTATATTTTGTGATCACAAACTAATAAGTTAAATCACCTCAGACTAGGCTGAGAGCGGTCAAGATTGAATGGTTGGGTTGGGTTGGGTAGGTTTGACTCAGGTTATATTGGGTTTTAATGATAGCGGAAAATATATAAATTTTAACAATAAATATTATAGCGGTAAAAGTGAAATAGTACTTAAGCAAATGATATTGGGGAATGATGTTAAGTAATAAATATAGTTTGGAAACAGTCTGATGAAAAGATTTCATCATCTTTCATTGTTTGTTTCGTGTTTGTGTTCTGAATTATACCACACGACGGGCAGATTTATATATCAGGCGGGTTGAGGGATAATATTTGTCAAAATAAGAACAAAAATATTCACATTTAGACTTTTCTATTGGTTAAGATATTTATAGGTTACATTTTTTGCTTTTCAATTTGTATTCATTATATTTTATGGATTTGATATGAATTTTATTGTATGAATTGTTCCGCACGACGGGTGGGTTTAAAAAAGTGTTTTTAGATCATTTTTTCAAATGGTTCATTTAAAAAAAGTTTTTTTTTTTTTAAATAAAAATGTTCCGCGGGCAGCAACTATAGACAATAGAACGTTCAATTTACCCTGTAGAATTAATCCATACACAAAACCAATGGATTTGACTTCAAGATGCAGAACGGATCGTGTTCGAGTTCTGAATTATTCAGCACGACGGGCGGGTTTAAAAATGACTCAGGCGGACTGAGGGGAAATATTGTGTCGAAATAAAAATAATTAAACTTATAATTTTCAATTGATTAATATTTTTATGAGTGTACCCTATTTCATTTTTATTTTTCCATATTTTTTATGAATTGAATATGAATTTCATGTTATGAATTGCTCCGCACAACGGGCGGGTTTTAATGCTATATATATACATAAAGAAGAAATTATCTGTCTGTCTGTGTATGTGTGCTTGAATATGAGATGACATAATTGCGCTGGCTCATGGTTCGCTGGTTCAATTATCAGGGGCTTCAAACGCAAACGAAGCGATGGCTCATTTTTATGAAATAAAAATGTCCCGCGGGCAGCAATAAAACGTTCAATTTCACCGTATAGAATGAATTCATATACAAAACTAATGGATTTGACTTCAAGAACCAGAACGGATGGTGTTCGAGTTCTGAATTTTTCCTCACGTCGGGCGGGTTTAAATATGAGGCGGGTTGAGTGAAAATATTTTGTCAAAATAAAATTAAAAATAATGAAATTTAGACTTTTTAATTGATTAAGGTCTTCATGAGTTTGCCTTATTTATTTTTAATTTGCAATATTTTTATGAATTGTTCCGCACAACGGGCGGGTTTTAATGCGGTTTTAATGCTATATATATACATAAAGAAGAAATTATCTGTCTGTCTGTGTATGTATGCTTGAATATGAGGTGACATAATTGCGCTGGCTCATGGTTCGCTGGTTCAATTATCAGGGGCTTCAAACGCAAACGAAGCGATGGCTCATTTTAATAAAACGTTCAATTTCACCGTATAGAATGAATTCATATACAAAACTAATGGATTTGACTTCAAGAACCAGAACGGATGGTGTTCGAGTTCTGAATTTTTCCTCACGTCGGGCGGGTTTAAATATGAGGCGGGTTGAGTGAAAATATTTTGTCAAAATAAAATTAAAAATAATGAAATTTAGACTTTTTAATTGATTAAGGTCTTCATGAGTTTGCCTTATTTATTTTTAATTTGCAATATTTTTATGAATTGTTCCGCACAACGGGCGGGTTTTAATGCGGTTTTAATGCTATATATATACATAAAGAAGAAATTATCTGTCTGTCTGTGTATGTATGCTTGAATATGAGGTGACATAATTGCGCTGGCTCATGGTTCGCTGGTTCAATTATCAGGGGCTTCAAACGCAAACGAAGCGATGGCTCATTTTAATAAAACGTTCAATTTCACCGTATAGAATGAATTCATATACAAAACTAATGGATTTGACTTCAAGAACCAGAACGGATGGTGTTCGAGTTCTGAATTTTTTCTCACGTCGGGCGGGTTTAAATATGAGGCGGGTTGAGTGAAAATATTTTGTCAAAATAAAATTAAAAATAATGAAATTTAGACTTTTTAATTGATTAAGGTCTTCATGAGTTTGCCTTATTTATTTTTAATTTGCAATATTTTTATGAATTGTTCCGCACAACGGGCGGGTTTTAATGCGGTTTTAATGCTATATATATATACATAAAGAAGAAATTATCTGTCTGTCTGTGTATGTATGCTTGAATATGAGGTGACATAATTGCGCTGGTTCATGGTTCGCTGGTTCAATGATCAGGGGCTTCAAACGCAAACGAAGCGATGGCTCATTTTTATGCAATAAAAATGTCCCGCGGGTAGCAATAAAACGTTCAATTTCACCGTATAGAATGAATTCATATACAAAACTAATGGATTTGACTTCAAGAACCAGAACGGATGGTGTTCGAGTTCTGAATTATTCCTCACGTCGGGCGGGTTTAAATATGAGGCGGGTTGAGTGAAAATATTTTGTCAAAATAAAATTAAAAATAATGAAATTTAGACTTTTTAATTGATTAAGGTCTTCATGAGTTTGCCTTATTTATTTTTAGTTTGCAATATTTTTATGAATTCTTCCGCACAACGGGCGGGTTTTAATGCTAGTATATATATATATATATATATATATATATATATATATATATATATATATATATATATATATATATATATATATAAAAGAGATCCTCTGTGTGTGTGTCTGTGTGTGTGTGTGTCTGTGTGTGTGTTCGACCCTCCTTGGTCCATTTTCTATCAGCTATTATTCGGCCACCACTCAGCCTACCCGCTAACAATTTATACCATCACGTTGGAAATTTTCTTGTCTACACTTTGAATTAAATTTTAAATTTCAAAAATGAAATCAAAAAAAGTTATAGCGGTGAAAAGACAAAATGAACCCTGAAAAATGCGAAAATTGTGGTCAATGCTCTGCCATCTACTCCTCATAAACCAGAAATGGTACAGCCAAACAGATTATACCACTGTGTAGAGAATTTTCTGTTCTACAAGATAGGTTATAATTCATATCCAAAAATAGAACATAAAAGATTTAAACATGACAAAATTTCAATCTATATTCAAAATTATATTTATACTCCACGCGTCCGATTTTCTATACTTTTTTCTCTATGTATCAAAAACTAATTATCACACAACTAAATAAATAATACCATCATGCTGGGAATTTTGTTTGCTACAACACGGTATAATTTTTAATTTTCCAAAGTGTATTGAAAAAAAGTTACGGCGGTGTGAAGTCAAAATGACAAAGTCAAAAATGCAAAATTAGCACTGGAAACCGTGAATGTTTTGGTAAATATTCCCCTATCTATTCCTCATAGACCAGCAATGGTACAGCTATAAAAATTATACTATTGTGTAGATAATTTTGTGTTCTACAAGAAAAGTTATAATTTATACCCACAAATGATACAAAAAACGTGTACAATTGGCAAAATTCTCAAATACATCCAAAATTACACTTGAACACCGGGTGACTAAAATTTATTTATTTTTCTACTATTTCTCAGTAACTATTTGTTATATATAAAAATAAATTGTCCCATCGTGCTAGAAATCTTGTTTTCTACAATACGGTATAATTTTTAATTTTCCAAAGTATATCTGTAGGAAGTTACGGCGGTGTAAAGTCAAAAAGACATTTTGCCAATTTGACAGCTATTATGCGCATTTGCGATTACACAGGAATATACTACAAACAAACAAACAAACAAACATGTATTTGATATAGCGCCAAGTAGAGCAGAGGCGCGTAAAAGAGATAAACTGGTGCGAACAATATAAAGGAGAATTAGCTCATAGAGGGAAAATACATGAGCCAGCAAAAATAACACACATGATAAATAAGAGAAAAACGAGTATAAAACAGCAGAAGAAATATCTTACACAGTAACAAACATCACATGACACATCACATCATAGATTAACACTGGTAACCAAGAAAAACGAATGTAGAGAGAACAAGATTTAGTGCTTTCGGAATGGAGGAGTTAGAGGTGTGGGCAAAGATAGCAAAAAATTTTGCAGAGCAGAAGAGAATGAGGAGTATGATTTTTGCTCCAGGACATGAGGAGGAAGTTGATTGTAAAGACGGGGAGCAGAAAAGTAGAAAGACTTGGCTGACCAGTTTGACTCATGAAGAGCAGGAGGAGAAACAAGAGGTACAGGACGACGACTGGAAGGTCGCTCGTTACACTGTAGGAGGGTAAGTAAGTAGGAAGGGGGAGAAGGCGAGTGAAGAAGTTTATATACAAGACAGCAGAGCTTATGATGGATCCTCGAAGGGACTGGCAGCCAGCCTAGTTGCCGAATATGTACAGAGGTTGGTGTCCTAGGTGGAAGACGCAAAACGAATCGACAGGAAAGGTTAATGATTGACTGAAGGGATCGAAGAGATTTTTGAGGTAGGTGAAAAAATAGAGAATTGCAATAGTCGAGACGGGAGAAGATATAGGAATTAACAAGAAGCAGTGCAGAGGATTCGTCGATGTGTCGGCGTATAGGGTAGAGTTGGCGCAGGATGAATCGACAGGATCGAGTAAGGTTTGAAAGATGTTTGGAGAAATCAAGTGAAGGATCAAAGACAATGCCCAAACTACGAATATGAGAGGAGAGGGACAAATGAAGACAGTTCGGAGATATCCTAGGAGGGTGAAATAAAATATACTCTGTCTTATCGGGATTCAAGAGGAGATCTCTGGAGGTCGCCCAGGCAGCAATGTTGGATAGAAGTTGGTCGATGAGATAACTGTTAGAGGACGAAAAAGGGAAATAAATTTGGATATCATCCGCATAAATGTGGAAAGATATAGGATAGGTGCGGAGGATCGGACAAAGAGAAGAAACATAAAGATTAAACAAAAGAGGACCGAGAAGAGAGCCTTGGGGAACACCCGAAATAATAGGAGAAGAAGATGAATATTCGGAGTTACAGCGTACCGAAAATGACCGATCAGCAAGATAGGATGACAATAGAGACAGCGCGGAGGAAGAAAGACCGGCATGCCGTAGATCCTGGCGGAGGATGGAGTGGTTCACAAGGTCAAAAGCGGAAGAAAAGTCAAGCGAAATGAAAAGCACAGAATTACCCACGGAAAAAGAAGCAAGTATATCATTAAGCAGAGAGAGGAGCAGAGTTTCAGTTGAGTGCCCGGAAACGAAACCAGATTGACATGGATCTAGGGCCGAATATATGCAAGGACGGAGCTGAGGAAGAATGGCAGCCTCAAGAAGCTTGGAGGGAAGAGGAAGCAAAGAAATAGGTCTGAAATTGCTGGGGATGGAGGAGTCAAGGGAAGGTTTTTTTAGAATAGGTGAGACAATGGCGTGTTTAGATGCTAGGAAATTTCCATGAAGAAAAGAAGTATTTACAAGATGGGTAAGCACAGGAGCAAGCAGAAAGATGGAGTCAGAGAGAACACGAAAGTTGATTGGATCAGAGGGGCACCTGGATTTTTGTAGCTTAGTTAGAAGCTTGATTGTCATCGCAGGTGTGATAGGTGAGAAGGCATCGAGGGAAGTATTTGAGGACGAAAAAGTTAGAGGAAGGGAGGATGAAGGAAGCTTTGATCTGGCGAAGATAAGTTTATCGCAGAAAAAAGATGAAAAACATGACGCAGAAATAGAGCAAGGAGCCGATTTGGAAAAACCGGTGATAGATTTCAGGGTGTGCCACCTGGAGTCAGAGGAATTTGAGCGGGATGAAAGCTTATCTTTATAATATACAGATTTTGCAAGATCGAGAGAGGAAAGAAAACTATTGCGAGAGTCGCAAAAAGATAGCCAGTTGGACTCAGTGCGAAATCGGCGCCAACGTCGTTCATGGGCACGGGTCTCTGCACGTAAGTGGCGTAAGTCCGAATTTAACCACGGAAGTGGCGAGACAGAGGACTTTATCACGCGGCGGCGCAGTGGGAACAGAACCTCATTAATATCACACAAAGATTCATTTATGAAGTGTGAGATGGATGAAGGGGGAATAAAATTGTAAATAGTGGGAGAGAGAGAAGAAGAAACGAGGAGAGAGAAATAGGAAGAGTCGAAGTTACTGTAATCACGTGCATAGTAGGTTTTTGGTGAGTGTGTAGAAGCCAGTTTGTGATGTTTTAAAGCAAATGAAATGAAGCTATGATCGGATGTGGTGGCATCAGGTGGGAAAGTAAGCAGACCGGGAAGAATTAAATTTGCGGATGAAGCTGTACAAATGAGAAGATCGAGAGTGTGGCCTGAAGTATGAGTAATACCCGAATTTATAACAGAAAGACCCCAAGATTCAAGTAAAGAAAGAAAATCAGAAGCATAGGGCTGTGATAGGGGACAGTCCACCCAGAAATTAAAGTCCCCAAGAATAATAAAATTATCGTGAAAATGTTGGAAAAAATACGAAATAAGGGTGTCAAAGTCAGAGATAAATTGAGAAGATGAGCCTGGGTTATTATGGCGGTAGGCAAGCAGTAGGCCCAGCTTAGGCGACGCAGGCAGAAACAGAGAAGTAGCGATGTACTCAAATGACATTGATGTGAATGAAAGATCAGAAAGTAAGGAAATACCTAGAGAAGAATTAAAAATAACGCCGACACCGCCACCCGAAGTTTTAGAAGAATTTGAGGAGGAGTGACAGACATGCATTAGGTTGTAGGATGATGGGAGTTGGGCCAAAAACACTGGCACATCGCATTGAAGTAGCCATGTCTCAGTGAGAAACAGAATAGAAAGGTTGTGGCGAGACAAGAGATCAGAAATTAGTGAGGATTTGTTGCGGGCTGAGCGAATGTTTTGTAGGCCAATAGAAATTGAAGGAACGGTGGAAAGAGAAGTGGAGGCAAGCGGAGGAGAAGAGAGAGTGGTAGACAATACAGTGGGAGGGATAAATGGCGGAGGACGGTCAGTTAGTCAAAACGCAGTGGAAGAGTTGCAGAGGGGAAGATTACTGGATGAGGGTGAGGAGAGAGGGGCGACAATGGTGCGCGCACGGAGCGATTCACGTACAGCGAGGAAAGAGGGGCAGGTCGATGAGAAAGAGGAGTGGTCACATGGACGCGAATGGCGGGAACAGTTTGCACATTTGACCCTATCGCGGTTTTGACAGGCCGACGATTGATGTGCGCCCGCACAGTAGCCACAAGTCACGGTGTTTTCTACCGGACAGCGATCAGCACGGTGACCCAGGCCAGCACACCGACTGCAATGCACAACCCAGAAGCGGTCGTACACCACACAACAGCGGAGGCCAACGAAGAGCCGATCACCGACAGACTTGATTGCACGTCGAACTTCCGGAGAAACCGCCAGCACTGCATGCGACAAACCCGTTTTTGCAGTGTAAATGAACATTACTTTGAGCTGCGAGGCAGGGGCGGACGAAACGATGGGGTTTTTCAGGCGTAGAGAGGATATCAATTTCTCGGGAGAAGTTGGAGGCACATTTGTCAGCGTAATCTTCGGTAGAAGTGAGGGAGAGCGCTGGTGGACACTCAGTCTTACGTCATCCAAGCCGTCCTCAAGTTTTTTGGCGGCTTGATTCGCAGCGTCCTCCGTGTGGCAGGTGATGACTACCCCGCCTGCCGACGTTGGTCGCGCCTGTGCCACCGGAACAGCGTCCAGTAGCTTTTCAACTGTGTCGGTCTTCACAGTGGCGTTGGTAGGCTTCAGGACGACGGCGTAGGAGTGACGGGGGACGGTCGAATATGAAGTAGATGTCTCAGAATGCGGAGCAGATGACGGTGACTTATGGGATGGCTTCATCTCATTCAAGAGGTCGGACTTCAGCTGAGCCAGATGACATTCCAGGGTGGAAGAAAGCTTGTCAATCGACACCTTGCTTTGGTCGCGCTTGGTCGCCGCGTAATCACTCACACAGTTCGGGCAGAGCCAAAACAACTTGTGCTTCTTGACGGCCGTGTGTGCCGCTGAAGAAAGAGCGGCACACGAGGGGTGGAAAGTGCGCTGGCATTCTGCACAATAGATGCGCGCGCCAGAGTTTACACTCTCACCACAGTTACACGGCTGCACAATAGCAGAGGGTTTCGTCGACATGACACAAACACTGAACGTAAGCCAGAAATGGGAAACAAGGACCAACACCAGGGAAGAAACACAAAAGCACGTCCACTCACGTCGACCACTGGCACAAGACTGAAAGATACTGTGTAGATAATCTTGTGTTCTACAAGATAAGTTATAATTTATACCCACAAATGATACAAAAAACGTGTAAAATTGGCAAAATCCGCAAATACATCCCAAATTCACTTGAACACCGGGTGACTAAAATTAATTCATTTTTCTACGTATTTCTCAATAACTAATTGTCACAAATTAAAATGAATTATACCATCGTGCTAGAAATTTGGTTTTCTACAATACGGTAGAATTTTTTATTTTCCAAAATGTATCTAAAGGGAGTTACGGTGGTGTAAAGTCAAAATGTCATGTTGCCAATTTGACAGCTATTATGCGCACTTGCGATTACACAGGAATATACGCTGATTTAATTTCACTGACGTCCAATCACAATTTACGCACTTGCGATTACACAAGAATATACTACTGTGTAGAGAATTTTGTGTTCTACAATATAAGTTATAATTTATACCCACAAATGATACAAAAAACGTGTAAAATTGGCAAAATTCTCAATTACATCCAAAATTACACTTGAACACCGGGCGACTAAAATATATTCATTTTTCTACTATTTCTCAGTAAATATTTGTTACACATATAAAAATAAATTATACCATCGTGCTAGAAATCTTGTTTTCTACAATACGGTATAATTTGTAATTTTCCAAAGTGTATCTGAAGGAAGTTTCGGCGGTGTAAAGTCAAAAGGACATATTGCCAATTTGACAGCTATTATGCGCACTTGCGATTACACAGGAATATACTACTGTGTAGATAGTTTTGTGTTCTACAAGATAAGCTATAATTTATACCCACAAATTATACAAAAAACGTGTAAAATTGGCAAAATTCTCAAATACATCCAAAATTACACTTGAACACCGGGTGACTAAAATTAATTCATTTATCTACTATTTCTCAGTAACTATTAGTTAAACATAAGAATAAATTATACCATCGTGCTAGAAATATTGTTTTCTACAATACGGTATAATTTGTAATTTTCCAAAGTATATCTGAAGGAAGTTACGGCGGTGTAAAGTCAAAAGGACATATTGCCAATTTGACAGATATTATGCGCACTTGCGATTACACATGAATATACACTGATTTAATTTCACTGAAGTCCAATCACAATTTACGCTCTTGCGATTACACAGGAATATACTACAGTGTAGAGAATTTTGTGTTCTACAAGATAAGCTATAATGTATACCCACAAATTATACAAAAAACGTGTAAAATTGGGAAAATTCTCAAATACATCCAAAATTACACTTGAACACCGGGCGAATTAAATTAATTCATTTTTCTACTCTTTCTCAGTAACTATTTGTTATACATAAAAATAAATTATACCATCGTGCTAGAAATCTTGTTTTCTACAATACGGTATAATTTGTAATTTTCCAAAGTATATCTGAAGGAAGTTACGGCGGTGTAAAGTCAAAAGGACATATTGCCAATTTGATAGCTAATATGCGCACTTGCGATTACACAGGAATATACTATTGTGTCGATAATTTTGTGTTCTACAAGATAAGCTATAATTTATACCCACAAATGATACAAAAAACGTGTAAAATTGGACAAATTCTCAAATACATCCAAAATTACACTTGAACACCGGTCGACTAAAATTAATTATTTTTTCTACTATTTCTCAGTAACTATTCGTTACACATGAAAATAAATTACACCATCGTGCTAGAAATTTCGTTTTCTACAATGCGGTATAATTTTCCAAAGTGTATCTGAAGGAAGTTACGGCGGTGTAAAGTCAAAAGGACATATTGCCAATTTGACAGCTATTATGCGCACTTGCGATTACAGAGGAGTACACACTGATTAAATTTCACTGAAGCCCAATCACAATTAAGAATGCATCATATTAGCTCCAAGCATGGATGGTGTGGTTTTATTGCGTACAGTTTAATTAATGATACATTATACTGAATAGAAAGGCTATATTGTCCTCAATATTTACACATGAATTGTTCCGCACGACGGGCGGGTAAAATGCTACTGGGAACAAAGTAAACTACTGAATTTTACTGTGTAATTTATTTGATTTAATTTCAAGCTGCATACGCTTAAGTTGCATAAGGATATGGGTTGTAATATCATGCAATGCCAACTATATGCATATGCTGTTTTAGCGGAAGCATAAATCTGGAATTATAGAGATGTGAGAAAGTTTCATTGTTTTGATAGTGTTACACTTCTGAATTACTACACACGAAGGACGGGTGAGAATTCGAGCAGTGTTGAGGGAAAAAACTTCGACAATAATTAAAACAAGAATTTACAAATTTGACTTTTTCTATTGGTCGTTTTTCATCAATTTTCTTTGTGTTTGTTTCGTGTTTGAGTTCTGAATTATTCCGCACGACGGGCAGCTTTAAATATGAGGCGGGTTGTGGAAAAACATGTTTTCTAAATTGAAACATAAATTTCACATTGAGACTTTTATATTGGCTAAAACGTTTATATGGGTTTCTTTCAATTTGCACTAATTTTTTATGAATTGAATATTAATCATATTCTATGAACTGTTCCGCACGACGGGCGGGCTTAAATGTATATATAAAGAGTGGGTTTAAATGATAGCGAGGTATATGATATTTTGCTAGCAGTAAATATTCTAGCGATAAAAGTAGAATAGCTCTTAAGCAAATGATGTAGGAGAATGATGTGAACCTTTAAATATCTTTTGCGATCTGATGATATATGTATTAGGAACAATACGTAGTAGAGTATAGATTGCATAATATAATATCGGCTGTAATATCAAGGGATGTAATATCGGTGTAATCCAAAAAATAACAACTGTATGAATATGATGCATTAGTGGAAGCATTAACCGGGAATTATGAGATAATATTATGGAAAAAAATTCATTTATATACTAAAAAAATTCATTGTTATTTTGTGTTTACATTTCGAAATTATTCCTGACGACGGGCGGGCTAAAGTATGAGGCGGGTTGACTGAATAATATGTCGTCAATTATTAGAATAAGAATATGCAAATTCAGAACAGGAATTTTCTATTGGTATAGATTTTACAATTTAGAGTTTTCTATTAGACTGGCTGTTTGCATTTAAATATGTATTACTTTTGTTTTATTAATTGTTCCGCACGACGGGTGGGTTTAAATATTAAATTTTACCGTGTAGAATGAGTTCATATACAAAACTCACGGGCTTGACTTCAAGATCCAGACTCACTAATGAAAATGTGAATTAAATGGTGTATAATTAAATTACATTATACAATAAATGTGATTTAACCAGTCTTACAATTTGGTTTCTATACTATAATGGCGAGCTGCGAGAAAAGTATTGGTAGGCCGCGTGTTTGAGACCCCTGGCGTAAATAATCTCAAACTTCTGATTAGAGATTATGATTGAATCGGTTCATTTTGTGATCACAAACTAATAAGTTGGATCACCTCAGATTAGGCTGGGTTAGGTCAAGATGGGGTGGTTGGGTTGGGTTGGGTAGGTTTGACTCAGGTTATATTGGGTTTTAATGATAGCGGAAAATATATAAGTTTAAGCAATATATATTATAGCGGTAAAAGTAAAATAGTACTTAAGCAAATGATGTTGGGGAATGATGTTAAGTACTAAATATAGTTTGGAAACATTCTGATGAAAAGATTTCATCATCTTTCATTGTTTGTTTCGTGTTTGTGTTCTGAAGTATACCACACGACGGGCAGATTTATATATCAGGCGGCTTGAGGGATAATATTTGTCAAAATTAAAACAAAAATATTCGCATTTAGACTTTTCTATTGGTCATGATATTTATAGCTTACATTTTTTGCTTTTCAATTTGTATTCATTATATTTTATGGATTTGATATGAATTTTATTGTATGAATTGTTCCGCACGACGGGCGGGTTTACAAAAAGTGTTTTTAGTTAATTTTTTCAAATGTTTCATTTAAAAAAATGTTTTTTTTTATAATAAAAATGATCCGCGGGCAGCAACTATAGACAATAGAACGTTCAATTTCCCCTGTAGAATTAATCCATACACAAACCAATGGATTTTACTTCAAGATCCAGAACGGATCGTGTTCGAGCTCTGAATTATTCAGCACGACGGGCGGGTTTAAAAATGACTCAGGCGGACTGAGGGGAAATATTTTGTCGAAATAAAAATAATTAAACTTATAATTTTCAATAGATGAATATTTTTATGAGTGTACCCTATTTCATTTTTATTTTTACATATTTTTTTATGAATTGAATATGAATTTCATGTTATGAATTGCTCCGCACAACGGGCGGGTATTAATGCCATATATATACATAAAGAAGAAATTATCTGTCTGTCTGTGTATGTATGCTTGAATATGAGGTGACATAATTGCGCTGGTTCAATGGTATATATATACATAAAGAAGAAATTATCTGTCTGTCTGTGTATGTATGCTTCAATATGAGGTGACATAATTGCGCGGATTCAATGGTATAGATCAGGGGCTTAATTGTTCCGCACGACGGGCGGGTAAAATGCTACTGGGAACAAATAAACTACTGAATTATTGTACCATATAGAGCCATTAAATAAAAAACCATTATTATATAATAAAGAACCATTTGAATATTAGTTAGTTAGTTGTCATTAGTTGGTTTATATATAAAGAACCATTGGTGTTGGGGCTTAATTGTTCCGCACGACGGGCGGGTTTAAATATGAGGCTGTTCGAGGGAAAATTTTTAAAAGTTTTGCTTTTTAATTTGTATTCAGTTTATTTTATGGATTGAATATGCATTTTATTTTATAAATTGTTCAGCACGACGGGCGGGTATAAATATGAGACGGACTGAAGGAAAATATGTTGTCAAAAAATATAATTGAATTTAGACTTTTCAATTGAGTAAGATTTTAATGAGTATATCTGTTTTCTTTTTTAATTTGCAATATGTTTATGAATTAAATATGAATTTCATCTTATGAATTGCTCCGCACAACTGGCGGGTTTCAATGCTAGACGGTGATATTAAGTTATTAAAATATTTTGGAAACATTATGATGAAAAAGTGTAGTAATTTTTCATTGTTTCGTGTCTGAGTTCAAAATTATTCAGCACGACGGGTATGTATAAATATGAGGCGGTTTAGGCAAACTATTTTGTGAAAATTAATATGAAAATATAGAAATTTAGACTTTTGTATGGGTTTACTCCATTCTTTTTTAATTCATATTCCTTTTCTCTCATGAATTGAATACAAATTTAATAGTATGAACTGTCTCGCACGACGGGCGGGTTTACATGCTAGGATTTTCATTGTTTGTTACGTGTTTGTGTTCTGAATTATTCCGCACAATGGGTTGGTTTATATATGAGGCGGGTTGAGGGAAAATATTATGTCAAAATAAAAATAAAAATATTCACACTTGGACTTTTCTATTGAGTAAGACACTGATGAGTTTTTATTTTCTGTTTTAATTTGGAATATTTTTATGAATATGAATTATTATGAATATTAATTCCATTTTATGAATTCCTCCGCACAACGGGCGGGTTTTAATGCTAGTATATATATATATATATATAGATTTGGCACCGCCCGTCGTGCTGAACAATTCATAAAATAAAATTCACATTCAATCCATAAAATAAATTGAATACAAATTAAAAAGCAATAACTTTAACCTGTGTATACGCTCACCAACAAAAAACTCTAAATGTGAAGTAGTTAATCAATAGTTTACTTTGTTCCCAGAAGTATTTTACCCGCCCGTCGTGCGGAACAATTCATGTGTAAATATTGAGGACGATAAAGCCTTTCTATTCAGTATAGTGTATCATTAATTAAACTATCACAGCCCTATGCTTCTGATTTTCTTTCTTTACTTGATTCTTGGGGTCTTTCTGTTATGAATTCGGGTTTTACTCATACTTCATGCCACACTCTCGATCTTCTCATTTGTACAGCTTCATCCGCAAATTTAATTCTTCCCGGTCTGCTTACTTTCCCACCTGATGCCACCACATCCGATCATAGCCTCATTTCATTTGCTTTAAAACATCACAAACTGGCTTGAAAAACCTACTATGCACGAGATTACAGTAACTTCGACTCTTCCTATTTCTCTCTCCTCGTTTCTTCTTCTCTCTCTCCCACTATCTACAATTTTATACCCCCTTCAGCCATCTCACACTTCATAAATGAATATTTGTGTAATATTAATGAGGTTCTGTTCCCACTGCGCCGCCGCGTGATAAAGTCCTCTGTCTCGCCACTTCCGTGGTTAAATTCGGACTTACGCCACTTACGTGAAGAGACCCGTGCCCATGAACGACGTTGGCGCCGATTTCGCACTGAGTCCAACTGGCTGGCTTTTTGTGACTCTCGCAATACTTTTCTTTCCTCTCTCTATCTTGCAAAATCTGTATATTATAAGATAAGCTTTCATCCCGCTCAAATTCCTCTGACTCCAGGTGGCACACCCTGAAATCTATCACCGGTTTTTCCAAATCGGCTCCTTGCTCTATTTCTGCGTCATGTTTTTCATCTTTTTTCTGCGATAAACTCGTCTTCGCCAGTTCAAAGCTTCCTTCATCCTCCCTTCCTCTTACTTTTTCGTCCTCAAATACTTCCCTCGATGCCTTCTCACCTATCACACCTGTGATGACAATCAAGCTTCTAACTAAGCTACAAAAATCCAGGTGCCCCTCTGAACCAAACAACTTTCGTGTCCTCTCTGAATCCATCTTTCTGCTTGCTCCTGTGCTTACCCATCTTGTAAATACTTCTTTTCTTCATGGTAATTTCCTAGCATCTAAACACGCCATTGTCTCACCTATTCTCAAAAATCCTTCCCTTGAATCCTCCATCCCCAGCAATTTCAGACCTATTTCTTTGCTTCCTCTTCCTTCCAAGCTTCTTGAAGCTGCCATTCTTCCTCAGCTCCGTCCTTGTATATATTCGGCCCTAGATCCATGTCAATCTGGTTTCGTTTCCGGGCACTCAACTGAAACTCTGCTCCTCTCTCTGCTTAATGATATACTTGCTTCTTTTTCCGTGGGTAATTCTGTGCTTTTCATTTCGCTTGACTTTTCTTCCGCTTTTGACCTTGTGAATCACTCTATCATCCGCCAGGATCTACGGCATGCCGGTCTTTCTTCCTCCGCGCTGTCTCTATTGTCATCCTATCTTGCTGATCGGTCGTTTTCGGTACGCTGTAACTCTGAATATTCATCTTCTTCTCCTATTATTTCGGGTGTTCCCCAAGGCTCTCTTCTCGGTCCTCTTTTGTTTAATCTTTATGTTTCTTCTCTTTGTCCGATCCTCCGCACCTATCCTAAATCTTTTCACATTTATGCGGATGATATCCAAATTTGCTTCCCTTTTTCGTCTTCTAACAGTTATCTCATTGACCAACTTCTATCCAACATAGCTGCCTGGGCGACCTCCAGAGATCTCCTCTTGAATCCCGATAAGACAGAGTATATTTTATTTCACCCTCCTAGGATATCTCCGAGCTGTCTTCATTTGTCCCTCTCCTCTCATATTCGTAGTTTGGGCATTGTCTTTGATCCTTCACTCGACTTCTCCAAGCATCTTTCAAACCTTACCCGATCCTGTCGATTCATCTTGCGCCAACTCTACCCTATACGCCGACACATCGACGAATCGTCTGCACTGCTTCTTGTTAATTCCTATATCTTCTCCCGTCTCGACTATTGCAATTCTCTATTTTTTCACCTACCTCAAAAATCTCTTCGATGCCTTCAGTCAATCATTAACCTTTCCTGTCGATTCGTTTTGCGTCTTCCACCTAGGACACCTACCTCTGTACATATTCGGCAACTAGGCTGGCTGCCAGTCCCTTCGAGGATCCATCATAAGCTTTGCTGTCTTGTATATAAACTTCTTCACTCGCCTTCTCCTCCTTCCTACTTACTTTCCCTCCTACATTGCAGCGAGCGACCTTCCAGTCGTCGTCCTGTACCTCTTGTTTCTCCTCCTGCTCTTCATGAGTCAAACTGGTCAGCCAAACCATTCTACTTTTCTGCTCCCCGTCTTTACAATCAACTTCCTCCTCATGTCCCGAAGCAAAAATCATACTCCTCATTCTCTTCTGCTCTGCAAATTTTTTTGCTAGCTTTGCCCACACCTCTAACTCCTCCATTCCGACAGCACTGTTCTTGTTCTCTCTACTTCGTTTTTCTTGGTTACCAGTGTTAATCTATGATGTGATGTGTGATGTGATGTATATTACTGTGTAAGATATTTCTTTTGCTGTTTTATACTCGTTTTTCTCTTTTTCATCATGTGTATTATTTTTGCTGGCTCATTTATTTTCCATCTATGAGCTAATACTCCTTTATATTGTTCGCACCAGTTTTACTCTTTTACGCGCCTCTGCTCTACTTGGCGCTATATCAAATACATGTTTGTTTGTTTGTTTGTTTGTAAACTGTACGCAATAAAACCACACCATCCATGCTTGGAGCTAATATGATGCATTCTTAATTGTGATTGGGCTTCAGTGAAATTTAATCATTGTATATTCATGTGTAATCGCTAGTGCGCATAATAGCTGTCAAATTGGCAATATGTCCTTTTGACTATACACCGCCGTAACTTCCTTTAGGTACACTTTGGAAAATTAAAAAATTTACCGTATTGTAGAAAACAAAATTTCTAGCACGATGGTATAATTTATTTTAATGTGTGACAAATATTTATCGCGAAATAGGTAGAAAAATGAATTAATTTTAGTCGCCCAGTGTTCAAGTGAAATGTTGGATGTATTTGAGAATTTTGCCAATTTTACACGTTTTTTGTAACATTTGTGGGTATAAATTATAGCTTATCTTGTATAACTTGTAACTTGCTTATCTTGTATCTTGTAAAGAAATTAGGGCAATCTGACTGAACCGGAGCGACGCCGTGCAGTCGCCATGGCAGGTCTGCAGTGTACCGGTTCACAACACGTACTAAATATTTGGGCTGGGCAGGAACCGTGAAAATTGATACTCACGGTTCCGGATCCGTAGGGCAGTGGAACCGTTAGAACCGGTTCCGGAACCGGTTCCGCTTGGATGAAAAAATATATTTTCTGTGCGCATGTTTAGAGATCACCCAAAGGGAAAAGACACAAAAGAGAGTTGGCATAGATGAACGTGTGACTGGGAAAATAACAAATGTTTATATAAATTCAAAATATTATTCAAAGTCAAAGTTCTATCAGTTTCATTATAGTGGGTATTCTCACAAAATTAAATTCAACATTTCATAAATTTCATTTTTGTGGGGGATCCTCCTTTTGTTTTTTTGGGTGAGTGAGGCATATAACTCTTGACTACGGCCCTGTAATTTGAAGAAAAGCTTTAATATTCAATGAAGACATGTACAAGGCATTAACATCTCTATATTTAACAACAGAAAAATGCATACAATGCTGACAAAATAATGTGGCTAATGCTGAAAAAATGTGCTAAATAGTCAATGTACTTTCCAATATACAATGTGTAATGATATTTTGCGCCTAATTTGGTTTACGCCAAGGGTGGCAACTAAGCCATACCTGGCAATATTGTCATTTTGTATCTCTGTGTTTATTGTGTCTCGTCAAAGGCTCTACGGTGATGTGGTGTTGTTGCTTATCAAGTAACTGTATTTTTGTATATGTCATCTGATAATGTGAATATTTGTAACATATTATTTTGGTGTTGTTTTCAGATGTACTTGGTTGTTTTAGTTGAATAAAACCTTAAGTAGAAGGTCGAGGGTTTTCGGAGCGCGACAATTTATTCAACTAAACATTATGGATCATATACTAAAACCGACGCGTTTCGAAGGGCTCCCAGAAACGACTGCGGACGAATGGAATCATTGGGAACGAACGCTGATGAATTGCATAGAATCGTTAACAATATCAAATCCGAGCAATCCACCGAACAAACTCAGTGTGTTAACGAATTTGGTATCACCAAGGGTGTATGCACTGTTTTCTCAGTGCTCGACATTCGAAGGCGCGATCAAAATTCTTCGATCAGCGTACGTGAAACCAGCGAATAAGGTTTTCGCCCGCCATTTGCTGGCTACCAGAAAACAAAACGAGGGTGAATCGGTTGATAATTTTGTACAGAGTCTGAAAAATCTAGCAAAAGATTGTTTCTTTGAAGCCGTTTCTGCATCAGAACATACAGAACAAGCTGTGAGGGACGCATTCATTACGGGTCTTGCTTCTACGAGTATACGTCAAAGATTACTGGAGAAGTATGAACTCGCGCTAGATGACGCCGTAGCAACCGCCAGAAGCCTGGAGATGGCGCAGGAAAATGCCGCCGCTTATAACAGTTCTGCTGTTGTAGCTCAAGTGACGGTCGAGCAAGGCAAACAATCTGAAAGTCATTCTTCTATCGACATCAGCGAGCAATGTGCGGCGATTGGCCACCAACCAGTGAAGCGACAAGCTAAATGCCAGTTCTGCGGACGGCTTAATCATCCTCGTTATGCCTGTCCAGCCAGAAACGTTGAATGCTACTTGTGTGGCAAAAGAGGACATTTTTCAACTGTATGTCGTTCAAATGTCAAAGAGAGACCATCGAATGCGAAATTGCAAGCTGCTTTCACTGCAGCTAGTGCTGTATTGCCTTCTCTAACGCAGTGTTCAGTGGTGAACGTCAAAATCGAAGACACTGATGTCAAAGCAATGGTAGACAGCGGCAGCACCCACAATTTTATCAGAGATGATGTTGCAAAAAGCCTAGGCATGAAAGTGGCACCATCATGCGAAGCGGTGACAATGGCTTCTTCGCGACTAAGATGTCACACAAAAGGGGAGTGCGTCTCATCTGTATCAGTCAATGAAAGAATATATCAGGATGTGCGGTTTTCTGTGATGACGGATTTATGCACGCAAATGATTCTGGGGCAAGAGTTCATGAGGCTTCATGGCACTGTAGAGTTTGTCTTCAGCGGAGATTCACCGACTTTGCATGTATGTGGTGCTGCTCACATGAAGATCGAGCCACCACCACTTTTCACCAACTTATCTGATGATTGCAAACCCATTGCAACCAGAGGCAGACAATACTCTGTTCCTGACCGGCAGTTTATTCGAGCAGAAGTGGAAAAGTTACTGAAAGAGGGTGTTATTGTGAAATCTACTTCGCCGTGGCGCGCACAAGCACTCGTTACTCACAATGAAAGACAGAAACGCCGCATGGTAATCGATTATTCCAGCACCATTAATCGTTTCACTCACCTTGATGCGTTTCCGATACCCAAAATATCAGACATCATACGACAACTCTCCAAATTTAGAATTTTCAGCAAACTTGACCTCAAGTCAGCGTATCATCAATGCCCAATACGAGCAGATGAAAGAAAGTTCACTGCATTTGAAGCAGGTGGCAGTCTCTATGAATTTACCCGGTTGCCTTTTGGCCTCACCAATTCGGTAGCCGTATTCCAGCGTATTATGCACAATATCATTACTGAGAACAACTTGAAAGGAGCATTCGTGTACATCGACGACATTGTTATTGGCGGTGCGACAAAAGAAGAACTTGAAAAGAATATGGATGCTTTCAATGATGTGGCTCGTCGACTCAATCTCCAGCTGAATGACGACAAATGTGAGTACGGAATTACAAAGTTAAGGTTTCTCGGCCATATGCTCGACAATGGAACCATCAGTCCTGATCCAGAACGACTCACACCATTGAGAAATCTTCCCATCCCGTCGTGCAGTAAGTCGCTCAAGCGGGCATTGGGGCTGTTTTCCTACTATTCTCCATGGGTTGAAAATTTCTCAGATCGTATATCTCCACTCTTAAATGTAAAATCATTCCCAATGGTGAGCCAGCTCAGAATGAGATTTCAGAACATCAAGGATGAGATATGCCGAGCATCGGTGGCAGCAATTGAGGACGATGTGCCATTCAGAGTGGAAACAGATGCATCTGCGATGGCGGTAGCTGCTTGTTTATCGCAGAATGGACGTCCGGTCGCGTATTTCTCCAGGACTCTGACTCAAGCTGAGCGATCGCATTCAGCAGTGGAACGTGAGGCTGCAGCTATTGTTGAATCAGTCCGTAAATGGCGTGATTTGCTGCTAGGTAGACATTTTACTATTGTTACGGATCAGCATGCTGCCTCGTATATGTTCAACACCAGAGCGCCAAATCGAATAAAAAATGATAAGTTGTTGAGGTGGAGATTGGAACTGGCGAATTACTCATATGATATAGTATACAGGCCAGGAACTTTGAACGCACCAGCTGATGCGCTGTCTCGCTCATGTGCAGCAACATGCACAGTGTCCCTCAAAGATCTCCATATAGCGCTCTGTCATCCTGGCACAGCAAGGCTTTATCATTTTGTGCGTCAGAAGAACTTACCGTTTTCTATGGAAGATGTTAAGCGAGTGTGCGCCCAGTGCCACGTTTGTGCAGAATTAAAACCAAGATTCTACAAGCCTCCTGCTGGCCGTCTTATCCAATCACGATCACCTTTTGAAAGACTTTCTATGGATTTTGTGGGACCAAAACCGTCTAGAAACAGAATGCGATATCTCCTTGTGATTGTAGATGAGTATTCACGCTATCCGTTTGTTTTTCCATGTGAGGACATGTCTACTAAGACGGTTATACATTGCCTTCAGAAACTGTTTGCGCTCTGCGGATGTCCTGAATCGATGCATAGCGATCGCGGGGCGCAATTCGTGTCATCGGAAGTAAAGGAATTTTTGTGGAAGCATGGTATTATTATTACTCACTCTACACCGTATCACCCAAGTGGAAATGGACAATGTGAACGCATCAATGGAATGGTATGGAAAGCGATTCAACTAGCTTTAAGATCTAGCGGACTTGATGACAGTCACTGGCAAGAAGTACTCGATATGGCCCTGCACGCCATTCGCTCGCTCCTCTGTACCGCTACCAACGCGACTCCTCACGAAAGACTGTTTGCTTTTCAAAGAAGGTCAGGCCACGGCTATACCATACTAGAATGGCTGCAAGGAGGCCCGGCACTGCTTCGAAAGTTTGTACGCCAACGCAAGTCTGATCCACTTGTAGAACGGGTTGAGATCATTTCAGCAACTCCAAATTATGCCAGAGTTCGTTTTCCTGATGGTCGTCAATCAACCGTGTCAACTGGAGATCTAGCTCCTTCACCAGATACCAGTGAGCGCTCTTTACTCTCGCACGAACACCCGGAAGCATCTGAGATTGATGTGTCTCTTCAACCGTCGGCTGGAAGTCCTTGCGAAGCTGAAGATCGGAATGCAACTATGCAGAGCGAAGATCCTGAAAGGACCAGGGGCAAGCGAAACATTCCTGATCAAGCGACGGAAGTTCACCGCGAGGAACACCATGCAGACGTGGATCAGAGGGATGCTCTCTCATTTATTCCAGATGTTACAAGACGTGGTCGGGTCGTGATCAGGAATCGGCGATATCAGTAAAATAATGCAGCGGAGAGTGTAATGATATTTTGCGCCTAATTTGGTTTACGCCAAGGGTGGCAACTAAGCCATACCTGGCAATATTGTCATTTTGTATCTCTGTGTTTATTGTGTCTCGTCAAAGGCTCTACGGTGATGTGGTGTTGTTGCTTATCAAGTAACTGTATTTTTGTATATGTCATCTGATAATGTGAATATTTGTAACATATTATTTTGGTGTTGTTTTCAGATGTACTTGGTTGTTTTAGTTGAATAAAACCTTAAGTAGAAGGTCGAGGGTTTTCGGAGCGCGACACAATGTTTGCGTATCACCTGTTACAAAATATCTCAAACAAACAATAATATGATTTCGGCTATTGCCCGAAAACGTTCGCTTATTCCGTAACGCACACGTTCACACACACATACACAAAACGCGTATATATTACACATTTTTATTCAAAAAGAGAATCATATTTATGTTTTCTTTTTTGAGACTGTTCCGTCTGTGTGATATCCATTCATCGGCTTTTGAAAATAAACGTTCAGATGGAACGGAAGATGCCGGTGTGCACAAATATTTTGTCGCCACTTCATGTAGTCGAGGCAGTAACAACGCTCGGTCCCTCCACCATGATAATGGATTCACTTCTCGGGAGACGTGAAATGGAAAATATGAAAAATATGAATTTGAATAGTTCTATATCGAGGCATATTGGCAATTTCACAACAATTCTATATTAGTTATATAATGGGCGTTCTCGGGTAAAAAAAGTTACATTTGGGAAAAAGTATGTTAGTTATTCGTATGACTAAATGCTTGAATGATACAGTATACGCCGAGTTCAATAAAAGAGTGATTTTCCCCTTAACGACCTCATTGAGTGATAATTATTAGATTCAGTGATGAATATTGTCAACATTTTCGTAATAATCGCAAGGTTACTAAGGCCCTCTGGTACGCTACTAATGTTGGAGCACTACAAGAATAAATTGAAACTAAAAAATAAGAGGGAAATTGATAAAAATGCCATTTTAATAAGTAGAAACAATTTATAATATTTAACATTTATGCATGATAATGTATAGAAATAAAGCAAAATCAAATTTTACTCACCACTCAAGTGTACACGGTGGACCTCACTAGATTCAACTAAACAGCTCAAACACTAGTTGAGATGTTGGCGCTGGCAGTTTGACTGACAAATTATTTGTCCTTAGCCGCGTACAACCAAGGCAGCCTGCTGATTTCAGTCATAACAGATTCTGAGTGAAAACACGGTTTCCACACAAATATGACAGGATTCATCAATGTCCACACAATCTGACTTCCTTCCAGGATTTTCACGCACATTTCGTTCGATACAAACAAACTTAGCAGGCATCTTTCTCGCCTGGTTCACACCTGTATGGGTTTTCACATTCTTTGTGGGCGACACGTCAAATGTGATCGATGTGCCGTGATCACAGCTTTGGTCATGTATGCTTGTGTGTATTAGAATGTGTGGATTCTTTACTTTTCCAAAAGTTTAACTAGTACCAAGCTGCGGTAGATACATTTTTTCATGCTGATTCCGAAAATGTATATTTTATTGGATTCAATGAGAAAACCTTTTCCGGAAGTCAGGTTTAAACATCCATTTTGTCGTGAAATTGCGATGGTGTAGCGTTTAATTGGCTGCCTTTGATTTTAAAATTATTATTGTTTTGTTTGTTTGATTGTTCAATTGTAATTGAAGTCACCATGGAAAGGATGCAGTTTTCACGCAGATTTAGAAAAATGCTGTATCAACATTCGTGCGATACTTTTTCGCTCAAATTAGCTGAAAATGCGGTTATTTAATCAAATTCCGGTAATCATACGCCAAAAATAATATATTAATAATATATTTTAAAAAAATCGTAATAAATAATATGTATTAAATTTAGTATTATACCTCGTGTAATATGACTCTCCGCGCACAGACTTACTTGCAAATAATGTACATGTATTTCAGAAAAAAGAAGACAACATAATACGCATTTTTTAAATACACGTGAAAAACTGCATTCACCGCAATTTCATATTAGTGTTAATTCTAAAACGCACCGTAGTGTTCATGTAGTGTGTGCGCAAGGCGCATACATTTTCCTGTCAGTCCTGATACTAAGATCCGTGTGGACCCGGGTCCGAGAATCGGAACCGTGTGGACTCGGATCCGTGTGGACCCGGGTCCAAGAATCGGAACCGTGTGGACTCGGATCCGTGTGGACCCGGGTCCGAGAATCGGAACCGTGTGGACTCGGATCCGTGTGGACCCGGGTCCGAGAATCGGAACCGTGTGGACTCGGATCCGTGTGGCCTCGGATCCGAGAATCGGAACCGTGTGGACTCGGATCCTTGTGGACCCGGTTCCAGAACCGGTTCCGAGTCTCGGACCCGGTTCCAATACCCACATAGCAGAACCGTGAGAACCGGTTCCGGAACCGGTTCATGCCCAGCCCTACTAAATATGTTTGGCTGCGCTGCCCGTTTTATGGCAGACAGGCTGATGTTCAGAATCTCTCCTCATTATATCATTACACTTCAATACTGCCAGGTAAAGTCACTATAGCGTTTTTTCTAGTGTACATTTTTCTGGACATTTTTCTGGGCTAATATAACTCAATTAAGACTAGTATAGCTCAAGTAAGACCAGTCTTTGGTTTGGATGATCATTCCGGTGTAATTGTCGATAAGGAAGGATGTTTGATCGCTCAAAATCATGTGTATGCAGATAATATGAGCGGCTTAAACACACTTGTACCTAGCTAGACACTCATTAACATGAGCAATTAATGCGTAAAAAATCATATCAGCAAATAATCAACTGCTCTCTCACCATCAGAAATGATATTGAGATTTCACCAGAGCCGTAGCAACCGCCCCCCGTACCCCCCGGCCGGGGGAGCCGAGTGTTGAGGGGCCCTTTGCGAGTGTGTGTGTGCGTCTGTGTATCGGTCGCTTACTTATTTAATTTGTATATCCTTTACCTTTTTGCTAAGATGTTTTGTCTATGCTTGTATTATGATTTATGTCTGATAAATAAATTCATAATTTGGTGCTTTATTTAAATGGGGTCCCCAAGTGTTGCCTTCGGGGGGAAGACCCCATAAGTCCTCGCAACGGCTCTGGATTTCACAACTCCCCATCAACACCTCAAGACAATCCATACACCACAATAAATACACCGTACGCTGATTTTGTAATGAGCGCCTAGGTATACTATTATCTAGGGCCCAGATAATGTATATAGGTGGCTTTGGTCTGGGTGGGCAGAAACACAAGGATATTTAATATTTTCATGCTGTGTTTTATATACTAAAAATACAAATAAAAGTACAAGAAGACATTAAAAACGGGTTAAATGTTATTATTTAACAATATTTGAAATGATAATGAGATATGAACTGTTTGTTTTTGAGAAAAATAGTATTTTGTCCTATCTAGTCGCAGATATTATGTCAATGCGCAAAATGGCATAGCAGACAAAACACATACCAGCAATTCTGCCGTAGCGTTGAAACAAACGTTCCACATCGACCTTGTTGGCTTGGAACGTGTTGAGATTTCCGACGAACACGCGTGAATTAACCGCCTGGGGGTCCTGTGAGTTGGTCTGATTTCCAACTTTTATCATGATAAACGCTTTCACCCGTATCAGCCGGCAGAGGATGTTAGGAAGAGCTGAGGAGTTTTTCCAGGAAGAACTGGAGAGCAGGCTGAAAACATCAAGCAGACCACAAAACAAATGCTTCAGGTTGATTGCCAGTAACTTCAGCACAAATATTATGTCTGATAATTGAGAAAATGGTAACAAGATGGAAAAACAAAACATTGTCATTAAATTGAAAATAATCACGTCAAATCTAATATAATTAATCACGTAAAAGCCAAAAGGATACGGCGGCAAGATATCATAATATATTCCGCAGAAAATAGAAATATATCAAAATATTTCAGAACATAAAAGTATCATAGAGTAAGTGGTGAAGAATATTGACTTGTCGTATACACAATTGTTTAAAAATATTGACATCAGACGCTTATACCAATAACAACACCACCAATGATACACGCCAATCATAAAATAAGATTTACCTTGTGCAGACCCCGGCGGTGATGCAGTACACACGATCGCGACTCTGCAGCAACACTGAAGCTCGTCGACAACGACAGGTGGATCATCGCAACCGACGATGACGCCCCGCCTTGCCGACGCCACGCACCGCACAACTTGCTCTGCTCATGACCTCTGTCTGGCACGAGCCAGCCAGTGTTGACTCCCTTCCTCTCCCTCTGTCTCCCTCTCACACACAAGCTTGAAAGGCTCAAACACGCCAGGTTCCAGACGACGCATTGGCTCATGCAGGTCTCCTGAGTCAACCCGACTTATACGCTCTCACCGATCATTAACCCGCCGTGTGTGAATGCGCTCTTGTTGCTACCAAAATACCCCACTAGACAGCTCCTGTGTGTGTATGTGTGTGTATGTTTGAATGTGTGTATGTATGTATGTGTATGTGTGTGTATGTATGTGTGTATGTGTGTGTTTATGTGTACGTATGTGTATGTATGTGTGTGTATGTGTATGTGTATGTGTATGTGTATGTGTATGTGTATGTGTATGTGTATGTGTATGTGTATGTGTATGTGTATGTGTATGTGTATGTGTATGTGTATGTGTATGTGTATGTGTATGTGTATGTGTATGTGTATGTGTATGTGTATGTGTATGTGTATGTGTATGTGTATGTGTATGTGTATGTGTATGTGTATGTGTATGTGTATGTGTATGTGTATGTGTATGTGTATGTGTATGTGTATGTGTATGTGTATGTGTATGTGTATGTGTATGTGTATGTGCATGTGTATGTGTATGTGTATGTGTATGTGTATGTGTATGTGTATGTGTATGTGTATGTGTATGTGTATGTGTATGTGTATGTGTATGTTTATGTGTATGTGTATGTGTATGTGTATGTGTATGTGTATGTGTATGTGTATGTGTATGTGTATGTGTATGTGTATGTGTATTTGTATGTGTATGTGTATGTGTATGTGTATGTGTATGTGTATGTGTATGTGTATGTGTATGTGTATGTGTTTGTGTATGTGTATGTGTATGTGTATGTGTATGTACATGTGTATGTGTATGTGTATGTGTATGTGTATGTGTATGTGTATGTGTATGTGTATGTGCATGTGTATGTGCATGTGTATGTGTATGTGTATGTGTATGTGTATGTGTATGTGTATGTGTGTGTGTGTGTATGTGTATGTGTATGTGTAGGTGTATGTGTATGTGTATGTATGTGTAGAGACACAAATATATTTACAAACACGTACACATATTCACAATACTACTATAAAACAATGGAGGCGGCGTTGCCACGAATGACGGCCAGGCTTATTCGCTGCCGAAGCCAGGCCGTCTCTCGCGGCTCCCCTGAACGCTCACTGATTCTTCCGTCCAGGAGCTTGACGAAGTCGTCCAGGGACGCCCGTCTCGATAGCCAGCGGCACGAAATCGTACCGCTGACACAGTTGCGCGTAGCGCCGCCGCTTTCGGTCCTCTGCCGCCTGCGCTGCTGCCTCGGGAGTGACTGCGCCGTCCAGCAGATGTGTGTCGCAGAACGTGTTGACGCAGGTCACGTCCCAGAGCATCGACTTTCCGTGCCGCAGTGGGAACACGGTAATCCGGCCCGGTCGGCGGTCGTCGCCGCGGTCCAGGCTTCGTGGCTCCAGCACCGTTGCGATTCCTGCCGACGCCAAACTGCGGCGAATGATGTTCAGCGCCGTGTGGCGTGGCAGGCGGCCGGACCTGTCCATATGGTGGCCGCACCTGTCAGTTGTGGTATCGCAACGGCATATGTGTGTGTGTATGTGTATGTGTGTGTATGTGTGTGTATGTGTGTGAATGTGTGTGTATGTGTGTGTATGTGTATGAGTATGTGTGTTTGTATGTGTGTGTATATATATGTGTGTGTATGTGTGTGTGTATGTGTGTGTATGTGTGTGAATGTGTGTGTGTGTGTGTGTGTGTGTGTGTGTGTGTGTGTGTGTGTGTGTGTGTGTGTGTGAGTGTGTGTGTATGTTTGTGTGTGTGTGTATGCGTGAATGTGTGTGTGTGTGTGTGTGTGTGTGTGTGTTTGTTTTGGCTACAGTTGGCGGAAGCAGTTTCTATGGCAAAAAGCAGTGTGCTTCATCTCGGCATGCTAGCAATAGTGCGCATCTTCCTGCCGTTGCCATCTCGCGTTTTTGCTGCGTGGCTCGTGCAGTCACAAGAAGCACGCGGCAGCAGTCGGTGAAAAAACGATAATGCTACTCGCCTCACAGAACATTTCCCTTCACATGTCTTCCGCTAATACTTCCCTCCAACTTCCTGCCCATACAGCGCACCGTGCTATACGTGTGTGTGTGCGCCTGTGTGTGTGTGTGTGCGCCTGTGTGTGTGTGCGTGTGTGTGTGTGTGCGTGTGTGTGTGTGTGCGTGTGTGTGCTTGTGTGTGCTATACACACAGAAGCAGAAAAATCGGCTAAAACTGTCAAGAAAATTTGGCAATGTAATCAGTATAAATTTGTTTCAGACGACTTGTGCGGACACATTTTGGTTCAGTCGATGCGTTTTGAATCATTCACGGCATCATCAGAACAGTTCAGTATATCTTCTACCAGATCAGTAGCTAAAATATGATCAGCTGATTTTAATTGTAAATAATAAAATTGCTGATTTTGATCATAGAAAAGAAGAGGTGTTTATAGAGCCGGTGATTACAGGAATATGCAGTTATTAAATGAAATATGTTATCCAGCAGATGAGGCTTGTAGAATGACAACTCGCGTGTTAACTGTGAAATCTGCATGTGTGTAGCACGGACAGGACAGGGAGTATTTCTGTAACAAGGTGTGCACACTCACACCTGTTACCACCAATCACTAGCTCAGCAGCTGTACTTGAAGTGTTGCCGACGAAATGTGTGTTTGTGGGGGACATTAGAACCGCGTCAAACTGCCAGCACTCACTCTGATGTAGATTTGCACACCAGCACATTCACGGGGACCGTATTACGTATGACTTCTCAATAACAATATTATCCTGTTGTAGCGGGCCACGTTTGCTGCATTGTCGTCATTATATGATAGGCTTGTATATACGTGTTATAGTCTGCTTTATATTTGCCATTTTAATCATGTTTCCGGTCGAGAGTAACGATGTGTATTTCTCCTCACACACCCTGCTTCCTTCGCAGTGCTTGTTATCGGATATTTGGGAAAATGAGAAGATTCCTGCTCACCATTAACTTGGTAACTCAATCAATTTTTTTAGGTAAAATAAACAAAGAAAGATTTTTGTGTGTTAATATAATTTTATTGTGAAAGGAAGGCCATGTTGATCCCCAGATGAACACGCAATAATTGAGGAAAGGATAGCACATAGTGTAATATATGCTCATCATGGAATATGTTGTCAAATTGTTGCTTATGCGGTATAATATGCCGGTTATTTGTGATAATTCACTACAGATATATGAGATTTGGCTATGCCAGTTCAGATTGCCAACTCTGTGTGCACTCACCCTGTATCAGTCCTGCTCAGGGCCCTGCTTTCTCGCGTTGTTATTGTCGCGAGGGCCGTGCGGACGATACACAGGTACAGTGGCTGAAGGCTGAAGACGGTCGTCCCTAGTCGGTGTTGTGAGCGGTGACTCGGTGCAGCTCATCCCTCGACTATGCGCACATTGTTAGCGTGGTGTTAATATGTAAGTATATACAATAAACATGACGATATTTATGAGTGTCGGGCTAGGCGATTGCATTCCCGCACAATAAATGCGCTACACTGTCATACATTTTGTCCGTGAAATTCCTGAGAAGCAACAGGTTTTGTAGATTAATCGTGAGTTAAAGTTGGCAACAAATACACATTGGCATTCTTGTTAGAGTTAAATTGAAAACATATCCATCAACCTGGACAATGAAAATACTATTGATTTCCAAAATTTGATAATCTTAAATAATATTGATGCAGCTAAATATTCAATATCATGTTCAATTCAATAAACAAATCAGGTTCAATTCAATAAACAAATCAGGTCTACGTCACTTTCAATTGTGCCATCCAAGCATCAACCAGTTCATATATACCTTAATTCTGTTGGTTTCGTTCTTATGAAACCCCTAGGAAATATTCAACTTTGCTACGGCTAAGTGGCTTGGAACACTGCATAAATACAAGTTTAATAGAATTTCAATGAGTTTTGAGAAAAATTTGACCACAAACATTTTTTTCCAACCACCGAACGACTGCAACAGAAGCCAACCCAGGTGGATTATCGCTCCTTATAACAACTCCTAACAACAAAGAACAGATATTGGAAATATATAAAGTGCTTTTGATAGTGTTCAATCGATAAAAAACCCAATTACAACCTTTCCTTCTATGAACATCTGCAAATACATAAAAATATCGATTAAAATACGTGAAGATTGCATAAGAGTATTAAAATATTGATGAATGCTGCAAGGAGAAAATCAAACAGCCAGAGCAGTGACATTCATAGCAGACGGCATGTGAGGTGCAATGAAATTCTGTTAATTACGATATTGCACAATTTGTCCAGTTTGTTTGTTCACATTTAACCTTTTATTCTCTCCGTCTTTCTCGCTGAGAAAAACATCTCAGTCTACCCAACTTCCTCATAACATATCACTCGGTGAAAAACCGACAGGAATCACAACATTAAACTCCTAATTGACTCTGGACAGAAAATGACCTATCAGACTCGTCTACCGATGAGATGACTGTACGTGCATATGCATTTCTATCTCTCTCTCTCTCTCTATCTTTCCCACATCCTCTCTCCCTCTGTGTGGGTGTCTGTGTGAGCGTGAGCATGCATAAATTGATCATGCAGATAGCAATGTATAACGGGTGCATATTGCAGCAGTATGCAGGCAGTATCAGTCATCAGTAGGGCTGTCAAAAAGCAACCTAAAAACAGAAAAAGTAACTATATTTTCGAGAAAAAGTGTGAAGGAGGAAAATACACCAGTCCCTCTTTCCCATCCTCTCCGATATGGTACCATTTTTACAACAAACCACCAAAAGTTACTTAACATTATTTGGTTAACATCGCAAAAAGGAGCATAACCATCAAAATGTAATTTAAAAGTGAAAAGCAAATACAAAGGTGAAGTACACTACTTGCTAATGTAATTATTTTTAGTAACTGTAGCAACAATGCTCTTCATATTGCTTCAGTGGGAATTTTTTGAGACGACCCTTTCAAATAAACACGTGCCGCAGATTGTATATTTGTGTGAACCAAGGACTACTAAATACCATATTTAGTAAGCGTGAGAGTAAACACTGCATGTGTGAATACCCCCTCTTCATGTTAGCACCCTGCATACACAGTCTTATGATAGGGAGTACTGTTTTGTCGTTTGATGTCCAACGTGGGAAAGTGGCGCTATCTCACTTTCTTAAACTCACGTGCTACATGCTGTTCAGGTAATTGCTTATTGACAAGTGCTACAGTATCTGGTATAGAGTTCATACCTCGTACTACCCCACGCCCCATCTCGTGACCTCCTCCGGTTCGTGGACATTTCCAAAAATGCAATGACACTATCCTGCGTACCCAAAACCGTATAAATATTGAGTAGCACAGAGCCTAAAGTGAAGATCAATTGCCAAATCATAACAATCATAATTTTGGCATATAGTTATCTTCAGACTTGACATTCGATTTCTTTTCCTATTTGATCCTGATTTATACCATTTTTGTGCCTTTTATCTGCAAAAAGTTACCAAACTCGGTAGAAAAGTGACCTAATAACAAAAACAACAACAAAAGGTAACCTGACGATAAAAAGTGACCTAAAAGTAAAATTATAACCTAACGATGAAAGAGTAATTTTGGTAACCAAATAACTTTTTTAATAATTATCGTACACACTTTTTTCATGCAATTTCAGACAGCTTATGAAAAAGTGACGTTTAGGTGAGAAAGTAGCTTTATTAACTGCTGACAGCCCTGGTGATCGGTCACAGAGGCAAGTGCCACATCAACTCGTCTATATTTAACTCCTGCCTCGTTGATGCTGCTGGACTGAACGTGTAAATAAACACATATGCGTGTATGTGTGTGTGTGTGTGTGTGTGTGTGGATGTGCTGGGAGGTGGTGCATGTCGGCGTGAAAATGTTGATGTTGGCAGGCCGTGTGTGTGTGCATGTCGGTCCTGTTCTCGTACTGCCAGCCAGCTAGTGCCCACTGTTATCACGCTATGCAGACGTGCCGAGCAATTTATTTGATTTAGCGTGGTCGACTCACCATTGCCTCGGTGCTGCTGGCATATGTGTGTGTTTATTTGTGTGTATGTGCATTATTTAACTGTTACGACCGTGTTGAACACATTGCAACTCAGGTGTAATTCGCTACTCGCAGACAAAATAGTGGAAACAATTTGCGTGAGTGCATCTCTTGGGACAAATACAACTTCCACTGCAATTTCACAATTATTCTCCAATGTTTTGTATTTTTCAGCGTTTATGGCGATATGACGCTCGTGTAATTTCACAGTAGCGAAAACGTAAACAGCAGATGAACAACAAAATCATGATAGATGACACACACAGGCATATTGCACAATATTGCAAGAAACAAAGTTCAGAACGTTGCATGTTGACAGTTATAACAAACTGAATTAATACGTCTGTATACCACTAGATATTAATTTCCCACAAATATTATTTTGTGTCCAGCAAAAATTATGGCTGAGCAGTGATGGTTCGATTATTTAAAATAATTGATAAAACATGATGGTCATGAGTACAATACGCACACAATTCACAAACAGATAACTGAAACTCTCTCACACACACACACACACACACACATACACACACACATACACATAATTGTCAAACTCGTATACACCACGACCGTATAACTAGCCGTTGCTGTCCTGATATCTGTGTTATCACGATAAACGGCTGAAACTGCTGAGTTCGGCTGCTCAGCGCAGCTTTCTCACGCTGGTCGTTAGTGAGCCAGTTTCAGCTCCGGTTACATCGTTAATATGACCCGGCCGTCATGCCATACTTGTGCAAGCAGATATGTGTGGTCGGTGTGTGTAAAACATGCAGGAATCAACATTTGGTCACTAGAACACAGCTGGATATTATTTCAGATATGATATCACTGACACACATTTCTGCAGCAGATGGGCAATGCTGTCATTTAAGATGTGTATGATGATATAGTCAACACAATGCCTGTCCTACCAGATAACATTACTGGCGACCGTGTAGTCAACGGCTGTATGTAGTACGAAAAACGACTATTAAAAGAGAAACTCATTCTTGCTTCTGCTATCTCTTTTTCTCATACGCTTCTTACTTATTGTTGTTGTTGTGTGGTGCATGACATGCGAGAATATGACCACGTTGATATAGCTGCATAATATGCGTCTCTACCTTGAACTAACACTCACGGACTACATGACGGCTTCTCAAGCTTTTCCGCTCCACTTTCTGCTACCTGCTTCAATGCTCAACTCAAAGGCCAATAGTGTGGGAAATTTTGCCTTTAAAAATCGGCGAACTTTCCAGCTGATATTTGTGCTAGTTGCCTGAGTTCTCGAAGCGGTCCTCAGAATATACATCCACGTAGTAGCGACCACGTGCCTCGAAAACTAGACGATGTAGACTCTTGCAGATAATAATGAGCTTGCAGAACTCTGGCAGATGATCAAAGTGAGCCACAATGCTCGTACACTTGCCAGCAGTCCTTCTCTTGACCTGTCCTCACCTAACACTGTTCACTTGACACCGTGTCCGTCTGGTCTAGGCTAAATGTGTAAGAATTCAAGAACATTAAAAACGCTAATTGATAAAACAAGCTTAAAAACGCACAACAATGTTTATATATTTTTCACAGATTTGAGGTTAGGTTAGATTTAGCGTTCTAATGTAATGCTGCCTTGCAGGAGGCGAAGGACTGGAAGAAATTCGTTAAATCAAATTTTCTCAATCTAATGTTCTTGAATCCTTACATATTTAGCGTCAGCCTGTCCGTCTTGACCTGACCTCACTGACCCGGTGTCACTTGTCACGCCGTGATTGGCTGCCAATGACGTGACGTCATTCAGGTGCGATCGCTTCGCCTCAAGCGAGGCAGCAGCTCCCCAAGTTCAGGCTAATTTTGACAATTAATGTACGCAATATTTCCGACAATATAAGATATATTTGTTAACGATGTGAAATGGCAAACATTACTGATTCCAGCTGAAGAATATTCATTGCAAAAAGTCAACAACAATTATTTGAGCAGATATATTTCCTTTTTCAGTGAAAAACAGAAAAACAAACTCGACAAAAACAGCTTTTCCTCAGAAACCTCAACGTGCAATCACACACACACACACACACACACACTCATATGTGCAGGCCTACATGATAATCACCGAGCTGATCCACTTTCAAATGTATAAATCCACACACGAATCCACGAAGCCAGGTTATGAGATACACAGGATTGTATTTCGCCAATTAAACAATCAGTTTGTGCTGGTAGTCATAGTGCAAGGGCCCATTGAAATTAATCACGCTCGAACGTACACTGTAACGTGTTCATTAATTCACTAATGTTATGACTAATGTTAAACTATGACCACTAGTGTTAACTCAAACACCAACATATCATGATGAGTCAAAACAAAACACTGCATTCACAAACAGACACACACAAACACACACACACACACACACACACACACACACAAACACACACACACAAACAGACACACACATGCACACAACCACACACACACACATAAGTAAGTAGTAAGTAGGTAAGTAAGTCATTTAAGTACACAATGCAACGCGGTACATAAATAAAGGACTAGATCGGTTGTCTGGATGTGAACAGCTCCAGCGACTTAGTGAATGAATTCCAGCTCAATCATAAACAACGATATAATACGTGCAAGTACATAACTATACAAATCACGTGTTTATATGTCAAAATCTGTCTAGCTCGTATTTCTAGGACAAAAACAAAGCCACTGCACAATGCAAATCCACCTGGGTTGGCTCCTGTTGCAGTCGTTCGGTGATTGAATAAAAAACACAATGCAATGCCATTGAAAACAAAGAATAAATTGATTCAGTGAGCGCTTCAAAGTGACTTGCCATTAACTTCCCCTGTCATCACAAATGTCACGATACTGCGAGTATCAAGAACAGTGTTACCAAAAAGCGTTGCCCGATATAAAATAGCTAGAGATAAATGGGCAACATATTATGGACGGGGTTGATTTAGCTAAATATTTCGCAACCATTACGCCAGGCAGACCCACACGTATTTCTCACCAAGTGATACCAAGCATGTGCTGTTGAAATCAATAGTGTGAGTGTACAAGCAATAAGTACAGAACATTGTACATATTTACATTCTATAATCTCCAGTGATAGACCTTCAATAAAAGATTCAAGTATTCTGCGAAACATGCTTTTCTGCATCACATCTTATACATGAAGACCTCGAGTTCTGGTCCTCCAGTTTGAAGACCTCCAGTGCTGGTCAAACGTCAGTTAGACGGTTGTTATCCCGGCTCGACCAACTGTGACACGATCTCCGTTGACATGATTGCTTGCAGTGGGAGAATGAACACTGGCAAGATCTCCGTTGCTCACCAGCTCCATGTTCTGCACTGGAGAAGTCTGGTATGTAGGTCTCGGCGTGTCAAAAGTCTGAACAAACACACATACACACACATATATATGTATGTACACGTGATATACCAGGGACATGTGAGAAAGAAGAACTGGTACCAGGGACATGTGAGAAAGAAGAACTTGTACCAGAGGCATGTGAGAGAGAAGAACTTGTGTGAAGAACAAGTGAATTTGATTAATTTTCATAAAGTTATTCAGTTTGCCAGTATTATACAGACACACGAACAAACTCGCAGAAAAACACGCAGACAAACATGTGCAAAAACATGAGACTCGATGACACGGTGTGTTGGTTGTTATTTATTGACTTGTAGTGGGTGTTTCTCGATGCTCGACCCCACTCGGTGTCAATCAAATGAGTTGGAAATGTCTGTGTGACAGTCAAACAAGACGTCTTGCGGGCAAGGTTGAAGCGCTTTCATGAAAAGTGTGATAGAAAAAACGAGAACAAAAACATTTATCAACAACGACCTACTCTTGAGTGGTAAAATAACATCATTTACATTCAGAGAAAATATATAAATGAAGAAAATTGGACAATGACATTGCGCAGGTTTCGCCGGAATGTCACGCGTGGCTCGCCTCATAGTAATTGAATAACACTTGAGAAGACGCTGAACAATAATGAAATATGTGACCGCTAGCCGCAACATTGCAAATTATTGTTGCACGATGATGAATTATCAAGATTATTGTTGCACAGTTTGTATTGTGTTGTGATACATATCGGCACAAGTCATTTCCTACTGTTATTCATTTTCCTGATTCAAATCGCATTCTGCCCATTCCTCTTCCAGAAAATACGGAGTATATTTCAACAATAGCAGAGTATCTCGTAACAATAGCGTAGCGAGCGAGCGAGCGACCTACGAGCGACCTTCCAGTCGTCGTCCTGTACCTCTTGTTTCTCCTCCTGCTCTTCATGAGTCAAACTGGTCAGCCAAGTCTTTCTACTTTTCTGCTCCCCGTCTTTACAATCAACTTCTTCCTCATGTCCTGAAGCAAAAATCATACTCCTCATTCTCTTCTGCTCTGCAAAATTTTTTGCTATCTTTGCCCACACCTCTAACTCCTCCATTCCGACAGCACTAAATCTTGTTCTCTCTACATTCGTTTTTCTTGGTTACCAGTGCTAATCTATGATGTGATGTGTGATGTGATGTTTGTTACTGTGTAAGATATTTCTTTTGCTGTTTTATACTCGTTTTTCTCTTTTCTATCATGTGTGTTATTTTTCCTGGCTCATTTATTTTCCATCTATGAGCTAATACTCCTTTATATTGTTCGCACCAGTTTATCTCTTTTACGCGCCTCTGCTCTACTTGGCGCTATATCAAATACATGTTTGTTTGTTTGTTTGTTTAATACGGGAATTGTCAAAAGAGTAATTTCAGGCTCCTATTTATTTCCCATTTTCTCACCGTGCAAAATACTTTTGGCATACAGTCGACCCTCCAAATAACGGAATTGCAAATAGCAGAATACTTCCTCGGTCCCGATCAAAAGCCTATCAAATACGTGTTAATTACACCTCCAAATAGCGGAATTTAAACTTGTGAACAGCGGAAACCTTCAATTAGCGGAATGACTTATTAGTCCCCACTCATATAGCACACCTCCAAATAGAAGAAAACGGGGGTTCTTTGTTATTCTTAAGTAAAAGATGTATGGTTATACTGACAAAAGTTGACTATTGCAAACTGATTGGCATGAGCGAGTAACTTATTAGAGCTAGCTATAGGCATATGTACAGGAATATTGTTAGGCAAGCTAGGCAGCCGCCTAGGACCCAGATTGATGAGGATCTCGCACAAGAATCATGCAGGATAGCATGCAGGATCATGCAGGATACCTTCGTATAAAATAGACAATTCCGATACATTTTGCATTGGAGACTAACGACGTGTTCAACATTGAAGAAGAGGGTCTCACGTGCAAACTGCAGCACACCGAAACCATGACGTCCAGAAGAGAACGCCCCACAGCTGTATAATTGTTTAGACTAATGAAAAATTGGGGTAGAATCATTTGATAAAAATGCAAACCGATAAATAATAAAGGAATCTTATGTGAAGAATGGACGATTCATAGTGAAAAATGGTGTATTGGCATTGCTAGAGCTGATACCTCCAAAAAGCGGAATTTTTTTTGGTCCATTCGTGTCCGCTATTCAGAGGGCCGACTGTATATTTTATTGCTTCATTAAAACGTTTTCAAGTGCACTGCGCCTTGACGGTGTAGAGCTGCTGATATTCGGCGCTGTAAACCCTCTAGCAAATTGTCATCTTTCTCATTGAAAGCGACACAACCAAGTTTGCCAGTGAGAACAGAACTGTAGAAGAGAAAGAGAGAGCGAGAGAGAGAAAGGAAAATTGCTGCTTGTCCTCAGAGACGTAAATGAGAAGAGCGAAGCCGATGTAACGATGTTTACGTCGCAACTTGACGTAACATGTGATCGCATTGGCACACCATCCCACACGCACTAGTCCGACATCTACTCAACTTTGCCATCAGGGACTGCAATCGTCATACTGGTCGCTATACTAGCTCATCCTCACACACACACACACACACACACACACACACACACACACACACACACACACACACACACACACACACACTCACATACACACACACGTATGAGTTTACGCACATTTCGCTTGGTTTTTATCATCTCTGACTTCACGATAAGCTTATGTACAGACCGAATCGGACCGCAACTTGAGGATGCGTGTTATCGAGCGACCGGTAAGTGAGTTGGCAAAATATTGGCCAGCAGCATGAAACCCAGTACGATGAAAGTTCTCGTGTAAGTTGGTGTAGGTCCTACACCAACTTACCTACCTACCTACACTGCAGGAGGAGTGGTGCAGTACAGCGCATGTTGGGGAGCAAGTTAGTGCGACTTGATTGATCACTGAACAAATTGATAAATATGCTTGTCATATTTCGAAACATGTTTCTAATCAAATGTTTCTGATCACATGTTTCTGATCACATGTTTCTGATCACATGTTTCTGATCACATGTTTCTGATCACATGTTTCTGATCAGATGTTTGTGGTTACAGGTTTGTGGTTACATGTTTTTGGTTACATGTTTGTGGTTACAGGTTTGTGGTTACATGTTTGTGGTTACATGTTTTTGGTTACATGTTTGTGGTTACATGTTTGTGGTTACATGCTTTTGGTTACATGTTTTTGATATCGTCCTGCATATAGGCAGGGTATTCCAGTGAGCTAAACATCTTGAACAAATCTAGTTGCGTACAGAGCAACAGCTGCATCCAAATTTTTACAGTCTCTAATTTTCTCATCAACAAATAATAATAATATTATTATGCTTCATGCAGCCCTTGCGCACTTTTCACGTGGAAAAAGTGTGAAACTGGAAGACAGGAAGAAAGAGAGAAACAGTATTTTGTTTCCATTAATCAGTCGCTGTATGTGTAGTTGTTATGTTCACACTGTGAGTATGACGGTATATTATAACAGTCTATATTGCGGACTGCGCTAACACTAATTGCTAATCGCACATTCATTATTGAAAATTGATTGCCAGTACACGCTGGCCGAGTGAATTCAAAACAAACACAACGCCGCCCGGCTGTGTGAACAATCAGAGTTGATTAAGACTCGTCTTAATTAGCTGCCGGAACGAAGCAAACAAGTAAACACAAGCACAACCACTGCTAACAATCACGCACGCACTAGTATATCTACATGATGATTATTATTATTGTTAATTACAGGCAAATCCAGTAGCATGGGAAGAGTGCAAGCACTATTACCACCCTAAGGTGGCCCCATGTACCGGAAGCGCCCAAAAGATTTAGAGAGAAAGAGAGTTCGAAAAGAAAAAAGTCTAGAAAGAGAGTTGGAAAGAAAATAATAAATAAATAACAATAAATAATAAACCATCAACCGATAACAATACATAATGTCACTCCGCCAACGTTCCTCAATAAGCAATAACAATCAACAATAAATATGTGATTCAGTAAATATCAACCAACCACCATTATAACAGTCTGATGTTTATAACAGTTTCACCACAATGATGCGTATCATTGTGTAATTCGTGTCATTTCGTGTGTGTTTTGCAGAAGGAATTCGAGAATGTGTTGGCTAGTAATATTTGCGAGACATAAATTCTCATTGAGGTGAGCACAGAGCGTGACAGCTTGTCAAAGGCACCTCGCATTGTTGCAGCTGGAAAATACTGACGGAGTGCTTGTCTTGAAAATGTTGCATCAGTTGCATGGCGGTTGCAAATGGCTCATTGCAAATTCCACACTGCAACACTGCTGCATCCTCACTCGTCACTGACACACACCCTCACACACACACACACACACACATGACTTCCATATTACTTGCTTTACGTTGCCTATTTATTCCCATTTTCTAGCATATAACGAAGATGCCCGGCGAATAATGCAGACACTTTCAGCCAATAGTCATACATAATGCCCGGACACAGAAATTATTCAAACAGATTGGTGCTCATATGAAAAATGCACGTGTTGGTGCAAATTTTGGCCGAGCTGTTGTAGTGTGTCAAGTTGTCTGTTAGTCTGGCTGGCTCTCATGTCGGCTTCATTCATAAGTAATGAGAGTGTGTCGTGCCGTGTCAAATCAAGCTGTCATAACAAGCCGGCTTATAACCAGGCAGTCGCTCTCTCTCTCTCACTCTCTCTCTCACTCTCTCGCTATACTGCTAGCATCCTCATTATTGTCCAGTTACAGACATACACGCAACAAGCAGACACTTGAGATCACGACATTATAGGCATCAGCCCCGCGATAACTTGAAACGATCATTAAATATAGCAGCGATATAATAATAATTTAATATAACATCAACCAGACGATTATGCTTCAATTAAAATAAGCCAACGAGAAAAAAATTTAATACCCGTCTTAATAAATCAGTTGTTGGAAAAAAATCACGGCGCGATAATCTTTCTGGTGCCTCTGCACAACGTTGGTTTTTCATTCAATTTTCCCGAATTAAAAAAAAAACTTGCAAAAATAAATGACAATTAAATCCCATAATGAAAAATGCAAGATTCTGAAAGATATTGAGCATTGGCTGTCACAATTCAGTAAGAAATTATGAAATAACATGTGTAATAGTCTTATAGTGTAATAACTAATGTAATAGTCCTAAGTTGCATGACAAATGAGAAATTAATATATACCAGCTGTAATACTAACCTCAAATATTCTATAATACGACCAAAATGTTGACAGAAAACGCCAAAATAAAAACAAAAAGTAAGCTAAACTTTTTGTGGGACTTTTACCATTTTTTTCCAATGAACAAAACTAATCTTATATCTACAACATTTATATTTTGAAGTATTTCTTATCGCAGTTGAAAACACACGTGATGTTGAACAGTGCAATAAAGCCACTGTGCAATAAACAATTAATTTGTGTCATTGTACCTGAGCTGTCCGAAATGGCTGGCTCGTGACTGCATTTGCAGGCGAACCTCAGCTTGCAGTAGTCCAGTTTATGTCGCAACAAATCAGCAAGAGATTGGAACAATTCCCTGCAATTGCCGCATATAAGCACGTCCATGTGATCTGACACAAGCATACAGGACACCGTCAACCAATGCTACTGAATGCCACAGTATGAAAACCTTTTGATTAACCATGAGATTCCCAGACATAAAACAGATTAGCGAGCTTAGCAAGCTTGTGGACTCCGTGGTGCAGTTGTTAGCACACCCGCCTCACAAGCGGGAGGTCTGTGGTTCGAAACCCGGCGGAGCAGAATTTCATTGGCGATCTCTACAATCCCACAGCCCCTGTCCACCCAGCAGTAAATGGTACCAGATATCACTCATGAGTTGTACCATGCATTCTGGGGAGGTGGCCCTCTCTAATACGTCTTACGTCCTTGTGGCGCCATAGCGTGGAGAGGGTCGGTTCTGCGGTGGCAGCGAGCTGCACGGTGCACGCCTGTGTGTTCTTAAGCTTCGGCTTCTTCCCGTGTAGCAGCTGCCACTTAGGCATTTAACCATATATTTAACCTCAAAATAGCAGCCCGTAAAAAGTTCAGATATGATTGACGAGACAACATGACTGATCACGTGACGTAATCGCTGTCCTGCCTCACTGACCGTGATTGTGCAGGTGATCGAGACAGATGTGACCTCGAGGTCGCCGGATCACGGGCGTCTGAGAGGAGGTCGTTGACCTGTGTTGACCCCCGGCCGCCAGCTTGGAGGAGTGCAGTGTTGGACAGTTGGCAGGAGCTGTTGTCGTCTGCGAGGCGGACAGACGAGGTCGCTTGCCCGGAGGCGAGCAAGAGGTCAGTCTTGATGCCGCCGCAGCAGCCGCCGCCGCCGCCGCCGCGTGTGACGGAGCAGCCACCGCATATGGGTGATGTCCTGCCGCAGCAGCAGCCGCAGCAGCCGCATATAACCTGCCACCATACACGTACACGTCACGGGAAATTCCATCTCACACCATCTCGCGGCCTTTTTTATTTCGGGGAGATGATAGGACAGAAGAAAGCTGCAGTAATCCAAGGGGGTGCCAGCCTTGCTGGGCTTTCGCTCACTTTCTCGGACATGGCAGAAAAGAGAGGGAAGGAGCAGAGGGTCCGCTTATAGTCGCCTCTTACACAACACGCAGCGGGTTCGGCGGCAGTATTCTTATTCTCTACCAGAGGGATCGCGGCCCTACCAGAATGTTCTCTGTGTGTGCCTGTTTGTGTGTATGTTGGTGTGTGATGTTCTATTTGTCCGTATTATGCGTATATCGTGCGTGTGCATATTTCACCATGAGTTAGTGTATACTTGTATATACGTGTTCTAATCCAGTAGGTCAAAGGAACTCGTGCGGTACATGTCTATTTCCGTGGCTACCCAAGCACACCACACACACAGAATTAAGCAAACATGCATTCCAATAAGAGAAACACATAATTGAGTTTTAACATCGATGTGCTTGTTAGAAAGATTGGTTCACTAGGGTATAACCTGATGAATACAAATCAGGAATGACGAAAATCAATCACCAGAACAAATATAAATAACCACGAGCTCAATGTTATTGAAAATCACGACCAGAAATACAATTTCATGTTCTGATTTCGCTCAGCTGTTTGTTGTTCAATAATAGCCGATTGTAATTGTTTTAATAATTCAATAACTATAATAATTAATTTAATTGTTTTAATGATTAAATAATTATAATAATTAATTTAATTGTTTTAATAATTCAATACTTATAATAATTAATTTAATTGTTTTAATAATTCAATAACTATAATAATTAATTTAATTGTTTTAATAATTCAATAATTATAATAATTAATTTAATTGTTTTAATCATTCCATAATTATAATAATTAATTTGATTGTTTTAATAATTGAAATTGCACCAAAGATTACATCAGAAATTGCTTATTGCTTATTGTAAAACAGAGCGTCTGTGCGTACACTTGGTCAGCATCTTCCATTGAGGCACACAGATGAAAACGCTGAATAACAGATCAAGTTACAGTCAGTGGAAGCATTGAAATAAAAAATTGAAAACTATCATGGAAGCAATTTAAAGATACAGTTAAAACCAGTAGTTCTTAACTATTTCCAGTGTTCGCACCATTTCAAACCAGCAGTCAGTTCTCTCACCCTCTGCATTCTTGATAGTTTTATGAAAAACAAACGGCGTAATAACGAAACCTTTTTCTATTCACTCACTATTCACTCACACACTTTATAGCAAATGTTTTTCCCAGGTAGAAATAGGTAGCATAGGTAAAACATATATTTCCTGACATTGTTCACAGGATTAGGGACCAGGCTCTCATTCCCGGTTAAGAACCGTTGATTTAAAAGTATGAATGCATAACATATTGGAGTGTAATTTCTCAATGTCTGATTTAAGTGTTGACAGTTTTACTATATACATACATTGTATATATATATATATATATATATATATATATATATATATATATATATATATATATATATATATATATATATATATATATATATATATATAAATCGCTACATCGTACATTCAATGTAGTGGCTCCATCAAAATTACCAATTTTGATACAAATTAACAAAATTATTATATCAATCAGACTTGTGAAGTAGAAAAAACAACGTTTGTGCAGAGGCAACCAGCCCAGGAGGATTATCCCGCCGTTAACAAACAGAAGTGTTATTTTATTTCGGGAGGGATAGAAGACAGAATACAGTTGCACTGGTCAGGGGGGCACCAACTCTGCTGAATTATCGCCCATCATATCAGGCAAATCCAGTAGCATGGAAGAGTGCAAAAACTATTACCTCCCTGTGGTGGTCCCATGTACCGGAAGCGCCCAACATATTCAGAGAGAAAGAGAGTTCGAAAAGAAAGAATTATAAAAAGAGAGTTGGAAAAGAAAATAATAAGTAAATATAGATAGATAATAAACCATCATCCGATACCACTTCATAATGTCACTCCGCCCACGTTCCTCAATAAATAAACACACACAAAAATAAATATGTGATTCAATAAATGAGAACCATAAATAAATAAGAGTAAATATAAACAAATAAGAGTGAATATTGACAAATAAGAATAAATATTAATAAATAAGAATAAATATTAATAAATAAGAATAAATATTAATAAATAGGAATAAATAGGAATAAATAGGAATAAATAAAAATAAATATTAACAAATATTTATAAATAAGAATAAATATAAATAAATACAAATAAATAAGTAACAAATATCAATCAACAACAATAAATGTGATTCAATAAGAAACAGCCAACAAAAAATGATTCAATAAGCAACAACAACACCAATAAATATGATTCAACAACCAATAATAAATAGTAATAAATAGAGAGTAAAATAACAATAAATATAAATAAATAGAAAATCAATAACAAAAACATAAATAAATAACAAAAACATAAATAAATAATAAAAACATAAATAAATAACAAAAACATAAATAAATAACAAAAACATAAATAAATAACAATAAATATGAATAAATATGAATAAATAAGAATAAATATAAGAAAATAAACAATTAATAAAACTCAACAGTCAATTCCGCTCTTTCAGTAGCACTTCATAGACTTTGATATTGAATTTGTTCAAATTGTTCTGCGAGAAAGCCTCCTCCTTCAACGTGTTCCAAGTAGCCACAGTGGTCGGAAGAAAGCAACGTTGGAATTGTTTTGTACGACAACGAATTGGAGCCATGCACTGGGAATGCTGTT